>CM070515.1:3000000-3494322 GCA_036346375.1 Guadua angustifolia | reverse complement strand
TGAGGAATTCAATTGGTTTTGCTCTAGACAAAACCATAATTTGGAAGGTTTGAAAAACATATTGTCACTTAGCTACAATGACCTTCCCTATCATCTCAAGACATGTTTGCTATATTTGAGTATATTTCCGGAGGATTATGATATTGAAAGAGATAGGTTAATCGGACGGTGGATAGCAGAAGGCTTCATCTCAATAGGACGTGGACAGAGGCTCCAAGATGTCGCTGAGAGCTATTTTACGAGCTCATTAACAAGAGCATGCTCCATCCAGTGGATATTGGCTATGACGGTAAGGCTCGTGCTTGCCGTATCCATGATATGATGCTTGAACTTATTACATTGAAGGCAATCGAAGAGAATTTCATCACTATATTAGGTAGTCAAATGGCTCTAGAAAATCCATATAGCAACATCCGACGATTGTCCGTCCAATACACTGGGCAAGAAATCAAAGCTGAGCTAGCAGGCAAAGACCTATGCCATGCTCGATCACTTACAGCATATGGTCAAATCAGATATTTACCTCGTCTTGTTGAGTTTGAGGTTCTAAGGGTGTTGGATCTTGAAGGTTGCAGGGATTTGGAGTGTTAATTATGATTTGAACAACATAGACAAAATGTTCCAACTAAGATATTTGAGCCTCAGGAGTACACGCATATCGACCTTTCCAATACAAATCGTGAAGCTACAAAATTTGTTGTGATGTTTGTTCTACTATTGTGAGCTTCTTGTGGGTTTTGGTTTTAAGAACTCACTCATTCTAAACTTCTGTAACTGTAACCTCTTTTATTATTTCCTTTTTTAATGCA
Source organism: Guadua angustifolia (assembly GCA_036346375.1). Classification (NCBI taxonomy): domain Eukaryota; kingdom Viridiplantae; phylum Streptophyta; class Magnoliopsida; order Poales; family Poaceae; genus Guadua; species Guadua angustifolia. Next base: position 3,493,513 of record CM070515.1, on the reverse strand, counting down.
TCTGGCAGAGCTCCTACCTATTCGTTCAAAAAAAAAGAAGCTACAAAATTTGGAGACATTGGACCTCAGGGAAACATGCATAATGGAGTTGCCTGATGGAATCGTTCGACTAAGAAGAATACTGTAAGAGTGAAACATTATCACTCAGATATAGTCATCATTTCTATTCTTGTAATTAAAAACTTTGCAATGGTTGGACCGTAGCTAAACTTAATCTTTCGGGCTACCATTTCTTAAATCGATTCAGTCTATGTGTAGAAACAAACGTCTATAAAGCCATAACAACTAAGCACCTCCATAAGATGATTCTTATACCGACTTCGACAGAAATTAGGCCATTGCACTGGTCACTGCCTTCAATTATAGTACAAGAATTGCAGACATCATATAGAAAGCCACGAATCAATAACGGAACGAGATAACAAAAGTAATGACAAGGATGAATGGGACACACTGTCCTGAACTTTAGAAAAGTAAGCTTCTCCTTGTCGAGCACCACGCGCGCCGCTTTATTCACTCGACAAGCCCTAGTTGCCCCAAGCTTTAGCCACTTCATCCGCATCGACTCAGTCACTTCCAGATTCTCTGAAAAAAAAAGTTAAGCCTCCTCCAAAGGAAACCTCACCGAGCCAAAAGGTCATTAGCACCATTTCCACAAGGAGAAGATAGGAAAACAAAAAAGAGAAACCAGGGGGATACACATAACACATGGAGGCCGTAGCGTCTCGCATGGAGGCTGGGTAAGCAAACACGTTGATGCATGGAGGCCATCGATCGTTACGTGAGTCAACGAAAGCTCGCATGCAATCGATTATTGGTCCTCTTGCTGCACTTCTTCCCACTCCGAGCAAACAAACACACAAACAAGAGACGAAGTGCAAACACAGGGAACAGAGAGAAGACTGATGGAGGCTGTGGTGAGCGCTTCGCATGGTGCGTTGGGTCCCCTACTGGGGAAGCTCAACGCTTTGCTGGCCGAAGAGTGTAGCCGCCTGAAAGGGGTTCGTCGTGAGATCCGACTCCTCAGATCTGAGCTGAGCAACATGCATGCTGCGCTCCAAAAGTACACGATGCTAGAAGATCCCGATGTCCAAGTGAAGGCATGGATATCGGAGCTGAGGGAGCTGGCCTACGACATCGAGGATTGCATCGACAAGTTCATCCACGACCTCGGCAATGGCGGGCATCACGGTGGCATCAAGGAGTTCTTCCGCAGGAGTGCTCGCCATCTAAAGACACTTAGATCTCGGCGCCAAATCGCCATCCAAATCCATGAATTGAAGGCTCGTGTCATGGCAGTGAAAGATCAGAGGAGTAGTTACAAGCTGGATGACATTGCTAGTAGCACCTCTGGTCATGCAGCTATGGATCCCCGTCTGTCCGCTCTTTTTTGTGAGGAGGCACACCTTTTAGGCATCGATGGTCCAAGAGATGATCTTGCCAAGTGGATAGTGGAGGTAGAAAACAGCAGGTCAACCACGCATCGTAGGGTGTTATCTATTGTTGGGTTTGGTGGATTGGGAAAGACAACACTAGCGAATGAGGTCCACCGCAAGATTAAAGATCAGTTTCGTTTTCATGCCCTTGTGTCAGTGTCGCAAAAACCGGATATAAAGAAAATTATCAAGGATATGATCTTCCAAGTGCCTTGCAAGGATGGATTCAGGGATGATATCGACAATTGGGACGACAAGAAATTCATTGCAAAGCTAAGAGAACTGCTTCATGATTTGAGGTAAATCTACTCATTCTTACCCATAAACATGTCTCTTTCTAGTTTCTACGTACTTTCATAATTTCACGCATCACTCACCACCTCTAAAACTTGTAGTTTTTTTACACGAATTCTTCTAAAATATGTAGTTATGTGAAATGTGAGTTAAAATTGTAGTTTTGTTATAGTTTATACATAAAACTTGTAGTTTTGTAAAATTTACTCAAATATTCTATACCTCGATAGTAAATTACCATGGGTTATTGTGGCTAAAAGATGCTTACCACAAGTAATGTCGTGCAACGAAAGTATTTATATATAATCCTTACCCGAGTTCTCAGTATTAGTTTGATTTGTATGCACTTGTAATCCCTGGAGGTAAAAATCAAGAGAATAGCAATGCTTATAAACCCAGGTCGGTGATCAAACGACAATATATCTAAAGTGATTAAACGAAGTACTCAAACCACTCAAAATTTTCTCCCCGATCTGGCGGATAAAAGTGTAACAGCATAATAACTACTAGCAAGGGTTTGCGTGCTACGTTGCGCCGTGCGAAATTTGGTTGCGCGACGTTGTGCCATGCGAAATTTGGTTGCGCGACGCTGTGCCATGCGAAATTTGGTCCGATGATTATTTCTGGAAAAATGGGTGTGAGGACGTAAACGCGAATTCATTTTTTTTCCTCTGGAATTCTCTAAAAAATGCGCTAGCTATGAGCCATCGACTAATTTACGACACTATAGGTCATATATGTGTAGTGCTAAATCGCTAGGAGTCATCATTGAATATGTGAAAACGTGTTTTTTTGCACGATTTTGGTTTTCCCAGGTTATTTTCTTAAAAAAAGGCAGATTCTTTTTTCGTGTAATATCGGTTTTCATTTTTTTCTTTTAAAAATAAGTTACTAGGAGCCGTTGTTGAATATGTGGATTGCTATGAGCCGTCAGTGAATCAACATTTTAAAAAAAACACGAAGAGATACAGACGTAATTTTGTTTTTTCAGATCAACTGAGCTAAAACCTTTTTTGGGACCAGAACATAATTTCATTTTTCCTCAGGTCTATTATGTTAAAAACCGACGTGAGGACCTGAATATAAACCGTAGAGGAACCTAAATGTAATTTTGTTTTTTTGGGTCTATTTTATTAAAAAACCGGCAGAAGGACCTAAACACAATTTTGAATTTTTTGAAGGGCTTTTTGGGTCTATTTTTGAACACCATGTGGATGCATCAAGTAGGTAAGTTAATAAGATGATTCACCAATTCCCCACAAGCAAAATCCATATATGATGTGCGCAGCGCGCTCACATATAGGCACCCAAAAACATCACCAAAAAATGTGTATAAACACTGATAGTCCACCATTGATTCCAAGGAACCATAACAATAATTTCTTCACCCTGTAATTGAAATTGAGTATAGTCAAGATAAATCGAGCCGCAAATGTTTTCATATGAGTAAAATAAAAAAATACATGGAACATCTATATGCAAGTTTTTTGGAGAGGATAATTTCTGCCACCTTGAATATTGCGTTGCATCAGATACCAAAGACTGCGATCAGGCGAGAGGTCAAAGCCTAGAAGGACATAAAAACATATCCCTAGAACAAGAACAAAGCAGTATATTCACTGTAAGACTAACCTAGCAAGTAAATTTGGACTACCAAAATCATGATTTCAAACACTAAGTTGGCCTAACACAATATCTAAACCAGCAGGATGAGTTTACAGAGAAGTACAATAGCTACGTTACAATTTACTCTCTATAGTATACTATACACAGAAAGCGAGAAGAATCATAAGCATCACTAACTATACGATTGCTGAACATGATTAAGGCAAAAAGATAAGAAAGGAAATGACAACAGGCACAGAATGCTATCAATAGATAGCATATATTACACGGAGGAAACGAAATGAAAACAACCAAGGTTGTACATATGGTCTAGCAAGCTACCAATTATCTTTTCATTTTCAAAGCCTGATTCTGCAACCCAGAGATTAACAATTCTCATCTTTCAAGCAAAGTGCAGTATGCTCAACAATGCACCAGTCACCCATTTATGAAATGTTTGCAGCCCAACCCATCGTCTTCGAATTTTTGATAGAGCCAAAAATTACCGGTCTGTATATCCTCCTTTCTAATATTAGCAACCCAAGGTTGAGTGTTTCTCAAACGCAGCTCCCATATGCATGTCTAAAAAGGCAAAGTTGGAAATTTGACCCCAACCAGTGTTTCAAAACAAAGTTAGGACATCAATCAAAGATAATAAGGCTCCAAGTATCCCAGATGGCATGAGAAAAACAGATATACCATGCTGCTTCACCTGATCACAAACATGGAAATTGAATCACTAAGTTTAATTGGATGGGAGTGCTGACTGGTTAGAGGAAACAAACTTTCTGAAAGAAAACACATATATTCCAGTTCTACTTCTTATTGGCATGAATTGGTCTCCAAAGTGTGTTGCAAAATTGCAATCCATGTTATCCTATATGGTGTGGCAAACACATAAAGGTCTCTGTATTCTATAATTGTGTCTGCGCACACGCAAACAGCCTCGTTTCTCCAGTGAAAGGAGACCAATATTTTAATTATCAATTGGCGATCATCAAAAATAAACCCAAGAGATCCCATAAGGGAAAAAAATAACAATATCATTTCCCTTAAACGAAGTAAGTGAAACAGCTGATTGAGATACAGTACAACCTTTTATGAAAATCTAACAGCTACTATTTTTTCTAAATATTAATAAACATTTGTGAGAAGTTTCTCAAGGGCTTCTATCAGCATTTACAAATGGTTGACAATTCAAAATTTCAAATTAAACTTTTCCAGTTTAGATTGATAGGCTAAAAAATTTATGATTACCTTAAAGTAGAATGATAGCCCAGTCAGAAAGCAGCCCAGAAATGTTCAAGATGAAGAGACCTAAATAACAGAAAAATCTCATAAAACATTAATAGTGCTCTATTTTTCCTTTGTGTACATCAGCTCAGTTTTGGAGCATCCATACCAATAGAAGGTCCCTTCTTCCACTCCTATCCATGAGAAAGGCCCCAAAGAATGTGATTGGAATCTTAAATAATTATAGTTATAGACAAATTGTTATAGTCAGTTATTGTAATTGACATAGAATGGTTTATCCTGAACTTGAATAATGGCAATCAAGGTGGTCCCATGTTTTCCAAAAAACTTGGATACCTGAGAAGGAAAAGATATAGCTTGTATAAGAGCCTAAGGTATTTATTCCGGTCAGTTACTGAAAGACCATCAGGCCAACACCCACCTGTGCATCAAAGTTTTATGATTAGCTCTGAACCTCTCTTTCTAGAAACAACATTTTATGCTTTTAAGGGGAAATCATAAGGTCTTTTGAAATGAAGTAACCTAAGGAGTTTCTTACAATGACTGCCTACATTTTTTCCTCTAAAACAAATCTTCAATCCTGGCCTTAGGAAAACTGCAAACCAATTCAATATACTTGTACATAAGATGGTTACTCTGAATATCTTCTGCCCCACATTATAGATTTCGATAAATGAAGCTATCTACGACAGAAACTGACTCTAATCTCAGCAGGTTCTTCAAATTTAGTGTGGAAAGCATGCAAAATGAAAACAAAGGGTCTTTGCTTTCTTCGGTGTGCCGCTATTGTGCTCGACAACATGGATATGATAATTTAAAAATAAGTGCGTGCGTATAGCTGTATTTTCATATAATAAATCAAAATTATACATGTCAAATGAATCTTTGTCTACAGATTCTATGCAAAGTATCTCTTTTCTGAAATCAGAAACATAATAAGTATTTATACAGCCTTGGAATGTCAAGATAGGTTAAAAAAATGGAAGTGCGAAAATAAACTAAGTGTCTCAAACTAATCTGCCTTGTCGCGCTATTAAAAGGTAAGCACAAGCTACCAAACAGACATGAAAGGCCTGACGTTGAAAGCACTAAGATGACCTCCTCAAGATTTAGCTCAATATACATCAAGATTTAGCACTGAGATTGCTAAGGATTGAATAAACAACAGGGCGTAGGTAGATGCAGTAGGTAGCTGCAATAGGCAAAAGACATGTACCTGACTAATAGCGTAGCACTTTGCTATAGAACATTCAGAAATTAACCCACGGCTGGCAAATCAATCAGAACCACACCTGATTTACCAAGAACAACCCAGCTATCAAGAATCGATATCGAAATAAATCCATATGCTAATTCGCTAAGGACGAAACAAATCCCTCACACAGCTCAGAAATACCTTCTTGGAGTCCAACGGGAACAATCCGTAGGTTTCTTTCCCTTGCTGCATTAGCATGAAAGCAAAAAAAACCATCAAATTCTAGTTCTTCATCCTATTCTTTGGCGTCAAATCTAATAGAGAAATCATAAAATTCAAGAGATCTTTTCTATCCTAAGAGAAACAAAAACCAAAAACACAAACCACGGTGCTGAAAGAATCGACCCCAAAGTAATGCCAGGCGACGGAGCGCGTGAGGGAAGGGAGGCCACACCAAAAGATCAAGAATCAATGATGAATCAGGATTAATCAAGATGGATTGAGCAACAACGACACAAGAGCAATCGAGACGAATCGAGAAATCACAAGGAATCGGCCGGGGAACGACGGCCTCCCAACACGAAATGGATGGGTAACGACGGGCCACCGATACAAAATGAGCAAAGGAGCACAAATCAAGAGCTGATGAAACCAAAATAAAGAAGGCCCCACGCCGACGGAGCGCACGAGGTAAGGGTCATTGCACTGGAAGGCATGGCAACTTCAAAGAAGAAGAACAGTGCATACCTAACAAAGAAAAATGCGCGAGGCAATACGGTGAAGCAATGGAGGCCGACGCCTCGGCACCAAACCGGGATGTCAGCATGAGGAACGCTGAGAACCGAGAAATCACAACGAATGGCTGGCGAGGCTACGGTCCGGTGATAGAAACTAGATGAGAACCAAGCGAACCAGTGGAGCACACGAGAACACGACACCTCGGGGTGAGGAGTAGGGACGAAACGGATAAGGCGAGCTGACGGTGCGCACGGCCTCCCGCGGCGCTACGAACACGCGAGAGACGGCAGGAACCGAAAGCAACGGCGCTTTATCAACCATCGGCAATAGAGCCAGCCCAAATAACGCCGCCCCAAACTATGACCGACTAGAGGAACTAATAGCGATTTCGACTTTTCCGAAGAGCCTTTTCGTGAAGACGCTGACTTGGAGCAGCTGAGGAGTGGCCGATTATCTCCGCTATAAGGATAGGTATACATTATATGTCCTCTTAATTTTATGGGTGCAACTAGTGTTCGGACATCCGAGTTGGATGCTGCCTGTTTGATGCGGCACCAATGGATGGGTGATGACCCTCACCTGCTTCTCTTCCTCTCCTTGATCTCAATTATAATTTTGAATTTTATTCAAAATTTCAGATATTTTATTGAGTTTGCACACAAATCAAATTGCTAATTTAATTTATTCTGAAATCTAGTTACTTAGGATTTTACTTATGAATTCTTACAAAATCAAATTGATTATTTTATTTTATTTTTATTCCAAATTTAAGTTATTTTTGTTTAACTTTTATTACTTAATTTGTATTGAATTAAATTGCTAATTTTATTTTATTGTTGGCTTTGAATTTCAGTTATTTGTGGATAGTATTTGACATAGATTCCTTCTTTTAATCTAGATCGTTATAATTATAACCCACCATAATTAACAATATAGATCTTTCTATTATTATACCAATTAACGAAGGGACTTCTAGCCCTTGAGAGGAATTTGTACACAAATCTAATTGCTTTTTTATCATTTTTATTGTGAATTATATTTATTTAGGAATTTACTTTGAAATTCATATGGAAATCAAATTGGTAATTTTATTTTATTTTTATTCCGAATTTTAGCTATTTTTTTGTTGAAATTGTATACAAATCCAATTGCTAATTTTTGTTTAATTCTTATTCCAAATTATATTTATTTGGGGATTCTACTTAGGAATTCTTACATAAAGCAACTTGCCAATTTTATTTTATTTTTTTCTAATTTTTATTTATTTCTAGATTGTAGTTGACATGGACTCTTTTCTTTTAATCTTAGACTATTTTAGTCTGAACCCACCAAATCGACGGTGTAGGTCTTTTTCTTTTTTCACCGATTAATTCGGGAATTTCTAGCCCTTGAGAGTGAGCATGGTGGATTCCTTTTTATTGTTTTAATAATATAATAGAAGATTACACTGAGTGGTCATATTACATATGTACAATAAACTGTATATGAAACCGCCAGTAGGCATGATACTCTTAATTAAGTAGTTGAGTTTCTTAAGCATATGCAAGTTTGTAGTTTCATGGTCTGTTTCCTTTTTCTACTTGAATTCTTCATCATAATTTTTTATGCTATGTACTAATTAATATATATCAGGTATCTCGTGATAATTGATGATATATGGTCTACATCGGCATGGGACACGCTCAAGTGTGCTTTTCCAGAGAATAATCGTTCCAGCAGAATTGTAGTTACTACACGCATTTTTGACGTAGCAAGGTCATGTTGTTCGGGCCGTGATGACCGCATCTACGAAATGGAACCTCTAAGTGATTTTCACTCAAAAAGATTATTTTTTGGAAGAATTTTTGGTGACGAGGATTGCTGTCCTCATATTCTGAAAGAAGTTTCAAATGAAATCCTGAAGAAATGTGGAGGTTTACCATTGGCAATTATTAGCATATCTGGTTTGTTGGCAAATAGACCAGTTGTCAAGGAGGAGTGGGAGAAGGTGAAAAGATCAGTTGGTTTTGCACTAGACAAAAACCAAAGCCTAGAAGGAATGAAAAGCATTCTTTCCCTTAGCTACAGTGACCTTCCATATTATCTCAAGACTTGTTTGTTGTTTTTAAGTACATTTCCAGAGGATTATGAGATTGAGAGAGAGATGTTGGTCAGGCGATGGATAGCAGAAGGCTTCATCTCTGAAGAGCGTGGACAGAACCATCAAGAAGTTGCCGAGAGCTACTTTTATATGTTGATCAACAAGAGCATGGTCCAACCAGTGGACATTGGCTATGATGGTATGGCTCGCGCCTGCCGTGTCCATGACATGATGCTTGAACTTATCATCTCAAAGGCAATGGAAGAGAATTTCATCACTGTGCTAAGCGGTCAAACTGTTATACCAAATCCGCATGGTTATATCCGACGGTTATCCATACAGTACACTGACGGCCAGCAACTTGCAGCTGTGCTAGCAAACACAGATTTACGCCATGCTCGATCTCTAACCTGCTTTCGTAGCAGCATCTTAAAATGGTTGCCTCGTCTTGTCCAGTTTGAAGCTTTACGAGTACTGGATTTTCAAGGTTGCGTGGGTTTGGATGAGTATGATTTAGAAAGTATCGACAAATTATTCCAGCTAAAGTACTTGAGCCTTAGGGGCACGGGGATACAAGACCTACCAGCAAAAATTGTGAAACTAGAATACTTGGAGACCCTGGACTTGCGTGTAACAAGGATAGCAGAGCTGCCCACTACATTCTTCCGGCTGAGAAAACTATTGCATCTACTCGCAAATGATTACATGAAGATACCTGATGGGATTGGGAATATGACGAACCTGCAAGTGCTGTCAGGCATTGGTATATACCAAAGCTCAACAGCTGCAGTGGAAGAGCTAGGAGAACTGACCAGTTTGAAGGAGCTGCAAATACGGTTGTCTTACACAGATAGCAGCAACTACAAGAGACACGATGATATGCTATTCGCTGCATTATGTAAACTCGTCAGCTGCAAACTCCAGTCTTTGAGAATCGTGCAATGGAGTGGTAATTTGCTCCAGTTGTTATATCATTGGTCCCCTCTGCCCCGTTCCCTCCAAAAGTTTTACATGAACACTAGCTACTATTTCCCGAATGTTCCAAAGTGGATTCAGCCAGGTCTCACCAACTTGGCTTACCTGAATTTCAATTTATGCGAGTTAAGAGACGAGGATCTGCACGCACTCGGGGAGCTCCCAACCTTACTCTATCTGGAGTTATGGTTGGAACCAGATCCAAAAGAACGGCTTACAATCCAAGGCATTGGATTCCCATGTCTGAAGGAGTTTGTTCTCGTTTGCAGTGGAGCATACCTTTCGCTCAAGGAAGGAGCTATGGCAAAGCTTGAGAAGCTTGAGCTGCCATTCCACGTGGCAATGGCAAAACCCCATGGCTTCTATTTAGGCATTGGGCATCCCCCGTGTCTCAAAGAAGCAAAAGTTAGGCTTTACAGGCAGGGTGCCGAATATTCTGATACCGAGGCTGCTGCTATTGCTATCAGGAACGAAGCAAATGTCCGTCCCAACAGTCCTAGGGTTACTATTCTGGAAAGCAGATATGAGGATTGAAATCTTTATCTTCAGGACACCGTGTTTCTGAATATAATGCAAGAGAGGTATTAATCATTATCACCAAATTATAAATCATTCACTCTTTTTCTGGCAAAGAAACATTTAGTCTCTTACTCTTTTTCAACTAAGTATACAATGTCTTGTTTCCCATTTCGGAAGGATGCTTTCTCACAGGTGTTCAACCCTTTAGTTTCAGACATTACAAGCGCCTTAAGATGAGAAGATCAAATAATGGTGGCTGGTCGCCCGACAAGGAGTCGATCCAGGTACGCACGTGTGTGCGGTCACCTGATTATTGTTTTCGCCGTTTACTTTAGTTGAGACACAGTATTGTTGTTGTGGATGCGGATTATTGTTGTTGTGTACGTGTGTTGTCACCTGATTAGATGGCTCATGGAAGTCTTATGCAGTAATTTATGGTGAAACATTTGGTTTGACAAAAGCTTGTTCAGCACAAGCAAAAGTGCCACTAGTAAGGCAGTAATAGCAAAACACTCGTGCAACTTTTTTTATCATATGCATCACCACTCTACTAATGCTAGTGGTTGTGTGCTTATTACTTCTGCAAATGTTTAGCTTTGCTGTCGCTGCCCACTGTTGAACTAATAACTATCTCTGCTCTGGATGGATGTCGAAAGGCCGTACCTCATCATCTTTTAGAGAGCGGGGCAGCTCCACCAAAATTGGAACAGCCATTGTATGGCGTGGATCATAGCTAATTAGATATTCTGATTTTTTTGGTGATTTTATACTGGTTTGGTCGCTTGGTACGAGGTGTGATTCAAAATTGAAACATTAATCAATGCATGTTTCTTTCTCCCTCTCTTTTTTAATAGGTTTAATTGGATATTTGCCACCCTTCAACGTGAAAATTCGACGCCATGTACAAAAAATACCACTCCAGTGGCATGATTTGTACATGGCGTCGAAGTTTGAAATTGAAGAGTGGCAAATATCTAAATCTCCCTTTTTAATAATATTTTCCTAAGAGATTTGAGATACGCCTATTTCCTCAAGTCCATGGGTCATTAATTTTTTTCCTCATTGAATTCAGATTAAACATTGCATCATAATGTAAACGAAAAATGCGATTTTACTACAGTACAGTTGGACAAGCCTCTTGTAAACCAGGTCACTGGGTGATGTGGATCTCTGAGGGCATAAAGCAAAAATAATTGAGCAGATCACATGAAATGATTTTAACACAAATGGAGCATTGGCATAAAGCAAAAATAATAGGATAGATCACAAGTTAACATTATTTCATCACTTTTGCATCAAATTGTCTATCAGGCCTTTGTTGACATCAACTATGAATCACCGATCCTTTGCGACGGTGCCGTACCGGTATCGGATACTTATCGGATACCCCCTTCCATCCCATCAATCTTAACCCTAAATCTCTCTCTCTTGAAGCCCCCTGTGAACTAGTTGTGCAGCATCGCTCTCGGCGCCACAAATCACACTGCCGCCGCCTCCTCCCACTGCCACAAATCACGCCGCCCCTCCCCCATTCTCCTACCGTCGCCACAAATCCCACCGCCTCCCCTTTCTCCTATCACAGCTGCAAATCCCGCCGCCTCCTCCTTTGTCGGCCACCTCCCCTCCCTTATGTGCCGCCTCCCCCTACTTTATGAAGAGGAAAGGAGGCAATGAATCTATAGTTTTCAACTTTTCATCAAGGTAATCAACTAATTATTATCCTATTTACATTTTTAAAATTTTTAATACATATATACTCACCGTATCGCCGGATTCATGTTTTTGGAAAATTGCGTATCGCCGTACCGATATCGCCGTATCAATATCGCGTATCGGTGATACATAGGACATCAATAGAATTCAAGGGCCCAACATAACGGATCCTGGAAAACTCGACGCAGAAAAATTGTCATTACTCGAACATCCACCAGCTTTGTACAAAGCTCCAGTGGCAAAATTGTTTATCCTTCAAAGATTATTTAGCCTAGCTTGGGTTTCACCAATAAGGTAGTTTATTGAAATTTTAGTTCACTAGACCCAAAAACTCACCCCACCTGCTTCATCTTATTTTGGGCTTCTAGTTGAAGGCGGGGCACAATTAATTGAACAATCCAAGAAATAAGCTGCAAATTCAGTACTAGGTTCAGTTGATATTATCAACTTGATAATTTCATTGGTTGAAGCTAATGATAGGTCAAATGGTCCCCTCATCGTGTGATACACCAAAATAATCTGGACATCAGGTATTTGATCCTTACAGATTGAGATAAATTGGCCAAAAGGCAGGCAGGCAGGTTGCACCGCTTCATTTTAATTGTTTGCAGGAGTCAAAACCAAAGAAGCTAAACAAGAAATCTAGTATGTGCTTTTGATGGACGCCAAATCTGAATTATGTGTGCAAATGTACACAAGGTTTACCAACATATCCAATTAGAATCAAGAACTCAAGCCCCAAGATATAAGATAAATCATCTCCATAGAAATAGAACAAAAACAAGAAAGCTACTTGAGCACCATTTTGTAGTATAACAATCATTAGTAGATGAAAGTAGTATTAGTATTTTCGACAATCACACACTAGTATAAGTAGAACAAGTGGCCTAGGGACAACAGAAAAGGCTCAAGATAGTACTGCTTGGCAACATTCTCACAGAGAGATGAATTAGACCATGCCGGCAACAGTCGGTAAACAGTCATGCAAGGAGAAGGGCAAATATTAATGCTCCTGGATCAAATGTCACCGCTGGTAATCACACAGTTACCATCTACCAGACCTCAATCAAAAGCCAAGACTGTAATGTACAATGGTGTGATATTAGCTATTTATATGCTTTGTCACGTAAGATTTTTGCTGACATGGAGGAGAGCGAAGGAGAGAAAGTATAGCTGTCTCTTGGTAAAGAAACGATCATATAGATGGCATAAAACATAATTACTTGAGTAATTATCTATAATAAACATTTTTATGCTATAATTAAAATATTATAGAATCTCATTGAGGTAGCCTTAAGATGTTATCTATTGTAGAAACTCTCTTTAGTTTTAGCTTTAGTTGACATGAAGTAGTATATAGACAACCGTCGTCTCTACTATTGTGCATGCTCTCATAGGGAGTGTAACACAACTGTTCACCCATAGATGATAACAATACTTGTCTACATCGCAGTGGCCTTGGCATTCAATTGTTTCTATGCTTAGGATACATAGCCGACCTGAAGATCCAACTGATCTGGTAACGGGCCTAAAATTAGCTAATAATTATTGAGCTACCACTAATTAGCAATCCTAAATGGAAAAGAATTATAAAAGTTAAGTTGACATTGCTTCCTATCCTATCTCCTATGAGCGCATCAGCGACGGATTCAACAAAGAGAAGAATCCACGTGATTAATCATTCGGACTTTGACCCAAACCCCGACCAGAAAGATGCCGAAATGGGTCGTAATAGCAGGATATTCGAACGAAGAAGCATCGCAACTCACAATAAAAAGAGATTAGGACGATCCACCGCCGTGAACTTGGAGGTGCGCTTGACATAGCGGCTGTACATCTTGTGGTGAAAGAGGCTGTCCACCGCCGCCACCACCGACTTCTGCATCTTGTTCGACGCCACGATCCCCACCACCGGCTTCATCTCCGCCCGCGAAGTCGGCTCCCGTTGGCGACGGATCGACCAACAAATCAAGAAGAGAGCAGGGTGCCTCCAGCCGGGGTTGGGACTTGGGGGTCGGCGCTTGCGGCTGCTTCTGCTCGGGGGCTCCCGGCCTTGGTCTCCTCGAGCCTCCGAAGGCTTCTGCGAAGTGCGAGGAGATCGAGCCATCGAGGAGGGAAGGAGGATTGGAAGCGGCGGTTCCGGGGATGGGGGGATGCGGAGAAGGGAACTGCTGAGGCAGCGTGCGGAGGCGAAGTGCGATGGTGGCCACAAATCAAGAAGAGAGCGAACTGCTGACGCCACGATCCCCACCAACAAATCAAGAAGAGAGCAACAAATCAAGAAGAGAGCAGGGTGCCTCCAGCTGGGGTTGGGACTTGGGGATCGGCGCTTGCGGCTGCTTCTGCTCGGGGGCTCCCGGCCTTGGTCTCCTCGAGCCTCCGAAGGCTTCTGCGAAGTGCGAGGAGATCGAACCATTGAGGAGGGAAGGAGGATTGGAGGCGGCGGTTCCGGGGATGGGGGGATGCGGAGGCAGCGTGCGGAGGCGAAGTGCGATGGTGGCCACGCGTGGCACTCGCAAGTCTATCAGAATCCGTAAACTATAAACAAATATAATAATAATAATAGTGTGTGCTTAATCTTATTGGGCCAAGTAAAGATCAATTGTCAAGTCACAAACTTTAACAAGCTTGAATACCGTATATAACTTTTAATCACTCGATCATCCTATTTTTATTGGGTCAAGTGGACCATTTAAAGATCCAACTAGTATAATGCCCGTGCTAACGCTACGGCGATATTTAGTAATACAATTCAAATAAGCAAAAGGTGTTATATATTTTGGTAATCAAGTGTAGTAAGATGTGATTATGATAGAAGCACAAAAGAAAGATACAGAGAGTTATTATATCGTTGATTACATAAACAAGTGCATAAAGTAACATCGCAATTGTTTATCATTAAAATAATCTAATCTACGAGGCGATTAAGGATTTCCCGTATAACTTCAGGAATGTTGTCTTTCGATTCATTCTCATTGTAGTTCAGTAGGTCCACGAGAAACTTCGCCCTCAACAGCTTCCCATCCTATACATGAATTATTATGGACCATCATCAGAAAACATTAATTGTGCTACGGTAAGACAAAGTATAATAAATAAATAAATAATAGTACTCACAGTGCAAATTGATGGTAATTTTATACCATCCCAAGAGCGCATGAAGTTGATTACAAAATATCCAGTGATGTTCCTAAAAAAACACATAGTTACATGTATTTAGACAAACAAACATTATCTAAATTAAAAAGTTGCTCTGGAGCAAAGGGCTCATGCTCAAACACATCAAGGCCTGCTGCTCCCAAGCGCCTCTCAAGAAGTGCAGACACAAGCTCAGGTTCATCCACGTGTGCTCCGCGGACAATGTTTATGAGAACGCCCTCTAGCCCTAGAGCATCAATGACCTCACGACTAATAATGTGATGGGTCTCCGATTAAGTGAACATGCTAAAATAAGCACGTCACAGTTGGCTGCCAGGTCAACAACATTCGTATAGAATTTGTACTTTGGAAATGGCTTCTCTGATCTTGAATGATAGCTGATTGAGCAGCCAAATGCCTCAGCTCTTTTTGCTACAGCTAAGTCTATCCTGCCAAGCCCAAGAATAGCAACTCTTTTACCACTGAACTGTAGAAAAATAAGAAGAGTCAATTCTTTTTATTCTAACAAACCTTCTTTAAACTATATATATCCGACATGGAAATACCAAGTCGGCATCCTTAACTATTTCATGCTTTTAAAGTACATAATTTAAGCTGACACCTCATCAGTGTAATGAGTAGCTGATCATTGTTGCTAAGTACTGTAAAGTTCGTCCTTAAGACAGATGCACCTGAACCTACTGCATACCGTAATGCGATCTCAATCGTATATAAAAGGTCCATCGGTCTCTTAAGGGAGTAGCGGAAGGGCTCAATGACAGTAGCATATTGCATCAAAAAACTTGTGCACAATTCTGGTAGCTAGAGTAACAGCCTAACATACAGTTGGTAGGATGCAACAAATTATTCACTTAGCCGTTCAAAAAGGGAAAGATGTAGCAGCGCATTACTATCAGAATCCCATTTGTACTACAAGACAATCGTCAGGAGGAACACAGTAATTTATACTTTTTTCTGATCATCCATCAGCCTCAATATTAGAATAATTCTGAGATAACACAATATGGAGCTAAGCTGCAGTAAAGTAAACCAAAAAAAAAACTCTTACTTTATCATCAAATGTAAACAGGGCCAGTGCTTGGAAGTTTCAGTTAGGGGGGTCACCTAGAATGAGGTAGATGTTACAGAAGAGAAAATAATGAAGAGCCATCGCACCATCATATGAGCCACCCCAAATTACCATCCACCATTATCGAATGCGCTAATCAAGGAAAGCCGGATTTTGAAAATTTACCGTAGCTAGGCTGGTAGCCCAGTAGCCAGTAACAGTATTTTTGGGGTCTATTACGGTTTGACATTTCTATTTAATTTGTTTTTACACATTTTCCTCCAACGTATTGCGTCTGTTTGGTCTTCTATAATCATTAGTATGCAATCTACATCTTACCGGCCAGTATGGTGACTACCGGAGGTAACTGGCCAGTTATCGCCGATTTTTTTATCCCTGGTGCTAATACAACAATCCGCTCTAGACCCTAGAAAAATCGCTGCAGCTAAAACACTATCAATATGTGATCCTCGATATCAGCTTTCCACTCACAAGAATACAACTCCAATAAGTAATCTTTCTGGCCAGAAAGAAGGTCAACATCTTCCTCACAAGCTTCAGTCAACTAGGCTGCATTTCACTGACAAAACAAATCCACCAGGGCCAAGAAATTCCTGAAATT
Source organism: Guadua angustifolia (assembly GCA_036346375.1). Classification (NCBI taxonomy): domain Eukaryota; kingdom Viridiplantae; phylum Streptophyta; class Magnoliopsida; order Poales; family Poaceae; genus Guadua; species Guadua angustifolia. The sequence goes on along the minus strand of CM070515.1, from coordinate 3,476,875 downwards.
GTCACATCTTAGGCCACTGAAAATGCTTTTCCAACCAGTGCTCCCTCAACTATATCATTCAAATGGTATAAAAGAGATTCAAATGAACCAACCAAATTTGACGAAGATATCCAATCATGTGTGACAAAATTTAAGCCATATCTGATCAAATCCAACAAATTTCTCCTTCTCACGTCTCTTACAGTTCACTCTCCAATTTATCCATCCTGCTTACCTCATTTCCTTTCAGTCAGTCGTATTCGCTGAAAACCCCCAATCTTCTGTTGTCTAACTAACCTTATGATCAAGTTTATCCTATATTCACTACGACCACTAAACCAAAGTGTACAAAAATTATAATTAATCTAGGCATCAGATACAAAAGTGCGCACAAATTATGAAACTAAAATTATTTTACTAATTAATCGAGCATCATTAAGAACGTTTGGGAAATTCCAATAGTCGCTAAGCAAGAGCTAAACGCAGAAGCAAACCATCCTTAGATCATCGAAGTGAAGGATAAAAGGAAGAGGGCATCGAGAAAGGAACCGACCGTGGTGGTGAGGGTGTAGTCGCTCTTGGACTTCCACATGCGCGCGGACGTAGCGGTCGGCTCGGGATCCGGCGGAGAGCGGCGATGGCGAGGCCGACGGCGAGGTCGGCGGCGTCGTCGGTGAGGACGCGGGGTGTTGGTGACGGATCCCCGTCGCGGCACTTGGCGAGGTCAACGCGGTCGACGATGCCGCGGAGAAGGATGCGACGATCTCGTGGACGGGAGGCGTCGATGAGCGCGGGCGTTAGCGCCAGAGTTGGAGTTGCCGACGACGAGCGCGGATGGAAGCGTGTGGGCGTGGAGGAAGTCGGCGCGGCGATCCGACGAGGAGTCCCGAGGCGTAAGAGGCGAATGGCGGCCGAGCTCTCGCCTGTGTAGGCGTTCATGGGACGCCAAGCTTGAGCGACAGGCGCCAAGCCAAGCGACGGCGAGGGACGGGGGCGAAGCGCAAGCGCGATTTGAAGGGGCGGAGGAGAACACTAGGGTATTACATTGATTTCTATAACAAAAAAGAAAAGAAAAAGATTATTTCTATAATTGATGACCTTGATAAAAAGGCAGAACATAGAGTTCTCTTAGATTATGAATTAAACTTGAAACATTATCTTCACGAAAGGTTGGTGCACTTGTTGAGGGAAGAAGAAATTAAATGGAATGAGAGAGCTAAGACAAAAGACCTTTTGGAGGGGGATGATAACACCCATTATTTTCATCTGGTTGCTAATGGCAAACACAGGAAACAACATATTTATAAATTAGATCAGGATGATCGTGTCATCGTGGGTGACGTTCAATTAAAAGAGTATATTACAAACTATTATAAGGGTTTGTTTGGTTCGCCAAAAGAAAATAATTTCAGTTTGGTGGAGGATCATAATCACGATTTGCCTCAGGTAACAACCGAGGAAAATGATATTCTAATTGCTAAATTCACTGAAAAAGAGGTTAAAGAGGCGATTTTCCAAATGGAACATAATAAATCGCCTGGCCCGGACGGCTTTCCAGCTGAATTTTATCAGGTCTTTTGGGATATTATAAAAGATGATTTGCTGGCTTTGTTTCATGATTTCTTGGCTGGCCATTTACCTCTGTTTAGATTAAATTTTGGGATAATCACGCTTCTTCCAAAAATTAAAGAGGCAACAAAGATTCAACAATATAGACCTATATGTTTACTTAATGTGAGTTTCAAAATATTCACAAAGGTGGCTACTAATAGACTTATGGGGGTAGCTAACAAAGTAGTAAGACCATCACAAACTGCTTTCATGCCAGGTCGTAATATTATGGAAGGCGTAGTGATATTACATGAAACTATTAATGAATTAAATTCGAAGAAGCTAAATGGAGTGATATTAAAACTTGACTTTGAGAAGGCATATGATAAGGTGAAATGGTCTTTTCTTCAGCAAACTCTTCGTATGAAGGGATTTTGCCAACAGTGGTGCTCATGGATTGAACATTTTGTCACTGGAGGTAGTGTGGGTATTAAAGTTAATGATGATATTGGCCATTACTTCCAAACGAAAAAAGGGCTAAGGCAGGGTGATCCTATGTCACCTATTTTATTTAATATTGTGGCAGACATGCTCGCTATTTTGCTTACGCGAGCGAAAGAGGATGGTCAAATTCGAGGGGTTATTCCCCATCTTATTGAGGATGGTTTATCGATTCTGCAGTATGCCGATGATACTATTCTTTTCATGGATCATGATATTGAGCAAGCTAAAAATATGAAGCTAAAAATATGAACCCGACCCTGTCGAGAGGAGCCAGATAAAGCGCCGGGCGAGTCTATACACGCTCGTCGAAGGAAAGCTCTACAGGCGAAATGTTTCCCAGATCCCGACGAGGTGCATCTCCACTGAGGAGGGTAAGTACCTCTTGAATGACATCCATTCGGTCTCTGTGGAGCACATTCTTCAGACAGACGATGGTCCGCAAGGCCTTCCGCATGGGGTATTATTGTCGACGGCGCTTCAAGATGCTCGCGATATCGTCGCACTTGCGCAGATGCCAATTCCACGCCCGAAGTCGCATCGGCCCGCCCCACGCGCTCCGCAGACCATCCCGCCTTGGCTTCTTCTCGACGTGAAATTTGGACATCCTCGCCCTTTTCCTCAGCGACGGGGAAGAAGTTCTCGTTCGTCGCTATTGATACCTTCACCAAGTGGATAGAAGTTGAACCGTCTCGACCATAATCGCCGGGTGGCCGCTCGCTTCTTCCGATTGTTCGTGGTCACCAGTGCACGGGTTCCATGCAAAATTATCATCGACAACGGTACCCGGTTTACAGTGAGTTGTTCCAGGAGTTTTGCGAGGAACACGGCATCAAAATATGCTTCGCCTCGGTGGCTCACCCCCAGAGCAACGGAGCAGCGGAACGCGCCAACGGGCAAATCGTCCAGGGCGTCAAGAAACGAGTTGCAGATGAGCTCGAACGCTACGGCAAGACCTGGGTGGACAAACTTCTCACCGTCCTATGGTCAATTCGTACCACGACGAGCCGAGCCATAGGGTCCACACCCTTCCAGCTCGTGTTCGGTACCGAAGTCGTCCTGCCTCCTGAGGTTACGCTGGGCTCTGCCAGGGTCAGCTTTGTCGACCAAGTCGACTTCGAGCACGAGCGGTCTCTCGACCTTACCCTCGCAAAAGAAGTAAGATGCCGTGCACTTGTAGGATCGAGGATGCGCCTAGAGGGGGGGTGAATAGGCGTTTTACAAAATTCGATCGCTCACTAAAATAATTCGCTCTAATCAACCCTTATGTCAAAACCTATCAAAGACAATACTAAGCGATAAACTCGGTTTGACAATTAAAGCCTAAATCAACTAGGCTTACTAGTGCACTAACTAAATTATGTCTCTATACTAGAATTGCTCAATTGAGCAAACAATCAATACTAAGCAATTCTAATTATAATCAAGCAATTGATAAATATACAATAAAGTAAATGCTTGAAGGTAAAAGAGACAACCGATATTTTTCCGTGGTGTTCGGAGACTTGCCGGTCTCCCCTAGTCCACGTTGAGGCTAGCCCGACCACTCGGACCGGCTCCCGCTCGAGCACCCGCCTCTTTCCACTAGTCGTGGTTTTTCACGCTTGCGCGTAGGCTCAACCCGAATCTTCACAAACTTGCCGGGGCTACTCACACCACGAGAGCTCCAGGCACGACGCCCTCGCTGCCTAGGAGTCGGCAACCTCCAAGAGTAACAAGCCGCTCCTTTGCTTGAACCTCACCGGGCACAACAAATGCGCTCCTCGGTGATCACCAAGTGCAACACATGCACAAGGCCTCCTCAAGTGCAACACATGCACAAGAGACACTCAAATCCACTTCCCAATTGCAACAAATGCAATTAGCTCACTCTTAAGCTCAAGAGGCAAAGGAGAAAGAGCAACACATGCAAAACACTCCCACACACCAACCTCATGCCCAAGCCCCCAAGGGGTATATTTATACCCCACCAAAGAAAACTAGCCGTTGGGGCTCAAACGGGCAAAACCCGTAAACCCAGATTACTCTACGCCTTAATAGGGCCAGTAGTACCGCTCAATGTAGCAACGGCTACAAAACTAGCCGCTACGCAGACATCCCAGATTACTCGCCCGAGGCGCAGTAGTACCGCTTATGTAGTACCGCCTCAGGACCGAGAGTACCGCCTCACACAACCGCAAAATGACCTCATCATTAAAAACCCACTGGACAAATACCCTAGAGTATCAGTTATTTATGTACTACCGCCTCTCAAGCACCCAGTAATCACAAGCCACAAGGAGAAAATCTGATTTCAACTCCAAATCCATTTCTCCGAAAACCGAAACCTATTCTTTGAGCCATATGATGATCAACACATGATCATACACACGTGCAAAACACATTTGCACCACTTTAGCTCATGCTCAAAGAATCGCACCCAAATACGCGAAAACACATTTCGCAAATCAACACCGAACTTATGCAATCAACCCTCTAGCCATGTAAGGATCAACACATGACCCCGACACTTTGCAAAACACATTTGCAAATGACAACACATGCTCTAGGATTGAAACACATAACTTCAAGGCTCATTTGCAAAACACATTTGCACAACTTAACCAACTCCAAATGGCGAAAACACATTTCACCAAAATCCAACTCCAGATCTATTTGCAAAACGTATTAAGCAAATCAAACTCGAGTTTATGAGATTAATCCCCCTAGCCATGTGAAGGTCAACACAAGACCCGGTCAACTTGCCAACACCCGTTGCAAGCCCCACTCACATGCTCTTGGGATTCCGGACTCATAAACCTCAGTTTATTCGCACAACGACTTTGCAAATAACACGATAAACATCATTTCATGCTTGAGCATTACTCTTTGCAACACATGCAAAAGTCTAGCTCCAAGCAACACTAATCAGATGCATGAACTCTCTAATTGCAACACATGCAATTCTCTAGTTCCATGCAATCACCAAATCAAACTTAACACCAAAACCAATTCAACATGTATGAGCTCTCTACTCGCAACACATGCAAGCCTCTAGCTCCATACAATCTCATAAACACCAAATCGAGCATATGTGCTCTTTACTCACAACGCATGCGAGCCTCTAGCACATACACAACTACAAACACAAACTCAAGCTTGAGCTCTCTCCTTTTGCAACACATGCAAAACTTAGCTCCAAGCAATCACACGGGGTTTTAGAAAAGATAGTTTTGCGAACCAAAACGTGAAGCTTCAACATTTGCAACACATGCAAAAGTGAACTTCACGCAAAAGCCAACGCACATAGCTTATCCTATTTGCAACACATGCAAATCAAAGCAACATGCGAAAACCAAACGCATATACTCTTTCATCTTTGCAACACATGCAAATCAGAGCATAATGCAAAACAACCAAGCATAGGCTTAACACATTCGCAACACATGCCAAATGGTTAACCCATATGCAAAAACCAAATCAACATAAGATTTGAGCTTGAGTGAACGTGGATCGAGATCATCAACACATGATGAAGCTCAAGCAAAGGGAACGACCCCTCTTAATAGTATGCGGCGGTAAAACCTTAGACTCAAAGACTACAAAAGTCCTTAGCCTATCTAGTTATACCTTTCGCCACAAGACAAGCAATCCCTTTGGGGTCTTTATGATTTTCACTTTGATACTCCCGGGATATCCACTGACTCTCTTCGGATCCACTCTTGACGCCCATCAACACATGATGCCGTCCTTGTCTCTGTTCTCAATCATCTTTGGACCTAACCTTAAACACAACTCATGAAATTCGTTAGTCCAAGATGCATGGTTGTCTCAATTTTCTCTCGCACTCCATTAACACATAATGGATGCCTTTAGATCAATTGAGCACAACCTAAATCAATTGAAATGATTGTAAATGTGTCTTAAGTATAATAATGCAACACATGCTTAATTATACTTAAAAACTATCCATTTGTCCTCAATTAATCACGGAACACTATCAACACATGATGAAGCGTTCTTTAATGATTAACTAGACAAATGAACTCAATTTAAATTATTCATTTAAATTGACTCTTCAAGTTAAAGTGTGGACTCCCCTAAATATGTGCATCCATGTAATATATGGATTAGGAAACATAATGCACATTATGTGGTTAATATAACGGGGACATTCATACTTTAACTTGACTCCAAAGTACGCAACTAATATTAAGATGAATATGCAAACATACCTTGGGTTTTCCATTTTTCAATGCGATGAGACTAAACAAAGATATTCTAAACAAACATGTTAGTCTCGATATAAGATATGTCATTAAAAACAATATCGCATTAGGGGATAAACTCAATATTAGATTTGTCATTAACACAAGATTAGATTTGTCATTAACACTAAAACCATAACTAATGATGGTTGAACTTACAGCACTGCTACGATCAACGCACTACCTGCAAGCTCTTCGCAGACATGCGTCTCGGTCGGTACGACCTAGGAAGCTCCTTGTTGGGGACCTAGCTCGAGACGGATTCAGGCTCGTCCAACACCAACAAGTTATCCCCACTGAGGAGGGCCCTATAGAGTTGTTTCAACAGATCGCACGGGCTTACTCTGGCTAGCGATGCCCGATGGCGAGAGCTCTCTAGCTCGTGGAACATAGATCACTTCGGAAGTTTTATGTGTAACCTCTATACCTTACGCTTCAATAAAGTCGTTCTTCCGCTTACACCTTTTATGTCTGCTTCACTTGGTATGCTACTATTCTTTTCCAAGACCCTTTTTCTCTGAACACGACCTTCGTGCGCAGCGCATTCACTACTAGTCTAAGTGTAGCGAGTTTGACGTTCACTCCCAGTGGAAGAGCTAAACGTAAGCCGAACCTCTTCGCAATCTAGCTCTCCCCTGTGTCCAGGCCCGAGCCGAGAGCCTCGCCACTTTTACTATTGAGCAATACGCATGGCCGCGATGGTCGTTCGAGCGTTAATCTGGGTGTGACCATTTACTTAACAGGTTCACTTTGTATCACTCTACTTTTTCGGACTTGTCCTCAACTCTGCAGGTCGTGGTCGCTTGTCCGTATCTACGTCTTGTGCCTAAGGCACGCGTCGCTCAACCTCAGGCCCAACGGGGGCTGGCTAGGGGTATCTTGTTGGCGTACGACCTACGGCGCACGACTAGGAGCGAAAGGGACGTGCACCAAATATCCTCGACTATAATCTTAAAACAATACAATAGTTTTTCCTGCTCTCCAAAACAAGTCACAACTCTATTAACATATTTTGTCTTCAAGATTTTTACTGCTCGGTCATCTCATGGGCAAGCCTCTGTTCAAGCTCGGCGACTTTGGCCCTCGTGGCCGGCAGCTCGCTCTGGAGTTCGAGGGCTACCGTGGAGGCATCTGCAGCCCGGCGCCGTTCGTCTTGGAGCTGAGCCATGGCGCTCGCCACCGCCCTTTTGGCGCGCTCAAGCCTCCCTTCGAGCTCCGAGAACTTAGCCTCGAGCTCGGGGGGCGCCTTCGTCGAGGAGGACGACTGATTTGCGGCGGCCTTCTCTAGCACCTTGACTTTGGCCCGCTCGTCCTCGACCACCTTGCTAGCGCGTTCAAGTTTCTTTTCGAGCTCCAAGACCCGCCTTCGGCAGGGGAGACGTCCGCTCCGCGGCAGCTTTCTCCAGAGCTTCGACTTTAGCCCGCTCGGTTTCAAGCGCCTTGGCCGAACGAGCGCGCTCTTGCTCCACGGCCTTAAAGCCATGCTCGCGCTCGGAGGTCTTGGCCTGCTCGATCTCGGCAGCGTGGGCTACCTCCTGCGCCCTCATCGTCCGGCGCAGGTCGCGCGAGCTCTTGGGCCTTCTGCTCGAGCTCCTCCTGCTCGACCTCGATGGTCCCGATGAGCCTGGAGCGCTCAACCTCCCGCGCCTCTATCGCGTTCAGGAGGTCCCTCAGCACGTCAGCATGCTCTCGAAGGCCTTGCAGCCCTTGAGAGGCATGGTCGATCACCTTCACGACGAAAAGGGGTGGCCCAAAATGAGAGGGGACAAGGAGCTCAGACTACAAAACTACGAAGTGTGCGGGAAGACCCTTACCTCGCGTAAACGGCCCTCTAGGCGTGTGCGGGTGAATTCCTCGCGGTCATCAATACGACCGCGAGGGATCTCCTCTTCCTCATCGACCACCGTGCGGGTGTCGGCCGACCTCTACCATCATTGGCGACTTGGGCTGTGGCCTTGAGTCCTCGCCCGACGTGGTTCGGTCTTCCGCCTCCCGGTGGGTTCAACTCCGATTGGGAGGGCATGGTGGCGGCGTTGGTCCCGACCTCCACGGCCGAGGCCCCGCTCGTCTCCGGCACCAAGGGGGTGGCGGCCGGATCCGCCACGGCTTTCTCGACCAGGGCGGGCAGGCTGCGGCCTTAGCACCCGACGCACCAAGATCTGGCAGGTTCTGCGGAGTCTCCCATTTTTACCGATCACCTTCGGTGGCCGACGAATCGCGGCCGGCGCCGGGGCGCCGTGGTCTGGGAGCTTGGGTGTAGCCTCTGCCAACCATGAAGCTTTGGGCATCCTCCTCGCGGGTCCTCGGGAAGGTTGCCGACTGCAAGGCGGCGCCGGCCGCGGTCAAGTCCTCGCAGCACGCTGGCCGGTTTTCTCCTCGTCCGTCGTCGACCCTTGGTAGAATTCACCACCAAGGGCGGGCTTGGTGGCCCCGAGGGGTCCGGCCTGTCAGGAAGGCCAGGGCCGACCAACTCGAACGTGTCCTCCTCCTCGGATTTGGACTCGCCCTGGATAATAGCCATCGACAAAACGGGCAAGTTTTGAGCTCGGGTGCTCAAGGTCTGCGATCAAGAACATACACTAAGCCAGAAAGATGCAGGAAAACAAAGAAGGTTCGAAGCAGGAATTTACCGAGCTTTTTTTACTATTTCTCTATTTATTCTTTTTTAACCATATATATTTATTTATTACAACTCATACAAAATAGTATCTATCATCTTCCAATACACAATGAGATAGAGCATCTAAGTCATTTTCTCTTGTACGTTTCTTAATTTCACCATAACTTTAATCTTTTTACAATGTCAAAATATATCTTATATTCTGAACATAGTGAGTGATGCTGATATGGGAAAAAAAAGTATACCTAATACTACACTCGTGCACACAAATTGTGTTATTTGGTCGAGGCTTGTGGTAAAAGCATAAATCCATACAGTTAACCATATCATTTTAATGGTTTAGGCTTAATTTGGGCAGGGTAAAAGTATTGTAGTTGCAGTAATATTTCGGCTGGGTAACTCACGGGCTGGTACCAATCTGGTATTGTAAGTTGGTAGCTCTGGTTCACGATCGACGTGCGCAGGTGCGGCCCACACCCTAATGATGACGCTCCTAGCCGTTATTAGAGCGTATACAAAAAGTGATACATATTCTCTCTCTCTCTATATATATATATATATAGAGAGAGAATAGCTATTGTGCTTTTCCAGAAGCAAGAATTGCTTTTAAAATAGTGATTCAATGAAATATTCATTTTGAATTGTTTAAGATTTGTTTGCATTTTCTAAAATCAGCGCCGATTTTAGAAAATGCAAAACAAATAGTAAACAAATTCAAAAAATACGAAATTTTGTCTATAGCTACATTTCAACAAGATGAAGAAGATGAACGGTTCGGATCGAACATTTTTGTCAACGTATTTCGCAAAACCACTCAATAGAGCACAATAGCTATATATATATATATATATATATATATATATATATATATATATATATATATATATATATATATATATATATATATATAGGAAAATGGTTTCATACACTGGGATTTTAGTATACCCCTTAAATGATATTGTTATACCTCTTTATCGCTTTTGAGTATACTCTAATATTAATTTTTTGCTATAAGAGGGTATATAGCAAAAAAATAAAGGGCTTTAATGATTTTTTTTCCACCATGACGCTTTGGAGTATATAAGAATTATTATTAGAGTATACCGAAAGTGATAAAAGAGTATAACACGCTCGCTTATGGTATATTGAGATGGGAGTACGACTTCTAGAGTAAAAGGCTTCTCTATATATATATATATATATATATATATATATATATATATATATATATATATATATATATATATATATATGAGACAATGTCACATAGAATATTTTAGAGACGTGGAGAAAAATGTAAGAAGAGAGAAAGATAATATCTACTATTTAATGTGATAGCTTTATACTATGCAAATCATCATATAGATACCTTATTAATTACATAAAAGATCATTATAGATGTACCATGTAGATATCCATTGTATAAGTTATCTTTTATCCTATCTATATATGATATGAATTCAGATATAAACAATTACCATCCATACCATAGTAGATGTCTGGAGGATATTGTGGTGACCAGATTAATTACCCCATTAATAATATATATATATATATATATATATATATATATATATATATATATATATATATATATATATATATTATGCCCGGAGAATTCAGCGTAGTGTGCATGCTACCTCATTTTTTGGAAAAGGCCTAGTAAAATTAGAAATCGTGGATAGGTCCTTCCATAATATATATATATATATATATTATATATATATATATATATAATGCCCGAGAGAATTTCATGAGCTGCATGCCACTCATCTTTTTTTGAAAAAGCCCCCCTGAAAATTAGAAATCGTGGATTGGTCCTTCCATCGGTCATTTTGTGAAAAGGACCCAGTGGTTCTATAAATTCGACACAAGCGTTGGTTCTTTAGATCTAGAAGATTTAGGAACTTTTGAAATCGCGAACAGATCCTTTTACCGGTTATTTTGCAAAAAGGACCCTGTAGTTCTGCAAATTTGACACGAGCGCCGGTTCTATCTACTCGGAAGATTTAAAAAATTTTGAAATCGCGAACAAATCCTTCCACCGATTATTTTGCAAAAAATACCACTAGTTCAGCAAATTCAATTTGCAAAAAACTCGGACCAAAATTTTTCTCGTGACCTGGCATCGCGCATGTCTCTACCTAATTATTACTACGAGTAACTAACTGCAGGAATTAATATGCATGAACATGACGTAATAAAATTATACCACTAGTGTGAACGACCGAGGAGAGCATTCGGTACCGAGCCAGCAGCTTGTAGAAGACTTGTACGTTCGAGCTGCTCCACGCCAGTCTAGACGGGTGTAAATTTTAGCTGGCCCGGGTACAGTCTAGACGGGTGCTTCTTATGTCTTATGGCTTCTCTTAATTTTTCTGCATGTTTCATGATTAATGATCAACTAATCGTCACAGTACTAATTAATCCATCTATTTTTAACAGGTTGCTTCTTCTATGTCTCGTCTTTTGTTTAAGCCATTTTTGTTTGATCCTTGATGGCAAGCTTTACTAGTGAGGTATTCTTTGAAGTTCTACCTCCATCTTCACATGTTAGCATGCGGATTGTAGTTGTTGATTCCATCTAGCATCGTACTTGTATTAGTGTGATTGCAATATATTTTGTGTATGGATTCTGTTGTTTTTGGGTATTATACTCGTTGGTTTACACCGGCGAGTCCCTTATACCTAAATTTTGGTCCTGGGATTGCCACTGGATATTGACAGAGTGCACGGAACATAACTTCGATAAGTAATTTCTATATTAATAGATTTATGAAACCTAGTAAATAATATTATAAAAGTTCTTTCAAAGACAAATATGTAATGTCATTTTTGTGTGTTCAATGCAAATATTAAAAAAATGTATCAGTAATTGAACGTTAGAAAGTTTGTCTATATGTACCAAAAAGGCATTCTTTTGTGACCAGAAGGAGCAATGCACCGTGGATACCATTAACTTCACTTTCTTTTTCTATGATAATTACTGGAATATATTTTCTATATGTTATATGAAAAATATCACTAGTATGTCGGTACATGTAAGTTGATAGAATAATACTCTGTCCATTCACACTTACACGTCAATTTTGACTTTGAGTCGTCGAGTTTTTTGCTAATGATAAAATTTAAAATATCTAGTCATGGTATATAAAAGCGGTATCGTGAGATTTGTAATAAACAATTATTTACTAGGGCCTCGCCTCGCAGCCCCATGCGCCCGACAGCTCCACATGCACCCTCACACGCTACTCGACGCGGAGCTTGTCAGGATGCCCGACCGAAATCACATGCGGACATGCCTAGAGGAAATGACGAATGAGGCTAGTTCACTAGTTGACTGTTGACTGTTGAGTGCGCTTATAATACCCTCAATATAGGTGGAAGAGTTCCGGGAGGAGAGACCTCCCACGTGTCCTCTTTAACGTTTTTATGAAACCCTCGTATTTTTTGAAATTATGGATAGGTCCTTATTAATTACAAATAAGTTCTTCGTGATTTTTTGTGAGGGAAAGATTTTTTCCGCTTATCGCTTTGGGTCCTCGCTCGCCATTTTACGGAAAAACCTCCGTTAAATTCAAATCGCGAACAAACCCTTTTCTAATTTTTCAGATAACGACGAGTCCAAAACGTAATAATCGTGTCCTTACTCCTTACGCCCAGGTCCTTTCTCCGCTTTTTCCCAAAAAATGTTTTCACCATGTAAAATATGTGTGTAGACTTTTTCCCATCTCGATTTTCCATCTCGATCTCCGATATTTTTTAAATCATGTATTATTACTCTATGAACGCTAAGAGTGTTAGCCTCGACAAAAAGAATATTGTCATTTCTAATACTTTTTCAACCTTTTCCTCTAGATTTTTTCCTCACCGCGTTTTCCACCTCGGTCCCCAATATTTTCCAAATAATTCATCGAAAGAGATATTTCTACAACTCGTCTCTATTTTTTCCCTGCTTCGCCATTATTTCGACGATTTAAACAATAAAACGACGCCGAGAAAAAACAAAATTTTTCTACAAAAAAACGACGCGCAGTGATACGCCATGAGTCTCCGAGATTTTTTTAAACATGTATTATTACTCGGCGAACTCGTAGAGTGTTAGACTCGACAAAAGAAGGTTGCCATCTCTAATAGTTTTCGCCCTTTTCCCTCTAGACTTTTTTCCCACTGCGGTTTTCCAGCTCGGTCTCCAATATTTCTCAAAATAATTTATCGAAAGAGATATTTCTACAACTCTGTCTCTCTCTAGTATTCTCCAAAAGCAGGCAAAAACGCAAGCGCTTTGCTCCACTACTCAGTCGGTCAGTCCTTCGTTACCACTTACCACACCAAGCAAAGAGCAAAGTAATGCGCGAGCATTCGAAGCTCTGAGTGAGAGAGATATGGAGGTGGCCGTCAGCGTTTCGCTGGGCGCCTTGGGTCCCCTCTTGGGGAAGCTCAACGCTCTGCTCGCCGATGAGTACGCCGGCCTGAAAGGGGTCCGCCGTGAGATCCGCTACCTCAAGTCCGAGCTGAGCAACATGAATGGCGCGCTCCAAAAGTACGCGATGTTTGATGAGCCGGACGTCCAGGTGAAGGCTTGGACAGGTGAGGTGAGAGAGCTCGCCTATGATATCGAAGACTGCATCGACAAGTTCATCCACTGCCTCGGTGAAGATCGGCATCGGAGCTCTAGCTGGATGAAGGACTTCTTTCGGAAGAGTGCGCGCCGTCTGAAGACCCTTGGCTCTCGGCGCCAGCTCGCCAAGGAGATCAACGATCTGAAGGCCCGCGTTATTTCAGTGAAAGAACACAGAGACGCTTACAAGCTTGACGGCAACGCTTGTGGCAGATGTAGCCATTTGGCTGTGGATCCTCGGCTGTCTGCACTTTTTGTAGAGGAGAATAAACTTGTGGGCATCGATGGTCCCAGGGACGATCTTGCCAACTGGCTGATGGAGGCGGAGAGCGGGTCGACGAAGGGTCGTAAGGGGGAGAGCGGGTCGACGAAGCGTCGTAAGGTGGAGAGCGGGTCGAGGAAGCTGCTGGAGGCGGAGAGCGGGTCGAGCAAGCATCGTAAGGTGTTGTCCATTGTTGGGTTTGGTGGTTTGGGAAAAACAACACTAGCCAATGAGGTTTCTCGCAAGATTAAAGGCCACTTTCATTGTTATGCTCTTGTATCAGTTTCTCAAAAGCCAGATTTGAAGAAAATTCTCAAGGATGTAATCTCTCAACTGCCTTGTGAAGATGGATTCACCAAAGATATTGACGTGTGGGATGAACAGAAATTGATCGCAAAGTTAAGAGAATTGCTGAAAGACAATAGGTGAGTGCAGGCCCTATTTAATTATTTTTACGACACATGTCCTTTTACAAGTTTATTACATTTATGGAAATTCTCACGTGATAGAAATTGTCTGCATAATTAATTAAAAATAAACAAACATTATTCTAAAACTTGATGTAAAATAACTATTCTCTGCCATCATTTAGTATACTATTTTTTTACTTCTCTGCAATGTATGGCAATATTACTACATATTCAAACCTTAAAACCATTCCTTAAAGAAATTTTTTGTTTACCTGTAGTAGATGACTTTAGACAATGACAATAATTTTCTATGTGATTTGGAGTAGTAAATTGTTGATTTTTCTTTTGTCTTTACGCTCTACTTGATTTTATAAATCACGTCATCATGTGGTTGGATATACTGTAACATACCCCATTTGTATATGAAATCTCCTGTACTTTTGAGCTTCCTTCTTTCTTTGGTCAAGCCCTAGAGAAAAGGCAGATCGAGATTTATCATTCTAATTTATATGGGTAAAAGCGGGACACATACGTGCACGCGTAAGGAATATATGTCGTGTTCTTTCTAATTTATCATTCGTAAGTAATTTATATGGTCGTCAAAAACTTTGGGATAACAATATCATTTTTGTTGCTTAAAAGATTTTTCTTATTACACATTCAAAAGTAGTATCACAATGTAATTTAAATAAAAAAGCCACCCACGACACCAAAGGACAAATAACTAATAGAAGAGGATGTTTTAGCACAGAAATGAAATGGATAGGAAAAAAGTTATATAGCTGAACCATCAAACTTCGCTGGTATCTAAGTATGTCGACCGCTGGAAATTACTTGGTTCCAATATTCTACACGGAATTCTACTGGCATCAAATAGGAAAGTTTTAAAAATAATTAACACTTCAGCACACCAAGTACTCGGAATTTTACCTCATCCTACATTTTTTCATCATCTTTAACATAATTTTATCAACATTTTTAGCAAACCTTACCTAAGCAATTATCAATGATACTAAACAAGGTAAACAAAAATAGCATAAAGATATGAACAGGAATAATAAACAATAATAAATTTGGAACCACATGCCCCAAAACGTCCGAGACCAAGCTCTCGGAAACCTCCAAGTCCTCGTGATTGGGAATGCTCGGATCCACACACCCGATAACACTTGGATCACATGTGTCCGAGAGCAATATTACCTTTTGGCAACGTCTTAGAACAAAGATTTGAAGACAAACAAATAAGAAACTAAGCTTTTCAAAATATTATATAAGTTCAACTAAGTTCACGTGACTATTATTATCATATGAAAGTTCAACAACTAAATTGACTGGAAACTTTATTAATCCATGAATGACTGTTAATATTAGATAATACGTGGTGGATTATATGATACATGATGTGATTGTGCTACTTCCAACCCATGCATGTTGCCTTCATTGTCCACCAAAATACATTAAATAAGCAAGAATGAGTCCAGCACTCACCAAATACATAATAAAATAGTAAGCATTAACAAAATCATCATCAATAGCTCGTAATTGTCACTTTCCACATTTCTCAATGTTAATTGCAACCTTCATTATTGAAATGCAAATGCTCGTGCACATGTCTCTTTTCTTTATCATATACCAGTATAGCGGAGTACTTCATCAATCGGTGTATACTTATGCTCACCCTCTTTAATGCGGGGACCTCAAGCCCATTCTTTTCACACAGGGACCTTATCTCCACTCCCGTGGAGCGCTCACATAAAGTAGGTCATAGATGCCACTCACGTCATCTATTTCTATGTCATGATGCATATAATGCCACATTTATCTTTCAAGATATAAATCATCAACATCATGTTATACCATTCAATTATCATGAAACCTCATATTAGCGTGGTGGTGGAGTTGTAGGCCTATAGCTCTACCCACAAGGGTTCAAATCCAGGTGCCCACCTTTACACACGCAAATGCCCTTCGGCATGATGTTTTCTTTGAGGTCGCGAATTCATCACTGACCTCCTGTTGATGCATGTGCTAAGAGGGTACATTCATCACTGACCTCCTGTTGATGCATGTGCTAAGAGGGTATGCTCACGTGTGTGTAGTTTGTGTGCACGCTTCTTTGTAAAAACATCAGTATTTCACACTGAGTCAAGGGTCTAGTTAACAATTAATTATCATGTTTGCTAACTTCTTCCTTTTTTTTGGCCAGAGAATGAACAACACCTTTGATACAAATACAACAATCATTACAATGACACCCTCTGCTCCCATGTAGAAAAAACCATAAACTTATTGATCAGTTCTATATTGTGGGTATGTAAAATGTCAAAATTTTCAACTGCAAAACAAGGGTAGAATTATTTGCGAATGCACACATCCCGTTTGATATCCATTTTCAGCGTCTTGACCTCATAATATAATAAAATTTTGACATTGCTTTGGTTTCTTAGCTTTTCCTGGCCATATGTATTTCTTCAACATAATTGACTTACATTATTCATATATTTCCAAATAGGTATCTCATCATAATCGATGATATATGGTCCGTACCGGTTTGGGACGCTATCGAGCATGCTTTTCCAGAGAATAATTGTTCTAGCAGAGTTGTAGTAACTACACGCATTCTTGACGTAGCAAGCTCATGTTGTTCGGGCCATGATGACCGCATCTACGAAATGGAACCTCTAAGTGATTTTCACTCAAAAAGATTATTTTTTGGAAGAATTTTTGGTGACGAGGATTGCTGTCCTGGTATGCTGAGAGAAGTTTCAAATGAAATCCTAAAAAAATGTGGAGGTTTACCATTGGCAATTATTAGCATATCTGGTATGTTGGCAAATAGGCCAGTTGTGAAGGAGGAGTGGGAGAAGGTGAAAAGATCAGTTGGTTTTGCACTAGAGAAGGACCAAAGCCTACAAGGAATGAGAAGCATCCTTTCCCTTAGCTACAGTGACCTTCCACATTATCTCAAGACTTGTTTGTTGTATTTAAGTACATTTCCAGAGGATTATGAGATTGAGAGAGAGATGTTGGTCAGGCGATGGATAGCAGAAGGCTTCATCTCTGAAGAGCGTGGACAGAACCATCAAGAAGTTGCCGAGAGCTACTTTTATGAGCTGATCAACAAGAGCATGGTCCAACCAGTGGGCATTGGCTATGATGGTAGGGCTCGTGCCTGCCGTGTCCACGACATGATGCTTGAACTTATCATCTCGAAGGCAATGGAAGAGAATTTCATCACTGTGCTAGGCGGTCAAACTGTTATACGAGATCCGCATGGTCATATCCGACGGTTATCCATACAGTACACGGACCAGCAACTTGCAGCTGTGCTAGCAAAAACAGATTTACGCCATGCTCGATCTCTAACCTGCTTTCATAGCAGCATCTTGAAATGGTTGCCTCGTCTTGTCCAGTTTGAAGCTTTACGAGTACTGGATTTTCAAGGTTGCATGGGTTTGGAGGAGTATGATTTGGAAAGTATAGACAAATTATTCCAGCTAAAGTACTTGAGCCTTAGGAACACGTGGATATCATGCCTACCTGCACGAATAGTGAAGCTAGAATACTTGGAGACCCTGGACCTACGTGGAACAAACATAGCAGAGCTGCCCACTGGATTCTTCCGGCTGACAAAACTATTGCATCTACTCGGAGCTGAAACAAGGACACCTGATGGGATTGGGAATATGACGAACCTACAAGTGCTGTCAGGCATTTATATCTACCAAAGCTCGACAGATGCAGTGGAAGAGCTAGGAGAACTGACCAGTTTGCGGACGCTCAAAATTGGGTTATATCACTACAAGAGACACGAGTCACACGACGATATTCTATTCGCTGCATTATGTAAACTCACCAGCTGCAAACTCCAGTATTTGAGAATCCGTAATGGGGATGATGGTAATTTACTCGATTTGTTATATCACTGGTCCCCTCCGCCCCGTTCCCTCCAAAGGTTTGGCATGACCACTGAGTACTGTTTCCCGAATGTTCCAAAGTGGATTCAGCCAGGTCTCACCAACCTGGCTTACCTGGACATCAATTTATGCGAGTTAAGAGACGAGGATCTGCACGCACTCGGGGAGCTCCCAACCTTACTCTTTCTGGAGTTATGGTCGGAAGCAGATCCAAAAGAACGGCTTACAATCCAAGGCATTGGATTCCCACATCTGAAGGAGTTTGTTCTCTGTCGCGGCCTACGTGAATGTGGAGCATACCTTTCGTTCATGGAAGGGGCTATGCCAAAGCTTGAGAAGCTTGAGGTGCCATTCCACGTGGCAATGGCAAAACCCCATGGCTTCTATTTAGGCATTGGGCATCTCCCATGTCTCAAAGAAGCAGAAGTCAGGCTTTACAAGGAGGGTGCCGAATATTCTGATACCAAGGATGCTGTTTTGGCTATCAGGAACGAAGCAAATATCCATCCCAAACATCCCAGAGTTTATTTTAGTGAAGAAGACGAAGAAGAGAGAAGGGAACAGAGTGGCACCAATGAGGATTGAAATCTGTATCTTCAGGACACCGTGTTTCTCAATATAATGCAAGAGAGGTATTAATCATTATCACCAAATTTTCTGGCAAAGAGACATTTAGTCTCTTACTCCTTTTGCACTAAGTATACAATCTCTTGTTTCCCATTTCGGAAGGAAGCTTTCTCACACATGTTCAACCCTTTAGTTTCAGACATTACAAGTGCTGAGAGCTGAAGCTGTACTGTCCTTTTTTCCTTAAGATGACAAGATCAAATAATGGTGGCTGGTCGCCCGGCAAGGAGTCGATCCAGTTACGCACGTGTGCGGTCACCTGATTATTGTTTTCGCCGTTTACTTTAGTTGAGACATAGTATTGTTGTTGTGGATGCAGATTATTGTTGTTGTGTACGTGTGTTGTCACCTGATGGAAGTCTTATGCAGTACTAAGCAGTAATTTATGGTGAAACGTTTGGTTTGACAAAAACTTGTTCACCACAAGCAAAAGTGCCACTAGTAAGGCAGTAATAGGAAAAAACTCGTGCATTTTTTTTATCATATGCATCACCACTCTACTGATGCTAGTGGTTGTGTGCCTGTTACTTTTGCAAATGTTTAGCTTTGCTGTCTGAGCCCACTGTTGAAACAATTACCTCTATATTTCCGTCATAACGAAAGTTGTTTGCAAAAGGCTGTACCTCATCATCTTTTAGAGAGCGGGGCCAGGTCCACCTCCAATTTTCATTGCAAACAACCAAAGTTGGAACAACTGGAACAACCATTGTATGCTCTAGATGTTGTTTTTTTTTTGTGATCTTATACTGGTTTGGTCGCTTGGTATGAGGTGTGATTCAAAATTGAAACATTAATCAGTGCATGTTTCTTTCTCCCTCTCTTTTTTAATAGCATTTTCCTAAGAGATTTGAGATACGCCTATTTCCTCAAGTCCGTGAGTCATTAATTTTTTTCCTCATGGAATTCGGATTAAATACTGCATCCACAAGGAAACGAACAGACATGGAAAACCAAATGGCAGATGTGTCTTCACCTCAGAGGAATTTCAGGTGGATGATTTGGTAGCAGCTTCAGCCAGTTGAGTTGTGGCACCACGTTCACTAGTTAGAAGCTGTTGCTGCAAATGGTGGAACATACATCTTAACTCTCCGAGGAATCTCAACAACAACCCAATGCTTATTTTTGCTCAAGGGCCTAGAAGGATCCAGTGTAACCTGAAGAGGTATTATCCAGCCATTATCAGAAATGTGTTCTTAGAGAAGAACACTAATGTGGTCTATAAGAAGGAACATTAGGTTCCAGTAAGCAGATAAACAGAAAATAAATTAGGAGACAAGCTCATTAATACATTTGACAGAACAACAAATGAGATTCACCAAAATATTTTTTCTACAAGAAGTCCTGATTGTCATAATGTAAAGGAAAACTGCAATTTTTACTACAGTAACAGAGTTGGACAAGCCTCTTGTAAACTGCTCACTTGGTGATTTGGATCTCTGAGGGCATAAAGCAAAATAATTGAGCAGATCACATGAAATGATTTTAACAATAATGGAGCATGGGCATAAAGCAAAAACATTTGGACAGATCGCTAGTTAACTTTATTTCATCACTCTTTGCATCAAATTGTCTATCGGGCCTTTGTTAACATCAATAGGGTTCCAGGGCCCAACATATCGGATCCTGGAAAACTCGACGCGGAAAAATTGACATTACTCGAACATCCACCAGCCCCATACAAGTGCCCCAGTGGCAAAACTGTTTATTATTCAAAGATTATTTAGCCTAGCTTGGTTTTCTCCAATAAGGTAGTTTAATGAAATTTTAGTTTACTAGACCCAAAAACTCACCCCACCAGCTTCATCTTATTCTGCGCTTCTAGTTGAAGGTGGGGCATAGTTAATTGAATAATCCAAGAAATAAGCTGCATATTCAGTCTATCAACTTGATAATTTCATAGGTTGAAGTTAATGATAGGTCAAATGGTCCCCTCATCGTGTGATACACCAAAATATCTGGACATCAGGTATTTGATCCCTACATATTGAGATAAATTGGCCAACAGTCAGGCAGGTTGCACTGCTTCATCTTGTTTGCAGGAGTCAAACGAAAGAAACTAAACAAGAAATCTAGTATGTGCTTTTGACGACCGTGAAATCTGAACTATGTCAGCAAATGTAAATATGGTTTACCTACCTATCCAATTAGAATCAGGAAGACAAGTCAAAAAGTTTTGAAAAATTGTGCAGTGATTTGATAGCCGTTTTAATGCAAATACCGAGCTGGTTGAGTGGACTGGCTACCTAATCCTCCTCCTTCCGCCGACAGGTGGGCCCACGTTTTGCCCTGGCCCATTTACTGTCGCATGAAGGAGGGAGCTGTGCGCCGCTGCCAGGTGGGCTCTGTCTCCATTGTCAGTCTCTCCTCTCCCTCTGTTCTTTTCCTCTCCGCCGAGTCTGCTCTCTCTCCCGATCACCTCTCTGGCTCGTCTTCTCTTCCCCGGTTCAGTACGTCCCCGCGCCGCCCATGCTACCACCTGATGCCATGTTGAACCTCGATTCTCCCGCGCCATACCGCTGCTGTTGGTTCCGCCCTGTGCCGTAAAAATCATGCGCCGCTTCCTTCGCGCCGAAGTTTTTCCCGAGTAACTCCGTCCTGGCCAAGTCCTTCCTGGGCAGGACTTATCCTCCCTCCAATCGCAACTATAAAAGGGCCCAAGTGATCCCCGAAGCAGCGCCCTTCTCTCCCCTCGATTCCCTCTTCCTCTCCCCTACTGAGCCGCCCGAAATCCCCCTGTCATCCGCCATGGCCGAAGCTTCTGAGCTCAAAATCCAATCGAAATTCTCATGATACAATCATCTATTCTCAAATCCTTTTGAACTAGAGCATCCACGAGACTAAAGCATCGAAACCCCTCAACAAAATCTATAGTCCCTTGTGCGAAAACTTGCCGCCGCCGGGATCCTTCTTCTCCAACTCCGACCGACCGGTGGCGGAGCTCCTCGGAGATTCTTCCTCAGAACCGACCCCAAAAATGGAACCCACGTGATTCCTAGGTGCTAAAACACTTACTCATTCGAGCTCCCGCACCTCCGTTTGGACCCTGTCATGGCTACGGCGCAGAAGGATCGATCAACCACTGGGCGGCGAAGGAAGCGAGAAGCGATGGGTCCAAATGAAGGAAGGCGGGATCATGAAGGGCGTCTCCAGGAGTGGAAGGTGTTGTCATCGGCAAAGCGCAGGAACAAAGTAGAATACATAGTAGTTGGTATGTGTGGGTGTATGGGTATATAAGGGAGTCTGTAACAAAAAAGAGGGATCAAGATTGAAATATGGAATGAAATTCCCCATCCTCCTGTTCTTCTTCTCCTCCCCGTCTTCTCTCTTTCTCCCTGAATATTCTTCTTCTTCCTCTCGGTTCCTCTGTTTCGGTATACAAGAGAGTTGAGGTGTGACATCTGGTATCAGAGCTACGCACCTGTGGTTCCGCCGCCGCCGATCTTCATCGCGCAGTCCGTCGGCTTCCGCGCACTCGGACTCCTCGGCTTCGGCACCAACTGCCTCCGTCGACCACCGCGCTGGATCGTCGTTCCTTCAGCACGCAGCGCCCGAGTGTTGCTCTTCTGGTGGTGTCGCCCTCAGCCGCCTCCCTGCAGAGCCTCTGATCACACACCTTCCGCAGGTATCCTTCCTTGCTAGATTGACTCAATCCCGAGTGGTAAAAGTATTTCCGGAAGAGGGTTGGAGAAGTTTGGATCGAGAAATCGATTCCGAACATTTCCGCACAACTTCGGTTCCCGAATCCGGTTCACTTGGTTGAGAGCAGGCACGGCGCCGGTCCCTACCGTGCAGACCCGGTTGGTACTTGGAGCAATGGAGGAGGCGGTGAACCAGTCGGAAGCTAGATGGAAATTGATGGATGAGCGATGGAAGTCCTTAAGGGTAAATCTCGACTTCATCATCGAGAAAATCAAACCCGTGGAGGTGATTCCCGTGATCCAGGCACAAGTGGAAGAGCATAACACGGTAATTTCGGGTTTGATGGAGCAATTTCAGAAGTTGCTGCAAGTCGGGCAAGGACATCAAGGAACGCAAGCAACCCCAAAAGTGGACGTAGAGGTGGGAACGTACACACCAAGCCATGCTCAAACATCAGCCACAGTTCAGGGTGGTGAATTAACAGCAGGACAGTTGGGGAAATGCCCTCAACCACCATGGAGAATGGGGTCGGACAGTGTGAAGGTGAGTAAGCCAACTCCAAATCAGAATGCTCAAATGGGAAATAGCGAGAGGAACAATCCTCTTCCTAAACTCACATTTCCAAAGTTTGAAGGTGAAGAGCCTAGAATCTGGAAGAGTCGTTGCTTACAATATTTCCGGATGTACCAAATTGATGAATCGTTGTGGGTCACAGCAGCTGCAATGCATATGGAGGGCAATGCGGCTTTGTGGTTGCAGGTGTATCGGAAAGAGCATTCGCTGGGAAACTGGGAGCATTTCATGTTGGCTGTGGACTCTGAGTTTGGAGCTTATGATTCTCAGAGAAACATACAAGAACTGATTCAGTTAAAACAGTCTGGAGGTGTATCTGAGTATAAGAATCAATTTGAAGCTGCTATGAATGAGGATGAGCTGAAGTATGATGCTGAAGTTCAATTGCCTGAATCAGTTTGCAAGGCTTTTCTTCTAGCTCACATTCTGGAAGACAGTTGGGCAAAGCTCAAAGCTAAACCATCGCAATCAGGGATGGTTTATAAGACAGGTGGGAATTATCGCAATATTGAGGAAGGTTCTTGTGAGTGTGCAACACAGGAAGGAGATTGTGTTGTCTCTGTTACGGAAGCTAGTAAAGGAAGTATAGTTGTTGCTACAGACATTAGTCAGGAAGCAGTAACCAAAGGAGAGGACCTAGAATCTGTTCCAGGAGATAGCACTATAATGAAGGGAGTATATCCACAGGTTGAGGGTCATAGTGAGGTTATTGCAGATAAGGCCCCAGAAGATGGCACCATCAAGACAATGAATGTGCATGACATACCATCTGATGTTGCCAGTACTGATGTCAAGTTGGACGCAACTTCTGCTACAGGCAAGTTTGGTGTTGGTGTAGGCTGTGAAATTTTAGAGCAGGAAGAGTTAACATCAAGGAAGTGTGATGGGTTTAACCTGGAAGGCCAAGTCGCTAGGTCTCAGAAGGTGCTACAGTTCACAAGAGATCAGGATGGGTCTGTAGTCATACTTGATAGAACCATACCTTGGGATCCAGGTGCAGTTTTGCCACTGTTTACTTACCTGGGTTGGTTCGGTTCTATCCAAGAGCCACCTCCACCTCCATGGTTGTCTTATCACTCTCCAACTGCTTTAGCCGTCATTGTCTCACATCCAACAACCGCCATCAGCAGTACACATAAGTTGGAGGTCGTCACCAGTGTCTTTAGTGGCCAGGAGGACCATCAGCGCTGTCCATTGGGAACCTACCTCAGTCCAGACTATGGAAGTGTAGCACCAAGATATGAGGCAACTTCAACTAGCAAGGATATTAGTAATGGAGATTTTGAGGGATGGCAGAAGAAGCAATATAGCACCGATGGTTTTTCCAAAGATCACAATGCTGCAGCAGATGCATTGTTCAGAGCTCCGGATGCAGCTGAGATAGTTGCAGAGTTGACAAGTACACCAGCTTGGATTGAAAATTTGATGGCTGGATACCAAGTGGATGCAGAAACCAAGGAATTGATAGTTGAACTGAGCATCCCTGGATCAAATGCACAAGGGTATACCCTGCCAAATAGAGTCCGTCGCTTTAAAGGCAAAATCTGGGTAGGAAACAATTTGTTGGCTCAACAACATAACCTGCAAGCCTTGTACTGTAATGGCATCGGGGAACATTCAGGCATTCGCACCACTTATCACACAATCCGTCCATTGTTTGCTTGGCCAAGATTGAGAAATACGGTGGCACGGTATGTAAAGGAATGTGAAATCTGCCAACAAGCTAAGGTAGAACATATTAAAACTCATGGTTTATTCCAACCTTTAACTGTTCCTTCGCAATCCTGGACTGTGATCTGCATGGACTTCATTGAAGAAAGAGAGAAAGTGTTCACAAGCACCTATCAGCGTATGAAGGAGCTTTTTGCTTGGGCTGGATTGAAATGGAACGGCACATTGCTTCAATCTGGTGAAGGAGTCAAACACTCGGTTCAGGAGTTATTGGATGACAGAGCTAATCAGTTGGCTCGGCTCACACATCATATTGCATCAGCGCAAACAGGACTAAACTTCAAGCTGATCTCAAATGCTGCGATCCATCAAATGATCCTCAAATGGTCAGACATTCCAGTCGAGATGGCTACCTGGGAAGATTTGAATGTGGTGCAGCCAAGCTTTCCTTCGACTCCTGCTTGGGGACAAGCAGGATTTGCTGAGGGGGGTAATGTCATGGCTACGGCGCAGAAGGATCGATCAACCACTGGGCGGCGAAGGAAGCGAGAAGCGATGGGTCCAAATGAAGGAAGGCGGGATCATGAAGGGCGTCTCCAGGAGTGGAAGGTGTTGTCATCGGCAAAGCGCAGGAACAAAGTAGAATACATAGTAGTTGGTATGTGTGGGTGTATGGGTATATAAGGGAGTCTGTAACAGAAAAGAGGGATCAAGATTGAAATATGGAATGAAATTCCCCATCCTCCTGTTCTTCTTCTCCTCCCCGTCTTCTCTCTTTCTCCCTGAATATTCTTCTTCTTCCTCTCGGTTCCTCTGTTTCGGTATACAAGAGAGTTGAGGTGTGACAGACCCCCGGCCGCCCGCCATTGTCGCCATCGCTGAGCTCGTCGCCGGCACCTCTCTGGACCATCCCCGGCCGAATCATCACCATCCTTGGAAGCATCTCGCCAAGATATTTCTCCTGGTACCCTCGCCCCGCCGGAGGTTCGCCGGAGCATCGCCGGCGTTGAACCGTCTTCCTCCTCTGTCCCTGTCTCTCTGACCGGCGGGGCCCCTCTGCCAGTGACGCAAAAAGGCCTCCAGTTCATTTGGTAAAAGACGCTTCCTCTGATTGAAAACGATTTCCTAATTTCCAACCGGATTAAATATTCAAACATGAATATCTACTGTGATTTTAATCCAAATTAAGTGAAACAAATTATTATATTCATAAAAATCAATAGGAATATAAATATGCAAAAATATTAAATTCTTGAGTTGCGAATAAATATTTAGATTAAATTTGTTTATAATACTAATATGGTCTTTAATGCAAATATGTGCACAGTAAGTCATAAAATAATAAAATGAATATTTATATGATGCTAAGATGAAGATGAATTTAAATATCCAAAATATTTAATTTTTGAGTAACAAAACAATTATTAAAATTAACATTAAGAATAAACGCTATTATGTACATTACTACTGCATGGAAAATACAAGTTCTAAAATCATTAAATAAATTTTTATGCTACTGGAATCATAATAAACCCATATATATGTAAAAATATTTGGAATAAAGTTTAATTTATGTTCTTTTAGCATAAGGAACGTAAAGTATAACAATGATTAAATAGGTAATCTATTGCAGTTAAAGTCAAAATAATGCAAAATCATATTTAAAACATTTCTAGGGTTGCACCCTACTAATGCCTGAAAAATGAATTAAGGATCCTGTATAATGTAGTTGCAAACTCAATATGAAGTGGCCGATTTAGCGTTAAACATCGTGATCATTTAGACTACTTCAACATCGATAAAATATCTCATCCAAATCCTAAAACTTATGTAATTAGCCTAGTAGTGCTCTTCAAAGTGTAGTCTACCCTATTATGAAAAGGTAATCTCATTTCACCATGATTTGTATATTAATCTTGATAGCCTAATAACCCTAAGTGTTCACATTTCAAAAGAGCATAATATGAATGAATGAAATTTGAGTATAAATGAGAAATCAATTATTATGATATTTGTATCACCAGAACCTTCTTAAATATCATATAAATAAGGCCAGTAGCTTAAACCAGTAGATTTGAAATACATAAACTACTTCTGCACAAAATCAATCAAAGAACAAGCACTATACATGCATGATCGAATTGTGATCATTTAAGCCTTTTTCATTAACTCACAAAGCAGCTCATCTAAATCCGAATCTTGTAAAGAATAGCCTAGAAATGATCTCTAAGATATGATCTGTAATAATATTGAAAAATATTCCTATTTCATCTTGCTTTGAATCTGAATCCTAATAGAGCAAAACCTCTAAACGATAAGAATGCCATAAACTCATATTGTGAATATTAAAATCAATAAACCTTGCAACTAATGAATAATTCTATTAATCTAAACAATTTTTGCATCTTCGTTCTTGTCTTTGGTAAGCCACCGCCGTCGAGTTCGCCGTCGACCTTTGCGATATGTAACATAGGAAAAATGTACAATATGTGCAATACACACAAATTGATGCAACTAAACTCACATTATCTCCATTTTATAAATTCCGAGAAAAAAAACTTGAAAACCTCTTACATGGATCGAAGAGCATTTTTTTCAATCTTTATTTGAGTGCATGAAGGACATCTCCAGGACCTACATCAATTTTTTAAAAAAAAAATCTTTAGTTAAATACAGAATATATCAGATGACCAAAACGATCCCAAGAAAATTACGAGAGTAATCACAGAAAATTTTAGCAACACGGTGTATTCTCAGCCATTTTTAGCTACACGGTGTAAGACTATCTCCAGCGGTATCCCTTCAGCCTCCAAATCCCTTCAGAAAGGAATCCCAAGCACTCCAACGAATCCCTTCACGGTTCCCTTCAGAAGGGATTTGGAGAGAGAATCCCTTCAGAAAGAGATTCTCTCTCCAATCCCTATACAAAACCCTTCGAGGGGATGTTGCTGGAGATGGTAGGAATGAAGGGAATGAATATGGGGAAGGGAATAGGGGAAGGGAAGGGAATGAAGGGAAATTGCTGGCGATAGTCTAATCTCAACAATTTTTGGCAACACTGGCAATAATACAGAGAAATGGGCACATCAGTAGGTGTCCATACCAAGTGGGCATATTTTATCCAAACTCTTTGAATGGACAAGAAATGCTCTCTTCATTCCAAAATTTTGTGCTGCCTTAGCCATCTTGGTAACCTATCAACCAAAAATTGAAATGCATGAGAATGACGAGCCTTACAGCGAATGACAACAATTGAATATAGAGCTTGTAATAGGACTATTTCTATGCCCTACCAAGAGAGACGCTTGTATACCTACTGTTTGCTTGTTTATTGTCCGTAATCTTTGCTAACAGTGGAGGTCACTAAAAATTGAGAAAGAGCTATTGCATAGCTGGAGGCCAACTTGGTTTAACGCCTCAACAGTAGATTCCTGCTGCCTGTATTTAAGCCTTTTTTATTTTTTTTGTAAATGATAGCAGCATTTATTAGCTACATAAACGGCAGCAAAGCATACCTACTTAAGTACAAAACGTAAGAAAACAGTAGATCATCACCATGGTATCATGTGGAACAGTAAGTCAGCAATTGAAAAATAATTTACTTACAGACAATACTACTATGCGCATGTTTAATCCACAGAATGGAAGGGAGAAAAGTCAATTGCTGACCGGTGGATTGGGGCGAAAACAGTAGATAACAAAAAGTAGTACCCGAATTTCATAAGTGTGCCAAAATCGATGGTCGGATCCTCGCTGGTTTGTGCGAAAGTGCGCGCTGTGACGAATTCCAAAAAATATCGTTTAGGGCCTCAAACGCCTCCAAGTTTTGAATCTGTTTCGTCGTTCTTTTTAATTATTGCAAATGGAATATTAGTTCCAATTATTTCAAATATAATATTATTTAATTTCAATTCTTTCAAATTAGAAGGCGGAGAGGTAATTATCAATATTTAAAATTTTCTATTTTTATTATTTGTAGCGGTTTCAAATTAAAACCGTCTGTGATGTTTGACAGTTTTTGGCTAGAACCGTCAGTGGTGTTCACCTCATCACGCACGCTATATCTACAAACCGTCTGTGATGAAAGCGAAAACTTTGCTGCACGGTTTGTAGATAGAATCGCGTCGTGATGAGTGAACATCACGCATGCTTCTAGCAAAAACCGCTCGTGATGAAAGCGAGAACTTCACGGGCGGTTTGTAGATAGAACCGCTCGTGATGAGGTGAACATCACGCATGCTTCTAGCAAAAACCGCTCAGATGAAAACGAGAACTTCACGCACGGTTTTGGCCAGAACCGCTGCGTGATAGTTTTCATCACGCAGTTCTAACTAAAACCGTCGTGAAGTTTCGCTTTCATCACGCAGGCGGTTTGTGGATAAAACTGTCTATGATGATCGACATCACGCAGCGTTTCAACTACAAACCGCTCTGCGATGTGCTCGAACACATCACGCACGGTTTTTATGAAAACTGTCTGTGATGATGTGTCTAATATAACTCTTTTTGTAGTAGTGACAGGAAGAGTCAAGGGCCGGCTTTCCGAGCCTACCCAGTGGTAATCCATCGCCGCCGTCGGCGCTCAGAATCCCGGGCCTGCCACTGCCAAATCCTGCAAGTGCATGCCGTGCACAAGGGCGAGGGCCTCAATGGCCGCTGAATTTTGCAAGAAAATAAATGATTAATTAACCGACTCATAGTAACACTAAAATGAAGCCTCAGAACAATCAAATCCACGAAGCCTTTGCTTTTCTAACCGTGGTTGTTCGTCCCATGCATTGGCTGGCGTATCTGTTTCCGCACGATCACCGGCAACAGAAGAATCAAATTCACCAAGCCTTTGCTTTTCTAACCCCCAGCACACTACTTTTGTACCCCCGCCACCTCCGCGCACCTCACCCGCAGGCGCGCCACCCCGACGCAGCTCGCGGCGGGCACGCCTCCACGGCCACCACGTCCCCGGATCCCAGCGCAGCGCGGCCTCCACGAGCCGCTGCACAGGAGACGCATCCTCCTGCCCCCGCGCCGCACCATGGTCTTCATCTCCTGAAGAGGAGGAGGTGATGGTGGTGAGTTGAGGTGAGGTGGTGCTCGGCAGGTGTTTGCGGTTTGGTCGGGGAGGAGGTCGCTGTGGGTGGGTGGGAACGTTCGGGAATTTCAGGTTTGAAATACAAGGGATCTTCTGCTTCTGAGGTAGAATATCAGCAGCCAACTACAGTGGCAGCCTGACGAGAGGCGGGGCCGGGCGCAGCTGCCTGGCTGGCGCGGGACCCGCCGGGCGGAGGGCCCCAGCGATGGAGCCATGGAGCGAGGCCCGACGGCGGAGGGGCTCACGGCATGCACGATGACCAAGCGACGGAGATGGCCACGGCCAGCGGGGGTGGAGGAGGACCCGCAGAACCACGGCGGCGTGGAACGCGGAAGGTCTGTCGGGCGACGTGAGCAAAGACTTCACAGATCAAGCGTGCTCTCCTCTCACAGTCAACGACGGAAGCGGAGGGAAGCTTGGACACGGCAGCAAAGCCACGGTGCCACCACGACAATGTGTGGACAGATGGAGCAAATTGTATAATCGTGGGATGGTGTATTCTTTGAGCCCTCGTGTGTTTATATAGGAGTACATGGCTTGGAGGGCAAGATGCCTCTCCTAGAGATAAGGAAGGTTATCACGGGATTACAATCAATCCTAAACTAACCATATCTGGTGCTGCCTAATATACTCTAACAGTATCAGGCATCATAAGAAAAATCAGATTTTTATTGGGGTGGCGGCTATTTGTTGGGCAATTTGGTGTTGTCGCAATGATATTATGTTTCAAAACAAACGATATGTTTCGCTTTTGCGAGCCATCTTCGGGGAACATATTGGATGAGGTTCGGGCGCTGCTCACAAGGGAGGAAGCATGGGAGACCATTTATTCTGTGGTGTTCGTCTTGAAGTGGTGGCTATGGAGCTTCTTGCTAATAATGGATGGAAGCATAATTTTAGACTTTGTTATTGCTAAGTCCGGTTTTAAATATGTATTGTTTTTTTTTCTTTTGCATTTTGTTCAGCTTTGTAGCTGATAACTTTGTAATAAAAATCGGGCTATGTGCTTTGGCGGAGGCCGAGGTCACTCCTTTTTCTAAAAAATTTGTAAACACTGTTCTCGGCGGGATCCCGACCCATTCCTCGGGTGGAAACCCATTGGGCTAATTTCCTCGGCCTGGTGAATGTGCGTTTGGGTGCCCATGACACGAGGAAATTTCGACCCATTCCACGCCATTTCATGGTGAAAACCTCGTCTCCTCACATCGGGCTTGGTTTCCGCCCTTCGCCTCGCCCTTCATGACGGTGCGACTCGCCTCCTCCACTCGCGTTTCCTCTCGCGACGGCCCGGCGATTTGAGCTCGAGGCCTCGAGCGCCGCCCTAACCCCGACCTCGCTCCGTCGTTGCTGCTTGTCTGCTCCACGCCAGAGTGCTGGCTCGCGACCTTCCCAATTCCCTCCACAACCGCATGGTTTTCCGTCCCTCCGCACACCTGCCCCCAACGCCATGGCCTCTTCTCGGCCGCCAAGACCGCCGATGCCTACGACATCCTGTGGGTGGAGAAGTACCGCCCACCAGCGTCTCGGATGTCATCGGCAACTCCGATGCTGTTGCCCGCCTGGAGGTCATCGCCCGCGATGGCAACATGCCCAACCTCATCCTCTCTGTAAGCAACATTTCCTCAAACTCCTTGCACGCGCACCTCTGCAAACAGCTCAACCCATGCCATCTCCTCTTATCTTTTTTTCTCCAGGGGCCTCTAGGAACTAGGAAGACGACGAGCATCTTGGCGCTGGCTCACGAGCTGCGCGGGCCCAGCTACCGCGAGGACATGCTCGAGCGCAACACCTCGGACGACAGGTTGCTGAGACCATGACGTGATTTTGTGCGAGCGAATCTGGGCCATTTGGGTTGGTTGTGTGATGGCCAATTCGTGCTTTTTGCAGGGGGCTGGATGTGGTGCAAAACAAGATCGAGATGTTTGCGCAGAAGAAGGTTACGCTGCAGCCTGGGCGGCACAAGATTGTCATCTTGGACGAGGCCGACAGGTAATGCTATCGCAGAACTAGATTGATGTAGAGGGGTCTAGTTTGTGAAACTAACTCTTAGAAACTTTGTTCTTAGTTCACCATTGGTTGTTATTGCACCCAAGCAAAGGCTGTTACTAGAATACTAGTATGCTGCCAGGTCATAAGTTCAGAAATGCCCATTTTATTCTGGTTACACAGAAATTTGAGGGGGAAAAAGAGAAGAGAACCCACTTTACTACAAACTGGTTTGAGGTTGAGATATAGGATGGTAGTGTCAGACAACATAAAAAATAAAGAAACCATGTGGCAACTCCATCTGTGGGTGTTAGGGTTTGTAGATCAAACACACATGCATAAAAGGGAGACAATATTTTACGTGGAAAACCCTTGCGGGAAAAAACCACGGGAGACACAAGATTCACTATTTTGGTTCAAGGATTACAAGTACATGAGGTGGCATTATATAGCCGGTTATGAATCAGAGATTAGGAAGGAGTCCAAGTCTAGGAAGATATGATTTTGAGGAATCCGAATTTATCTCTAACAAACCTCCCCTTGACTCAAAATCCATAATGAAGTGTCTCCATAAAACCCCGAAGGGCAATTAAGCATCTTGAATGCCCACCAAGTCAAGACAATGCTTGAACTTGGTATTTGAAAGTGTCTTGGTCAGCATGTCTACAGGATTATCATCTGTATGTACCTTTCCCACAACAATTTATCCTTCATCGACAACATCACGGATAAAGTGGTATTTGATATCAATGTGCTTGGTTTTGGCATGATACATATCATTCTTGGTCAGACAAATATCACTCTGGCTATCACAATAAACAGTAAGAGTATCCTGTTTAATACCAAGTTCAGAAACCAGACCTTGCAACCAAATAGCTTCCTTAACACCTTCAGTAGCTGAAACATATTCCGCTTCAAAGAGTAGACAGAGCGCAATAGGTGTAAGGATGCTTTCCAACCGATCGCAGAACCACATAATGAGAAGATATATCCGTAAATTGACCTTCTTTATCAAGATCACCAAAGATAATCGTAATTAACAAACCCAAGAACATCATTTGTCTTCACTTTATTTTTATCAAACATCAAGCCAAAATTAGAAGTGCCTTTCAAATAACGAAGAATCCACTTAACTGCATTCCAATGCTCTTTGCCAGGATTGTGCATAAATCTGCTAACAATGCTAACAGAATGAGCTAGATCTGGTCTGGTGCAAATCATAGCATACATGAGATTACCAACTGCACTAGAGTAAGGAGTACGAGACATGTAGTCTTTGTCTTCTTCATTAATAGGACATTGACTTGAAGATAACTTAAAGTGAGAGGCAAAAGGTGTAGAAACAGGTTTGCAATTACTGAGATTAAATCTATCAAGTACCTTCTCAATGTAATTTTTCTGAAATAGAAATAAAGTACCAGCTTTGCGATCACGCTGAATTTCCATCCCGAGAATTTTCTTAGCTGGACTAAGATCTTTCATCTCAAACTCATGACTAAGTTGAGCCTTCAACTGTTTAATCAGTGACTTGTCATGAGAAGCAATGAGCATATCATCAACATAGAGCAGCAAATAAACAAATGAACTATTTGGAAACTGTTTGAAGTAAACATAGTTATTATAATTGCTACGAAAATACTGTTGTGCAATCATAAAGGAATCAAACCTTTTGTACCACTTCCTAGGAGCTTGTTTAAGGCCATAGAGAGACTTTTTTAAATGACAAACTAGATCCTCTTTTTCAGGAGTAGCAAAACCCTCAGGTTGTGTCATAAAAATCTCTTCTTCTAAATCACCATGTAAGAAGGCAGTTTTAACATCAAGTTGCTCTAATTCCAAGTCAAATAAAGCAACAAAAGCAAGTATAACCCGAATGGAAGAGTGACGCACAACAGGAGAAAAAACTTCATTGAAGTCAATACCTTCTCTTTGTTCAAAACCTTTTACCACTAAATGGGCTTTCCATCTTGCAGGTTCAACTCCAGAAATACCATCCTTCTTCTTGTAAATCCATTTGCACTTTAAAGGTTTCTTGCCTTTTGGAAGTTTAACCAAATCCCATGTATTATTTTTATGAAGGCTCAAAATTTCTTCATTCATAGCTGTCAACCACTTAGAAGAATTTTCACATGAGATAGTTTCAGAATAAGAAGAAGATTCAAAAGTATCACAAATGTCTTGTGTAGCAAGAAGAGCATAACAGGCTATATCATCAGTGTCACGATATCTAGCAGGTAATTGAATATTTCTTCTTGGTCTATCTCGAGCAATACAATGATCATTAGTACTAGGAGATGCGTAAACCGGTTATGACGAAGAACCACTAGGTGTTGAAACCGGTTGTGAAGAAGAACCACTAGAAGAATCATTATCAATGGTAGGTAAAACTACCTCAAATTCGTGATTTCTTTCTGCAGCTTCAGAAGTTTCAGATTCATTTGTGGATGAACAACCATCACTGTCACTACCAAGTGAAAGTAAAGCATCTTCATAAAAGTAACATCACGACTAATGATTAATTTGCGAGAATTAGAACACCATAAATGATATCCTTTGACACCGCATCCATATCCAACAAATATGCATTTTCTTGCTCTAGGCTCTAATTTTCCATCATTGACATGAGCATAAGGTGACAACAAAAATTCTCAAATTAGAGTAATCAATCGCTTACTCGACCAAATCTCTTCTCGAATTTTAAAGTCAATGGCTGAATTTGGAGAGTGATTAATCAAATAAGATGTCAGAGAAACAGCCTCATTTCACAAAGCACGCTTATTCCATAGACCAGATTCAAAGCATGCAACGGGCTCTTTCCAAGAGTGCGATTCATACGCTCCGCCACACCATTCTCACGAGGTTTACCCGAATGTAAATGTCTTGCAATACCATGATTAGCACAAAATTATCAAACTCACCAACGCAAAATTCCAATCTATTGTCGGTTCTAAGTTTCTTGATTTTTCTGCCAGTTTGATTTTCAACCAAGACTTTCCACTTTTTGAAAGCTGAATAAACTTTATGCTTATGTTTCAAGAAATAAACTCAAACTTTATGAGAAAAATCATCAGTGAAGCTTATCATGTACTCACATCCTCCAATAAAAGGACATCTAGAACGACCCCAAAGATCAGAATGGACATAATCAAGAATTCCTTTAGTCCGATGAGTTGAAATAGAAAAAACCGACTCTCTTTTATTTGCCAAAACACAATGTTCAAGTAAATTAAGTTTGCTAATGTCATGTAAAAGTCCTTTCTTGCATAAAAGGTGCATACCTTTTCACTATATGACCCAAGCGCATATGCCAAAGCTTGGTGATGTGAGGATTTGATGCAATTGTAGAAACAAACAGAGAACTCGTGAATCAGAGAACCTTGCAAGTAATAATGATCTGTTGATTCTATTGGCTTTCATAACGACAAGGTTGCCTTTAGAAATCTTAAGAACACTATTTTCACCAAGATATTTATAACCCAAAGATTCTATGGTGCCCAAAGAAATAAGATTTCTTTTCATTCTGGAAACATGAGGAACATTTGAAAGAGTCCTAACAGTGCCATCATGGGTTTTGATTTGAATAGAACCAATGTCAATAATTTCAAGTGGAGACTCATCAGTAATCAAAACTTCTCCACTACCAACAGAATCATATGTAGAAAACCACTCTTTATATGGACAAATATGAAAAGTGCAAGCTGAATCAATAATCCATTCAGTTTGATTCTTCAAGTTGGAACTGATAATTAGAGCCTCTCCATCGGATTCATTTTCAACAAGACTAGCCTCAGCAGGTTTATCAGAATGTGTCTTTTTATCTTTATCAGCCTTATTTTTCAACTTGTAACACTGAGCAATAACATGACCAGGTATCTTGCAATAACAGCAAAAATTGTTGGGTTTACATCCTCTTGACTTAGATCTAGACTGTGATCTATGAGAATTGCCTTTATGTGGAGATCTACCTCTAACAATTAACCTCTCAACCTTAACTTCTGAACGATAATCAATATCAAATTTCTCCTTAGACAACAAATTTGATTTAACATTCTCAAAACTAAGGGTATCATGATTGCCATAAAGCATAATTTCCTTAAAATGCTTAAAGGTAGCGTGCAAAGAGACGACCAATGTAATAGCCTTATCTTCATCATCAATTTTCACCTCTAATTTCTCAAGATCAATTATGAGTAAATTAAACTCATTAAGATGAGACTGAATAGAGGTACCTTTCGCCATGTAATTGTGTACAAACGTTTTAAGGTGCAATTTGTTGGCTAGACTTTCTTCATGTACAAGTCCTCCAATTTTTGCCATGCCTTTGCAATAAAGAGTCTCGTGGACAACTTCACGCAGAATATCTCAGAGACAAACCGAAATGTATGGCGGATAGGGCTTTTCGCCAAGTTCTTCCCATTGTTCATTTGTCATCATTGTCGGTTTTGCTGATAGGATTTGAGGCATCCGAATATATCTCTAACATGGACCTCATATTTGCAGTATGACAACTTCTCACATTACAATGCACAGTATTCTTTGAAGTTTCGTAATGGCTTTACAAGTTATACATATTCAGTGAAATTTATGCCCACATCATATTACTTACACAAATTCAGTGAAATTATTGTTAATGTGTGTGGAACTGAAAGACCATGTGGAGGTCTACTTATGTTTGTGATGAGTATTTGACTATATTTGAGCTAGGAATACGATTTATTTTTAGCAATTGGATAGTGTCGACGATCGGAATCGTCTGACCGCAAAAGTGAAAATGGGGTTAGTGCGAATGGGGGACCCAGAAAGAGATGCGCTCAACGATGGACCAGACGTAGGTCGGGGCGAGGCGTCAATGAGCAGGAGACAGCGGATTATACTGGTTCGAGCCCCCACGAAGGTAATAGCCCTACTCCAGTCTTCTCCTGAGGTGGAGGAATTCACTAGTCGTGAGTACAGAGAGTGGATTACAGCTCGGGCTTGAGCGTTCGGATTGTGTCTACTGGTCTATTGCTAGTGCGCTGATGTCGTGTTTCGTCACTCTGCTTCAAGGGATTTTATACCCCTCCCAACTGTTGCCAGAAACGGCCAGGAGAGATTCCCGGGGACGTGCATGTCGTGCATTGAAGACGTGCTACAACCATCCCGGATCTGGCGCCCACGTCTGCCTTGACTCTAGGACCTTCGGTCTTGATAACCGTCGAGTACACGCACGCCCCCGAGCCAGGGTCGAGGTCGTGCGGGGACGGGACCCCCCCACTGCCCAAGCTCGAGGTCGTGCGGGAGTCAGCGTCGCTTGGGTCATGGTCGAGGCTCGTTGCTGCATTGTCCCGAGCGGGGGACCCTGTTGATCGTGCATTGACCTGTCAGAGATTTCTTGGTCCCCGACAGCTAGCCCCCGAGGCTCAAGGTCATGGCAAGAACATGGGTCGACCTCGAGCCTCCCCACACGCATGAGGGGATCAAGCTCGAACTTTCGAGTCCGGTCGAGGTCGGGTGAGACCTCCAGAAAAACTTCGGCTCCAAGACACTGGGCGCCTTGACTTCACGATGCTAGTACGGACTCGATCGGTTAGAAGAAATGCCTGCAACGCCTTGAAGCCGCCACCGATCTTTAATTGCACTTGTCAAACCGTCATCGACACTTTTGAGGCGCCTTAGTCTAAAATCTGGCGACGATCCGGCCTATAAGCCCAAGCCTTCATGACCTTCAAAACTCCCGACTTCTCTCGCTCCTAGTCTCTAGCCTTTGCTCGCAACTCTCCCTCCTCGACCAAGCTTGAAAGCAAACCGCCATGGCAAAACCCTAAGAAGCACCATGTCGTTGGCGAGGATGAAGGAGCTCGAGAGCCTGGGGATGCTCGACCCAGCGATGTGGCGGCTGCCAGACGGCGAGACCGAACCACATCCCAGGGAAGACGAACTCGTCTGCACCGAGCACTATGAGCTCTTCGGTCTGTGGACACCGGAGAGCGACTTCATGGCAGCAGTCCTTGCCCATTGTGAGATAGAGCTCATCAACTTGGTGCCCAATTTCATCCTTCTCCTTTCTATCTTCTCACATTTATGC
Source organism: Guadua angustifolia (assembly GCA_036346375.1). NCBI lineage: Eukaryota > Viridiplantae > Streptophyta > Magnoliopsida > Poales > Poaceae > Guadua > Guadua angustifolia. The sequence goes on along the minus strand of CM070515.1, from coordinate 3,439,118 downwards.
GAGGGGTTCCTTGGAATCATTCCCACCCCCTCACTCTTCTTTCGTTTCTTCAATCTATTCCGTTCTGGGAAGGACCCCGTGGTCGGATGCCTTTACTTCCGGCTGTGGACGGGGATCCCATGGGCCTTCCCCAAAATCTAGTCTCGGGACTCCCTCGGCCCGTGGACCGAGCGGTGGTTCTACTTGAAGAAGGGCAAGACCGGCGCACTGTCGTTCGACGGAACCCCCATCACCGGGAAGAAGGAGACCCCGGAAGCGGACGACCTGGAGGTCGACGAAGAAGCCATCGCCGCTATACACATCTACACCTCGCGCGGCCTTACCAGCAAAGCGATCGTCATGACTTCTTATGAACTGTATTCCCTTCTAAGAGGGAACACTGTTTCACGAGATCAAGGGCGCGATGACATGGGCACATCCCAGACGCCCTCTTGCCCCGGGACTTGCTCGAGTTCGCCCTTCTGCCTCCCTCGACCGCTTTGCTTCCTTGCATAAGCCGGCGAATCTCGGTCGCCGCCAGGATGAATGAGATGTTCGGGAAAAGGGCGCACGATTATACCATCGACGACCCTGTCCCGAAAAACATACTACGCTCGAAGGCCAAGGTAGGCACTCCCAAGCTGTTCTTCAATTCGCGACACCATCGGCCTTCCCGATTGTTCACAGCATGCAAGATCATCAGAGCCGCTGAGACAAAGAAGGAGGATGTTCACGACGCGGGGCAAGAGCAAGAAGGAAGAAGAAGCCACCCCCGGGCAAAGCAGATGACCGGAGGCTAAAAGCCCCACGTTGAATGGGCCGATCACAAGAATCGGTAAGAATCCCCATGGTCGAGCCCCTGAGCTTATGCTCATGCTTCCTCATCTCCTGACATGTCTTTCTTGCAAGAATGAGGCGGGCGGCCGCTAGGACTTCGAGTCCTCAGTGCCCAAGGGTCCCAACTGCTGGGCTCTAGGACCTCCGCCAGGGACTTAGAGCCACCATGAGCCTTAAGGTCCCAGACGGGGACCCAAAGCGGAGTGCCCTTCAACCTCGGGTCAGGGGCTCGCCACCTCCTCGCAAACTGAGATCGCCGACCTGTAGGTCTCCAACCCTTCATTTGCTCAAATTTCTTGTACCTTTTTAGCTTAGTAGTTGCTCTTAATCGCAGACCTTGAGCGCCTCAACTCAACACCCACCAGATTGACAATGACTATTGTCCAGGTGAGTCCGGTCCCAAGAGGAAGAGAAGGCCGATGTACGGGCGCCCACGATCCCTGCCAGGACGATTCCTTCGAGCCCCAGAGCCGGGCTCCGGCCGGCGAAGTTCACCAAGGGCTCGATGACCGGACGAAGAAGAGGTCCTCCCACGACTGCTGAGGATTATGCCACCGGCAGTAGACGCCGGCCGCCACCGGGCCAAGCATGGAAGCAGATAGAGCCCTCGAGGAGGAAGCTCGAGACGCACTGCCACGACGGAGCGCCCAAGGCCACACTGGATGACCCGGCAGAGTGGATGACACCGCCCAGAACTTCGGCAACAGATCCGCCGGTATTCCTGTAATCTTCGAGGGCCGCCTTGCCCGTGTACTTTCATTTTCTTCAAACCTCGCTCAGACTTTTCCTTTTTCCTTCTTTCTTCCGGTGAGTATCGTGTTGACCCTTCGAGCCCCGCAGGCCATCGACTCAGTCACCCAAGGGCTGCAAGACCTTCAAACGCATGCCAACGCGCTGAGGGCCTTGCTCGATGTGTTGGAGGCCCGGGAGACGGCACGCTCCAAGCTCGTGGAGGACCTGCAAGCCGAGCGGGAGGTGGCCACGCAAAAGGCGGCAGATGACTCCAACGAGATCGCCGGCCTCCTCAAGGTGGTGAAGACGCTCGAGGCTTCCCACAAGTCCGAGCTGGAGCGAGCCATCGCCTCGGAGCAGGACCACGCGTACAAGGTCGTCGAGGATGAGCGCGCGAGGTCGGCCAAGGCGCTCGAGGCCGAGCGATCCAAAGCCGAAGAACTAAGCACTTAGCCTTTTCTGGCCATGGTATATCCTGTCTAGCCCCCGTTGGGCTCAAGGTCGAGCAACGCCGGCCTTGGGCGCAAGTTAGAAAACCTGTAGAGATCAAGACCTGCAAGATCGAAAAAGGCCCACAGGGAGCATAACATAGGCGCACGAGGAAAAACTTAGGATCTAGAGTGTTAGGATCGTTCCTAGGGCAAGGCTCTTGAGTCATGACAATGATTTGCGCCTTACTCGTTGGACCCGGTCACGGGCTTAGTTCGAACCCTGGCGCAGGGGAGCATTGATGCGAAGAGGTTCGGCTTACAAGTAGCTCGACCACTGGGGGATGAAGTTTAAGCCCCCGACACCTGGGCCAAGAGCAAGCGCGCTCGTCCGTAGGTCGGACTCAAAGAGGCCCCGAACTCGAGCCAACACAAAATATAAAACGAAAAACGCAAGAAAAAGACCAATCATGACAATTGAACAAGAGCTTTATTGAAAATTGAGGTAAAAGGGTTACACATAGAATTTTCGGTCGATCAATATTCCATGAGCTAGAGAGCTCTCTACCATCGGCAACATGCTAGCCAAGAAGCCCCTCGCGATCTGTTGAAACAACTCTATAGGGGCCTCCCATCGTGGGGATAACTTGTTGGTGTTGGACCGAGCCCGAATCCGCCTCGTGGCTAAGTCCCCTACAAGGAGCTCCCTAGGTCGATCACCGACCGACGCATGTCCGCGAAGAGCTTGCAAGTACGCGCCAATCGTAGCAAAGCACGACATCTTACTTCTTCCGCTAGGTAAGGTCAAGGGACCGTTTGCTCAAGTCGATCCGTCGACTGTCGACCCTAGCAGAGCCCAACAGGACCTCGGGAGGCGGATTCGCTTCGCATCAACATGAGCCTAAGGGTGTGGACCCCGCTGTTCTACCGACCGTGGGTACGAATAGACCATAAGACGGTGGGAAGTTCATTCACCCAGTGTCCGCCGTGTCGCTCGAGCTCATCCGATACTCGCTTTTGACGCTTTGAACGATTTGTCCGCTGGCGCTTCCATCGCTCCATTGCTCGCATGGTGGGCCACCAAGCATAGCATACTTTGGTGCCGATGTTCGCAGACTCTCGAACATGTTTCACCGTAAATTGTGTTCCATTGTCGCTGATGATTCGCATGGAACCCCATACCGTGACCATGAACAAGCGGAAGAACTTGACCGCCGCAAGCCGTGGATGGTCGAGACGGGTTCAGCTTTGATCCATTTGGTGAAGGTATCGATGGCGACGAATAAAAACTTCTTCCCTCCGATCGCCTACGGGAAGGGGCTGAGGATGTCCAGCCCCTAGGTCGAGAAAGGCCAAGCTAGCGGGATGGTCTGGAGCGCATAGGCAGGCTGATGCGACTTCCGAGCATGGAACTGACAGGCTTGACAGGAACGGACTATATTGCGGGTGTCCTGGAGTGCCATTGGCCAGTAGAACCCCATGCGGAAAGCTTTCCCAACCATGGTCCTGAAAGAAGAATGCGCCCCACAGAGACCTGAATGGATGTCGTTCAACAGGTACTTACCCTCCTCTGTGGCAACACACTTCGTCAAGATGCCAGAAGCATTCCTACGATAAAACTTGCCGTCCACGAGTTTGTGCGAGCTCGCCCAGCTTGGCCCCCCTCCTTTCACGGATCGCCGGAGCTCTCCTGCCGCCAGAAATTGTGGATCGCTCGCCCACGAGGAATACTTCGATGAAGGCGACCGAGGCCCTTGGTCGGAGATTGAGGGCGACGCTTAGGGTCTCTCAGATCACATCTCGAGGGACTTCGCCGCCGACGACCCGAGCTTAGAGAGGAAATCACGCCGGAGTTGTCCTTCTGCGCTACAAGCATGACCTCCAGGTTCTGGAACCATTTCTCCATCTTGCATGCCTCGGCGAGGTACTTGGCCATGGAATCTTCCGAGCACTGGTAGCCCTTGTTGAACTGATTGATGACGAGCTATGAATAGCCCTTGACGACCAACCGACGAACACCCAGCGCCTTGCAAGCCCGGAGCCCCGCCAAGAGCTTCAGATTGTTGCATTATTTGTTGCCGAATCAAACGAACCCCATACTCAACTCACGCCTCTGGGTGAGAACGAGGATACCAAATTAAGCGCTTGAAGGACCTTGAACCGTCAAGTACATGACCTAGGGCTTTCCTCCTCGACCTCAAGTTCGGAGCTACCGCGAGGTCTGCTCGACCACGAAATTGGCAAGCACCTGTGACTTGATGGCCGTGCGCGCCACGAACTGGAGGTCGAAGACGGCTAACTCCATGGCCCACTTGGCGATACAACCTCCGGCCTCTGGATTCCTCAAAATCTCCCCGAGTGGGAAATTGCTCGGGGACGCACCACGAGTGAGCTCGAAAATACGCCGAGCTTGCGAAGCCATGAGGAGGGCGACAAGAACTTCGACCGAGGGTAGCGCCTTTGGCCTGTGGAGAACTTTCACGACGTAGTAGATCGGTGTCGCCTGCAGGCCCCGCCGCCACCAGATGACCGCTTAACGGCTCGGGGCGGTGGCCGCGAGGTAGAGCAAAGAATTTCGCTCGCTACGGATCGTAAGTAAGGGTGGGCTTGATAGGTATACCTTAACTCGCCAAGGACCGCCGAGCCTCAGCGCCCACTGAAGCTCCCTTGCTTGCGCAAGGCCTTGAAGAAAGGCAATCCGTGCTCACCGAGCCTCGAGATGAACCCGGCGATAGAAAAGATGGCCCCTCCGAGTTCGGTAAAGTAGGTGCAATGCCTCACCGGCCGCGGATCTTGTGCCTGTTCCGGTTGGCGAAGGTCTCCCCAAGGTCTTGAACGTGGTCGGCCTCGGCGGAGCTCTTAACGATGATGTCGCCCACGAGACCTCGAGGTTGCGCCAATCGAGGCTTAAATGTCTTGGTCATTAGGCGCTGAAGGTCGCTACGCATTGCGAGACCAAACGATATGGTCGTAGTAGCAAGAGGTCCCGAACGGTGTGATGAACGACATCTGCTCTCGCTGCCAACCGCCATTTTGATCCGGTGGTACCTGAATAAGCGCCCAGAAGCTTAGCGCCTTGGCATTCATTGTGGAGTCGACGATCCGTCGATGCGCGGAGAGGAAAGTTGTCCTTTGGGCATGCCGAAGTTCAACCCGTGTGATCCACGACATCCTCCACTTCCCGCCTTTCTTCCGCACAATGACGGATTGGCCACCATTCGAGTAATCGATCTCACGAATGAAGCCACCTTCAAAAATTTTGTCAAGATTCTCCTTGATTATGGCGACCTTCTTGGGAGAGAAGTGTCGCAACTTCGGCGACGGGCCAGTAGTCGGCCGCACTCGCAGCCTCAGGTCGACCACCTCCCTCGACACCCAAGATGTCCGCTATTCCTGCTTAATATATCTTTGTTGGCGCGGAGGAAGGTGACGAGCTCGAGTTCCTATTTGAACTCGCCACGAGACGTGGACGCACTTGGATGAGTCCTCCTCGAGCGGCATAGCTTCAGAGACCATTGGCCGATGACCGCTTCGCGCGACTTGTGGTCGCTCAGGGCTCGGCTGAGGCAAGATGCGGCGAGGGCCAAAGCCTGGGTCTCGCAGCCGTGTGTCGCCTTGAGGTCGCCCAGCACGATGATGACGCCACTAGGTCCTAGGAGCTTCATGCAGCGGTGGCCGTAGTGGTTCGCCACCATGAACTTGACCAAAGCCGGGCGGCCAAGGATGGCATTGTAGGAAGATCTCCTTGACCACCTCAAGGTGATCACTGATGCGAAGTTGTCCGAGGCGCCAAGGTGACGGCAGACCACCTGTCCCAAGGGGGTGGTCGAACTTCCAGGTACGATCCCAAAAAACAGAATCGCGATATTCTTGACCTTCGACCAGGGGATTTGCATCCGGTCGAGTGCGCTAGCCAGCAGCAAGTTGAGGGAGCTACCCCCATCGACCATGACCCGCCCGACCAAGGTGTTACTAATAGTCGGGGTCACGACCAGGGCAGTCTTGAGATCTTTAGACATACCTTGAGGGGCATCCTCTTGCGTAAAGGTGGTCGTTGCCCCCGCCCACTTGCAGGGCTGGTCCGCGGGCTTCCCGACGGTGGCCTGATAGACTACACGCGCGGCATCCTTGATCTCGCCGGATCGACACGCCAAGAGCCGCCAAGATGACGCCGATCCTGCTATGCCTAGAAATCCAGGTCGAGGTCGGCCTGGTTCTCTCCGGTGTTAACCCTATTGGGCTGATCTCCCTCCTTTGGGAGCATGGGCATCTCCCCGCGTCCATCGTAGAAGGCCTCCAGCTTGGCCTGCCAAGCCCTGCAGCCTCGCAGGTCGTGGCCTAGAGACCTGTGGAATAGGCAGAATTTACCTTCGTCGAACAGAGGCCGCCCCTCAGGACCTTGCGGGCGGTCATCAGCCTGCCGCGACCCAGACCGGCGATTCTCCTGTCGAGGTCGACGTGGCTCCTGCTGGGGCCGTGGTCGATTTCGCTGAGGACGGGGCCTCTCCTGGGCCGAGTCCCGCACTTCCATGACTTCGCGGTGACCATCCGTCGAAACGATCACCTGAGGATGGCCACCATCGCGCTTGCGGTCCCTCTTCTGCTTCTTGGCGGCCGAGCCTTGGTCGATACTCTTGGTGTGGGTGGGGCTAGCCTCGCCCGAATTGACGCCAAGCTTACCTTGGTCGTAGTCGCACTTCCAGTGGACCGCCTCATCCGCGTCCGCATAGCGCTCCGCCATGCGAAACAACTTGTCGACGGTGAGCCTTGTCGTAATCTCCAGGTCTTCGGTGAGGCGCCGGTCGCGAACGCCGAACTTGAAGGCCTTGATCACGGCTTCATCGGAGACGCTTGGGATCAGGTTCCTAGTGCGGATGAACCGCCGCACGAAGTCGCGGAGAGGTTCGTTCTTCCCCTGGATCACTCGGTCCAGGTCCTTTTCTTCACGCCGCCAGAATACCGAAGATTGAACGAAGCGCGCTCTGAATCTGGCGCCACAAGCGAAAGGTGCCAGGCTTCTGGTTGAAGAGCCAGGTGCGAGCGGCGCCGTCCAAAATGGTAGGGAGGTAATTGGCCATCATGTACTTATCTCCCCCTGCGACCAAAATAGCGGTGGTGTAGATCGACAGGAACTCATCGGGGTTCTTTGTTCCGTCAAACCGCTCGATCAAGGCGGGCTTGGAACGAGCCGACCAACGCACCGTCAAGGTCGCTTGAGTACGCCGCACCGTAGGTCGGAACAGGCACGCTCGGGAGGTCGCTGCCGGTGAGGCTTTCGCCATCGCCGACTCAAGGTCGAGGCCGCCGACGCCCTAGCCTTCAAGGAGAGCGGTCGACGCCGAGCGCGAGTCACCCGAGATATCCCAGCGGTCTTGACTCTGCGGCGCTTAAGCGGATATCCGGAAAGACTCCTGCACCCGCCGCTTGAAGGTGAATCGACGAGCTTGGCCGACGCCAAACACCGGGATCAATCGCTCGCGGGCGGCGACGTGGTAGGGTCAGGGACACATCCCGGAGTTGTTGGCGAGAAGGTACCTCCTGCCGGGGAGGCGATCATTGAGCGTGCCGGTGTCGACGCGATGAGTTGTCGTCATTTCTCAGGGAATGGATCCCTGAGTGGCGACTCTGGTGCTGCAGAGGTATGACCTCTGTCGCAGCACGATCGAGCTCGTCGGCTAGAGCACGGCCGAAGAGTTCCGACCTCACCCGGTTTGGATCAGCCATGACCCGGGCGATAGCACGGAGGCGCTCTCTCGAGGGAGGGAGCCTAGGATGGCCGGACGAGGCGCCAGCCTTTTCCTGGTCCTCTCGCCGGAGGGCAGTTATGGCCTGGTTGATGGCGACATGCACCATCCGACGAGCGTCTTCAGGGGTCTGCAGGTCGCGTTCACCCTCCGCCATGCCCATGCCGTGGCTGTTTGCCATAAGGACATGCTGCCCGCGCAGCGGGGGTGAAGGCGAAAACAGGGATGTAGAGTCGTCACGCTCGGGTTCTACGCCCAAGCCCACGCTTGAGGAACATCCCTCGATGGAGTGCGCCATGCTCCTGAGACCTTGATCTCTTTCCTTCGAATGAGCGGTTATCGTGCCCCACTTGGCGCCATTGCCGACGACGGATCGCCTCGACCGCAAAAGTGAAAATGGGGTTAGTGTGAATGGGGATCCAGAAGAGTCAGCGCCAACGATGGACCAAACGAGGTTGGGACGAGGCGCCAACGAGCAGTGAGACAGCCGGATTATATCGTTCGAGCCCCCGCGAGGGTAATAGCCCTACTCCGCCTTTCTCTCCGAGGTGGAGGAATTCACTAGTCGTGAGTACAGAGAGTGGATTACAGCTCGGGCTTGAGCGTTCGGATTGTGTCTACTGGTCTATTGCTAGTGCGTTGATGTCGTGTTTCGTCACTCTGCTTCAAGGGATTTTATACCCTCCCAGCCGTTGCCAGAAACGCCCAGGAGAGATTCCCGGGGACGTGCATGTCGTGCATTGAAGATGTGCTGCAACCGTCCCGGATCTAGCGCCCACGTCCACCTTGACTCTGGGACCTTCGGTCTTGGTAATCGCTGAGTACGCGACGCCCGAGCCGTGGTCGAGGTCGTAAGGGACGGACCCCCTAACGCCCAAGCTCGAGGTCGTGGCGGGAATCGCCGCTTGGGTTATGGTCGAGGCCCGTTGCTGCATTGTCCCGAACGGGGGACCCTGTTGACCGTGCATTAACCTGTCAGAGATTTCTTGGTCCCCGACAGATAGTTATTGTATATCATTTTGGACATTGCTATGTAATGGGTTTTCTTGTTTTTGATGGTTGCAGGACGATGATGACAGGTCATGGTGAGGTGGAGGGCGATCGGGACTAGGCGAGGTGCGCCGGAGGTCCAGACGGTCGGGGATCGCCGGAGGATGACCAGAGACGGAGTCGCTGCAAGCCTAGAAGATAAGGAAATGGCTGAAATGCTTGCTTGGAGTTGCTCAGATCAAGGAGAGCCGTTGGATTGCGGTTTAGAGGATAGAGTATTAACCTTAACCCTTGATGAGGTTTCTTGAGGGCTAAGTAGAACTCATCTATGGGTGGAGAATGACTCAATCTCAATCCTTGATGAGATCAGTCAAGGGCAAAGTAAAACTCATCCAAAGGTGGAGGATGACTCATGAGTAGTATAAATAGAGGGGGAGGGGTAGCTCTCCCTTCTTGAAGGTTTTATGTGCTCTTTTGAGCTAAATGGAAAAGTTGTCCAAAAATTATAAAATGTAAGTTGACATTGCTTCCTTTTTTATCTCCTACGAGTGCATCAACGACGGATTCAACAAAGAGAAGAATCCATGTGATTAATCATTCGGACTCTAACCTAAACCCCGACCAGAAAGATGCCGAGATGGGACGAAATAGCAGGCAAATCGAACGTAGAAGCATCACAACTCACAATAAGAAGGGAATATAATGAAGTGAGGGGAGAGTGGGGGTTGCTGAACCGGTCGCCGATGTTGCCATGAACTTGGAGGTGCGCTTGACGTAGCGGTTGTACATCTTGTGGTGAAAGAGGCGGTCCACCGCCGCAACCACTGACTTTTGCATCTTGCTCGACGCCACGATCCCGCCGCTACCTCCGACTTCTGCATCTTGTTCAATGCCACGATCCCGCCGCTACCACCGACTTCTGCATCTTGTTCAACGCCACGATCCCCACCACCGGCTCCCGCCGCTACCACCGATTTCTACATCTTGTTCAACGCCACGATCCCCACCACCGCTTTTCACGCCATGAATCGCACCACCGACGGGATTGACCAACAAATCAAGAAGAGAGCAGGGTGCATCCAACCAGGGTTGGGGGTCGGCCTTGGTCTCCTCGAGCCTCCGAAGGCTCGTGCGAGGTGCGAGGAGAGGAGGGAAGGAGGATTCGATCGGCAGTTCCGAGGATGGGGGAAACGCGGAGAGGAGAACTGAGGAGGCGGCATGCGAGGGTGTCGATCGACGCCGAATCGAGATCAAATTGGGCTAGAGCTTGCTTTTAACTATGGCAAGAATCTCGATTAACTGTGATTCTCTTTTTTTATCGCCTCCTTTTTCTGGCGAATGCCTTCGCTTCCACTAAGGATTCAAATTTCGTTTCGAATAAAATTTTGCCGGTGACCGAAATACGAAATTTTGGTGAAATCTCATTATTTTAAACAAAATCCTGTTAAAATTCAAAACCAAAATTTTTCAGACTGAAATTTTGCCCAAAATTGCCAAAATTTTAACATTGTTTCAACTATTTTTCGTTCGGTTGAAATTTGCCAATATTTTGGACGAATTTTTTTAAAAATCTTGGAAATCCAGTCCAAAAAATTCTGAATTTGAATTTTGCTTTTTGAATTTCGTTCGAATCTCATCCAAAATTCAAAAATCTCGCTAAAATTTTGAATTTTGGTTCCCTCTGAGATATAATCCGAAAATAAAATTTAAAACCTTCCTCTGGCCCAGTGGCGGAGGCCCCGGTATGGCGAGGTACGGCACTTGCCGTACCTTATTTTTTCGCTAGACACCTCCGATCGGCACTGGAGAGCGCCTCAGTCGTGTGCACTTAGCAACAAAGCCATTAAGCCATCAATTACGAGAGCACTAGAGCACATCTCCGATCGCCGACCGTGCATAATGTGCATGGCTTTGCTACCGAACTATACGAGGTAATTGGGCCAACGGCCAACCGGCCAAGCCCATTGCATATTACTCGTCAGCAAATGCAGATAGGGAAGCGGCCAGCGGGAGCGCGAGCGTCGTTTCGACATTTCGTATGATCGTATCACCGCCGGCGCCGCCAAGAGAACCTGAGGGCTGAGACCTGAGAGCCTGAGACGGTGAGACGAGAGAAGCCGAGAACCTGTGTTTCTACTCCAGTACTCCTTATTGTGACAGAGAAGTTTCATTCTCAAATTCAGTAAGTCAATCCTATCTATCTAATCTTCTTCACATTATACTATTTTTCACTTTATTTAGTGTTATGCACTTTTATTAATGTGTGTATTATTTTGATTTTATGTGATATACTTAATCTATGGTACGAACTTTGCCTTACCTTAATTTTGTTTTGTCCTCCGCCACTGCTCTGGCCTAGGGTTCTTGCATTCTCATCTTCCTCTTCATTTCGGGTTGGGACAGATACATTCAAACTATTTTTTTTTTCAAATAGCGCTTTCCAACGAAACTTCAATCCGAACTATTTTTTTTCCACATAGCGCTTTCCAACGAAACTTCGAGCGTGGAAAAAAAATTTTCTTTCGCTTTCCAACGAAACTTCAAGACACTTTAGTTGAAACCAAGACACTTTCGTTGCACTGCCAAAATGCACAGTAATTTTTAATAAAATTTTCGGAATATCACAATAAATTAGAAATAACTTGCTAAAGTACCAAAATGCATAAAAAGCTTACTGTTCTGCTGGCTACACAATGTTCATGCTTCGTACTGTAGCTACGAATTGTTGGCTTAGATTGCTATCTTTATTCACACAAATGATAAAGTGTGGATGGTGTGATTGCTATGAGTTTATTAAAATGGAAGAGTCATGCTTCCATGCTTTCTTGATAACTAAATTCACTACTATCAAAGTTGTCCTTTTAAGGAATAAAGTTATAGCCAGTGTTACTCAGACACTTGTGTCCAAAGAGTTTTGACAAATCGGACATCTCGAATCTGAGTCGGATTTCGACACCCGTGTTCAATTCTGAGTAGCATTTCCCTGTCCAAAAATTTGACCGAATCGAATTCCCACTCCCGTGGTCCAAGTAATGCTTGTTGTAGCAGTGAAGTATATTTACCGGATAGAAAGTACAAAAAAAGGTAACAAATAACAGTATATATCATGGAACCACATCTTAGTGTGCTGATGGAGTTGTGGACGTACAACTTTACCCACAAGGGTTCAAATCCAGATGCCCATCTGTACACACGCATGAATGCGCTTTGGTAGGATTTTTTTTTAGGTCGCGAATTTATCACTGACCCCCTTCTGTTGATGTACGTGCACTTGCGTGTGTGCAGTGCTAGCTGTTGATGTATGTGCTTAGGGAGTGCACTTGCGTGTGTGTAGTGTGTGTGCATGCTTCTTCTTTGTAAAAACATATTATTTCACGCTATGACTCCAGGGCCTAGGCAACAATTAATTATCATGTTTGCTAACATCTTCCTTATTTTTGGCCAGAGAATGAACGGCACCTTTGATACGACAATCATTACAATGACACCCTCTGCTCCTTAGTTAAATGTAGAAAAAAAATATAACTTATTGATCGGTTCTAAATTGTTGGTATAAATGGTATGTAAAATGTCAAATCTTTCAAATGAAAAACAAGGGTAGAATTATTTGCGAATGAATACATCCCGTTTGATATCCATTTTCAGCGTCTTGACCTCGTAATATAATAAAATTTTGACATTGCATTGGTTTCCTCAGCCTTTTCTGGCCATATGTATTTCTTCAACATAATTGGCTTACATTATTTATATATTTCCAAGGTATCTCATCATAATCGATGATATATGGTCTGTAACGGTTTGGGACGCTGTCAAGTGTGCTTTTCCAGAGAATAATTGTTCTAGCAGAGTTGTAGTAACTACACGCATTATAATCCAAAAATAGAATTTAAAACCTTGCTCCGGCCTAGGCTTCTTGCATCCTCATCTTCCTCTTCATTTCAGGTTGAGACAGACACATTCGAACTACTCTTTTTTTTTTGGTGCAAATAGCGCTTTCCAACGGAACTTCAATCCGAACTAATTTTTTTCCACATAGCGCTTTCCAACGAAACTTCGAGCTTGGAAAAAAAAATCTTTCGCTTTCCAACGAAACTTCAAGACACTTTCGTTGCACTGCCAAAATGCAAATGAAAGTAAGCTGTTAGAATTTCAATTAAGACTGGTTGGGTCAGCATTCAATTCAGCTGTGTCAGGGCTCTCCTCTCCCTCGCGTGCATTCGAAGCTCCGAGTGAGAGAGATATGGAGGTAAAGCTCCCAAGCATTTTGATGTGTACATCCTTGACTGGATCCAAGGAAACAACGAATGTAAAGCTCTAAAATAGCAAAACCAATATATGGAGCAGACTGTTTGTCAGACATAACCTGCTTGAAGTTCCCATGGTCATATATGGAGCAGACTGTTTGTCAGACAAAACCAATATATGGAGCAAAACCAATATATGAACATGGTTCTTACTTCTGTTCCGAAGTTTTGGCTGAAAAAACTGATGTGCCACCTGCTATTGTATTGCTGGTTGATCGATTTTCTACTAATGATTTCGAGAAAACTATATACAATGTATGCAATTTACTATGAGTCTATGACTATCTGCAGTCTTGACAGAATTGACTGATGGGAATGTAAGTGCAACTTGTGCATGTTTTGTCACTCAACTAGCAGCCATTTAGGAGATGCTAATCGTCAAAATATTTCGTCCATAACAGTACCAGTAAATTTCCGTAGCATATTGATCAAGCGTCAAACTTCAGAAGTTGAGATATCAGAAGGTGTATGCAGTTCTGGAAGACGCACTCACTTTATAGTTTAAGTAAGCAATCGGACAAAAAGAGTATATTTCAGATGGTAGAGGTCTCCCTCAGCTTGCGCTACGTCCCGTATTCGACTCCCCGCAACAACAAATATTTTAGAAAATTTATGCTGGGGGTGGAGTTCGAACAGGAGAACGAATGGCAATGACTACCTCAGCAATCAACATTTCATGCCACAGATCAATGTCTAATATTTTTGTAGCCTCAGTAGATCATGTAGTCAGCTTTTGCCAGAACATTACATTTGTCAAAATTTTTAAAAATTCATCAGATTTGATCATTATTTGAAAATTTTATAGAAACATTAGTGATAGGTCAGGACCATCCATAAAAATTTTTAATTTTTTTAACGTCGTTTAGACTATTTTTCGTTCGTTTGAAATTTACTGAGATTTTGGACGATTTTTTTTTGTTGAAATCTCGGAAATCAGGTCCAAAACACTCTAGATTTGAATTTTGCTTTTTGAATTTCATTCAGATTTAGTCCGAAATTCTGAAATTTCGTAGAAATTTTAGATTGTCCCTTAGAGATATAGTCCAAAAAATGAAATTTGAAACCTTACTCCGGCCTAGGCTTCTTGCATCCTCATCTTCCTCTTCATTTCAGGTTGAGACAGATACATTCGAACTATTTTTCTTTTTCAAACAGAACTTTCCAACAAAATTTCAATCCAAATTTTTTTTTCCACATAGCACTTTCCAACGAAGCAATATATATTTTTTCCACATTGCAATTTCCAACGAAACTTCGAGCGAGGGAAAAAATAGTTCGGACATATCTGTCTCATTCGGAAATGAAAAAGGAGAAAAAGATGCCAAGGAAATGGAAAGGGAGAAAAAGATGCCAAGATGTGGCAGTAGGGGTGAAACGGATCGGATATGGATCGAAAACCACTTATATTGTATTTGATCCATATAATTTTATCGAATCGGATTCGGACACGAATAGTATCGGATACGGATTCAGACACGGATAGTGCCGGATACGAATATGGATAATATTCGAACAAATACAGATAAAATAAATTCGGATAATCATCGGAACGAATATTTTTCGAATAATACGCGTAAACACTAAATACAAACGGAGTGATATGCTGCAACGAATATTATCGATAAGAAACTAACATAAATTGTATAGGACATTGAGAGATCAAGACCGTTAAAACCATACAGTTTATAGTAAGACACTGAGTCATATCTCAGAATTGCACTTATACATCATCTATAGAAGTTGCACACCATTCATAGGAAGTATACAAAAAGTAACAAATCACATGCATGGCACTAAGCATCAGCTTGTATATTTATTTTTCAACTTAAGTCTAGATGGGTCGGCCGAACATATGGGCCAAACCGTCGGGCTAAGTTAAAAGGCTGGAATTCGGATATTATCCGGCGGATAGTATCCGAAAAATGCTCGGATACTATCCAACGGATATTATCTGAGATATCCGTATCCGTATCCGTATCCGGGACACTTTATCCATATCCGATCCGTATCCGCACAAAATATCCGGATATCCGAAAAATTATCCGAATTGCTATCCGAGATGCTTCGGTCGGTCGGAAATTATCCGTACTATTTTCACCCCTATGTGGCAGTATCGGACGCTTATCTTAAAAAGAAGCTCGCAAAAAAGCAAGCGCGTTGCTCCGCTACTCAGTCCTTAGTCCTTACCACACCAAGCAAACGAATGCGCGACCATTCGAAGCTCTGAGTGAGAGTGAGAGAGAGATATGGAGGTGGCCGTGAGCGTTTCGCTGGGCGCCTTGGGTCCCCTCTTGGGGAAGCTCAACGCTCTGCTCGCCGATGAGTACGCCGGCCTGAAAGGGGTCCGCCGTGAGATCCGCTCCCTCAGGTCCGAGCTGACCAACATGAATGCCGTGCTCCAAAAGTACGCGATGTTGGATGAGCCGGACGTCCAGGTGAAGGCTTGGACAGGTGAGGTGAGAGAGCTCGCCTATGATATCGAAGACTGCATCGACAAGTTCATCCACTGCCACGGTGAAGATCGGCATCGGAGCTCTAGCGGGATGAAGGACTTCTTTCGGAAGAGCGCGCGCCGTCTGAAGACCCTTGGCTCTCGGCGCCATTTCGCCAAGGAGATCAACGTACTGAAGGACCGTGTCACTTCAGTGAAAGAACACAGAGACGCTTACAAGGTTGACGGCAACGCTTGTGGCAGATGTAGCCATTTGGCTGTGGATCCTCGGCTGTCTGCACTTTTTGTAGAGGAGAATAAACTTGTGGGCATCGATGGTCCCAGGGACGATCTTGCCGAATGGCTGCTGGAGGCGGAGAGCGGGTCGAGCAAGCATCGTAAGGTGTTGTCCATTGTTGGGTTTGGTGGTTTGGGAAAAACAACACTAGCCAATGAGGTTTCTCGCAAGATTAGAGGCCACTTTCATTGTTATGCTCTTGTATCAGTTTCTCAAAAGCCAGATTTGAAGAAAATTCTGAAGGATATAATTCAGAATATAATCTCTCAGCTGCCTTGTGAAGATGGATTCACCAAAGATATTGACGTGTGGGATGAACAGAAATTGATCGCAAAGTTAAGAGAACTGCTGAAAGACAAGAGGTGAGTGCAGGCCCTATTTAATTATTTTTACGACACATGCCCTTTTACAAGTTTATTGCATTTATGGAAATTCTCACGTGATAGAAATTGTCTACATAATTAATTAAAAATAAACAAACATCATTCTAAATCTTAATGTAAAATAACTATTCTCTGCCATATTTTAGTATACTATTTTTTTACTTCTCTGCAATGTATGGCAATATTACTACATATTCAAACCTTAAAACCATTCCTTAAAGAATTTTTTGTTTACCTGTAGTAGATGACTTTAGACAATGACAATAATTTTCTATGTGTTCTGGAGTAGTAAATTGTTAATTTTTCTTTTGTCTTTACGCTCTACTTGATTTTATAAATCACGTCATTAATTATTTGGTTGGATATACTGTAACATACCCCATTTAATCATTTTATATGAAATCTCCTGTACTTTTGAACTTCCTTCTTGCTTTGGTCAAGCCCTAGAGAAAAGGAAGAGATTTTAGCGTGTTAGCGTGTGGCCAGAAAGATGTTTGGCGTTTTTGTGTTATGCCCCATTGTCTCGTGGAGTCTAGTTAGTTGTGGAAATCATTCTGTTTTCTTATTAGATATTCAAAAGTAGTATCACAATGTGATTTAAAAAAAAAGGCACCCACGACACCAAAGGACAAATAACTAATATAATAGTATGTTTTAGCACAGAAATGAAATGGATAGGAAAAAAGTTATATAGCCGAACCATCAAACTTCGCTGGTATCAAATAGGAAAGTTTTAAAGATAATTAAACATAAATGTAACACCTCAGCACACCAAGTGCTCGGAATTCTACCTCATCCTACATTTTTTCATCATCTTTAACATAATTTTATCAACATTTTTAGCAAACCTTACCTAAGCAATTATCAATGATACTAAACAAGGTAAACAAAAATAGCATAAAGATATAAACAGGAATAATAAACAATAATAAATTTGGAACCACGTGCCCCAAAACGTCCGAGACCAAGCTCTCGGAAACCTCCAAGTCCTCGTGGTTGGGAATGCTCGGATCCACACGCCTGAGAACACTTGGATCACATGCGTCCGAGAGCAATATTACCTTTTGGAAACATCTTAGAACGAAGATTTGAAGACAGACAAATAAGAAACTAAGCTTTTCAAAATATTATATAAGTTCAACTAAGTTCACGTGACTATTATTATCATATGAAAGTTCAACAACTAAATTGACTAGACACTTTATTAATCCATGAATGACTGTTAATATTAGATAATACGTGGTGGATTATATGATACATGATGTGATTGTGCTACTTCCAACCCATGCATGTTGCCTTCATTGTCCACCTAAATACATTAAATAAGCAAGAATGAGTCCAGCACTCACCAAATACATAATAAAATAGTAAGCATTAACAAAATCATCATCAATAGCTTGTAATTGTCACTCTCCACATTTCTCAATGTTAATTACAACCTTCATTATTGAAACGCAAATGCTCGTGCACATGTCTCTTTTCTTTTATCATATACCAATATAGCGGAGTACCTCATCAGTCGGTGTATACTCATGCTCACCCTCTTTAATGCGGGAACCTCAAGCCCATTCTCTTTCACACAGGGACCTTATCTCCACTCCCGCGGAGCACTCACATAAAGTAGGTCATAGATGCCACTCAGGTCATCTATTTCTATGTCATGATGCATATAATGCCACATTTATCTTTCAAGATATAAATCATCAACATCATGTTATACCATTCAATTGTCATGAATAAATTATAAAAATGAAACAACAATATGAAAATACTCATAAATTAACATGAGTAATCAACCATAATTATTAAACAACCATAATTTCAAGATATAAATCATCGACATCATCTTATACCATTTAATTGTCATGAATAAATTATAAGAATGAAACAATAATATGAAAGTACTCATAAATTAACATGAGTAATCAACATTAATCATTAAACAACAAATCAACCAACCATCTACTGCTCTATCATGCACTTGCCTTGTTCATCACGTGAGAGGGAGTGATGAGTGGTTGATGCCAAACCGGAAGTCACACCTCCTACAACAAGTAATCCCAACTCACAATCATGCCATAACAGTGCATAACATCAATCATAACAATATCGCTCCTACGACGCCTCGATCGAATTGCCCTCTTGCAGGACAACTTCCCTTTGCTGTCCCAAGGTCGGATAACCATAACTCCTAGCTTAGGAGCTCAAACATAACAAATCATATATATTTTTAAACTACGAAGATTGCCTACAATTTTCTAGTTGGCCACATATTCATATTATTTCATTTAACCCTCGCTTCTAGCCTCAAGACCATTCTCTTGTTTTACTAGACAATAGGCTTCACAATTTTATATCTATTTTTATACAATTCCAAATATAGCAAACTACAGTATCTTTGGAATCTATGGCAGATCACCTATCTTTTCTATTTATAGACAAAATTTAATTCGACTATCATCTAGCCCTAATAAGCAAATTAACATAACTACGCTTACCAAATGATGATTTATGTACATGAGCCTTCTACAAGTCATAACTTTCTAACCGCTTAACCAAATTCAACGTTTTGTATTCGATCTAATTAAACTTTAGACAATTATTTACACTTTTCATAATTTAGACATGCCATGAAACAGAACGTAGATGCCCTAAAACTAACTGCAAAAATAGAGATAACTTATAATCAAATCCCGATCACTCCCAAACACCTTCCTAGTGCTCTCCAACTATTATGACCATAAAATCACTCAAATACAACGTCAACACAAGAAACAACAACCTAGGGTTTATATACGTGTCCCGAAGTTTCACCGAAAATGTCGAAAGTGGCAACCCTCTGCGATCCCAACCTGTTCCCCACTTCTTCATGCTTCTCGATACTCCCGCACCACGTCCCCTAGGATCCTTAACACCTTTTGCACATAGTGAATGGAACGGAGCTTAGATCGGATGCACGGTTTGGCGAGGAACACGCAAAGAAGAAGACATATGACGTCGGGCCCTCGTTGGCTGTGGTCGGCATGGTGAGGTGGCACGGCAGGTGCGGCATTGGTGACTATGCTAGGCGTGGGCGGCTATGGTGCGCAACAATGGTAGCGACGGCCGACGCTGGCAACAAGGCGCGACAAGCTGCGGCGCGGCAATGCGCATCAAGGGGCTAGGTCACGGCTCGGGCAATGGGGTGGCGTTGGCTTGGGCTAGTGGTGCCCCGCCCGGCCGTGCCCTTTTATAGCCCGACTTCCGACAACGGCATGGTCATTGAGGTCGACTTAGTCATGGGTGCTATCATAGAGTATATTAGGCAAGACCGGATATGGTTAGTTTAGGATTGATTATAATCCCATGATAACCTTCCTTATCTCTAGGAGAGGCGTCTTGCCCTCCAAGCCATGTACTCCTATATAAATAGTCCGAGAGCTCAAGAATACAATCATCCCACGATTATACACAATCTATCCTTCCTACATGGTATCACGAGTTAGGGTTTTCAAATCCTAGCCTACACTTCACGCCGCCGCCAAGGCCCCCGGGAGATCAATCACTGGGGCAGCGCCGTCAGAAGATGCATGGCCAATCCTCCGATTTGCCACGCCGTCATCGCCGTGTCGCAAGCACCAACAGATTGAGATACTCACCGCTTCTCCGCATTCGCCGTGGTGGTGTGGCGGCTCATTGCTTGCTGGTCCACGCCGCCCTTCCGACGCCGTCATGGTGACGGCCGCGGACGAACGCCGTGACTAAGCTTTCCTCCGCGACGCCGTCATGGTGACGGGCCGTGAAGGAGCCGCTTGATCTGCATCGCTTTGTCGCCGGCGAGCCCCTCCAAGCCGCTACTCCTTTTTTTCCCAATCAGAGATTGGGTTTGTGTCGCCCACGGCCCGTCGACCTCACGCGTCCTCGACATCGGCATTGACTACACCGGCCTCTTCATTTTCTTCGACTGTGCTGCATGGCGTGGCCTGCGGCATACCCAGGAACGCCTGCCTTTGCCGCGCCTCTTCGCCTGCACGTCGACCTATGTCGGTTCGTCGTCACCACCACTGATCGGGAGGCTCCATCCTCGACATCGCCATCGTTATCTCCGCCTCGGACGCCCTCGAATATTGGTTGTAGCAGTGAATAATATTTACCCTGAATCTGAGTCGAATTTCAACTCCCGTATCTGTGTCCAAGTAATATTGGTTGTAGCAGTGAATAATATTTACAAGATAGAAAGTATATATAAAAGTAACAAATAACAGTATATCATGAAACCTCATCTTAGTGTGGTGGTGGAGTTGTAGGCCTATAGCTCTACCCACAAGGGTTAAAATCCAGGTGCCCACCTTTACACACGCAAATGCCCTTCGGCATGATTTTATTTTTTGAGGTCGCGAATTCATCACTAACCTCCTATTGATGCATGTGCTAAGAGGGTACATTCATCACTGACCTCCTGTTGATGAATGTGCTAAGAGGGTACGCCGCGCGTGTGTGTAGTGTGTGTGCATGCTTCTTTCTAAAAACATCAGTATTTCACACTATGAGTCAAGGGTCCAGGCAACAATTAATTATCATGTTTGTTAACATCTTCCTTTTGTTTGGCCAGAGAATGAACAACACCTTTGATACAACAATCACTACAATGGCACCCTCTGCTCCTTAGTTAAATGTAGAAAAAAAATATAAAACTGATCATCTGCTCCTTAGTTAAATGTAGAAAAAAAAATATAAAACTGATTGATCAGTTCTATATTGTTGGTATGTAAAATGTCAAATCTTTCAAATGCAAAACAAGGGTAGAATTATTTGCGAATGCACATATCCCGTTTGATATCCATTTTTAGCGTCTTGACCTCGTAATATAATAAAATTTTGACATTGCTTTGGTTTCTTAGCTTTTTCTGGCCATATGTATTTCTTCAACATAATTGACTTACATTATTCATATATTTCCAATAGGTATCTCATCATAATCGATGATATATGGTCCGTATTGGTTTGGGACGCTGTCAAGTGTGTTTTTCCAGAGAATAATTGTTCTAGCAGAGTTGTAGTAACTACACGCATTCTTGACGTAGCAAGCTCATGTTGTTCGGGCCATGATGACCGCATCTACGAAATGGAACCTCTAAGTGATTTTCACTCAAAAAGATTATTTTTTGGAAGAATTTTTGGTGATGAGAACTGCTGTCCTGATATGCTGAGAGAAGTTTCAAATGAAATCCTAAAAAAATGTGGACGTTTACCATTGGCAATTATTAGCATATCGGGTTTATTGGCAAATAGACCATTTGTCAAGGAGGAGTGGGAGAAGGTGAAAAGGTCAATTGGTTATGCACTAGCCAATAACCAAAGCCTAGAAGGAATGAAAAGCATCCTTTCCCTTAGCTACAGCGACCTTCCACATTATCTCAAGGCTTGTTTGTTGTATTTAAGTACATGTCCTGAGGATCATGAGATTGAGAGAGAGATGTTGGTCAGGCTATGGATAGCAGAAGGCTTCATCTCTGAAGAGCGTGGACAGAACCATCAAGAAGTTGCCGAGAGCTACTTTTATGAGCTGATCAACAAGAGCATGGTCCAACCAGTGGGCATTGGCTATGATGGTAGGGCTCGTGCCTGCCGTGTCCACGACATGATGCTTGAACTTATCATCTCAAAGGCAATGGAAGAGAATTTCATAACTGTGCTAAGCAGTCAAACTGTTACACCAAATCCGGATGGTTGTATCCGACGGTTATCCATACAATACACTGACCACCAACTTGCAGCTGTGCTAGCAAATACAGATTTACGCCATGCTCGATCTCTAACCTGCTTTCATTGCAGCAAATTTCCGAAATGTCTTGTCCAGTTTGAAGCTTTACGAGTACTGTATTTTCATGGTTGCGTGGGTTTGGATGAGTATGATTTGGAAAGTATAGACAAATTATTCCAGCTAAAGTACTTGGGCCTTGGGGGCACGGGGATATCAAACCTACCTGCAGGAATTGTGAAGCTAGAATACCTGGAGACCCTGGACCTGCGTGGAACAAGGATAGCAGAGCTGCCCACTGGATTCTTCCGGCTGACAAAACTATTGCATCTACTCGGAAGTTGTGACTATAGGATTCTTACGGCTGGAAAGCCTGGAACAAGGATACCCGATGGGATTGGGAATATGACGAACCTGCGAGTGCTGTCAGGCATTGATATCTACCAAAGCTCGACACCTGCAGTGGAAGAGCTAGGAGAACTGACCAGTTTGAAGGAGCTCGAAATATTGTTGACTGCCGCAGATACTAGCAACCACAAGAGACACGATGATATGCTATTCGCTGCATTATGTAAACTCACCAGCTGCAAACTCCAGTCTTTGAGCATCCATCGAGGGGGTGATGGTAATTTTCTCCGGTTGTTATATCAGTGGTCCCCTCCGCCCCATTCCATCCAAAGGTTTTACATGAGCACTAGTTACTATTTCCCGAATGTTCCAAAGTGGATTCAGCCAGTTCTCACCAACCTGGCTTACCTGAGCATCAATTTACGCGAGTTAAGAGATGAGGATCTACACGCACTCGGGGAGCTCCCAACCTTACTCTTTCTGGAGTTATGGTCGGAAGCAGATCCAAAAGAACGGCTTACAATCCAAGGCATTGGATTCCCACATCTGAAGGAGTTTGTTCTCGGTCGCGGCCTACGTGAATGTGGAGCATACCTTTCGTTCCAGGAAGGGGCTATGCCGAAGCTTGAGAAGCTTGAGCTGCCATTCCACGTGGCAATGGCAAAACCCCATGGCTTCTATTTAGGCATTGGGCATCTCCCGTGTCTCAAAGAAGCAGAAGCTAGGCTTTACAAGGAGGGTGTCGAATATTCTGATACCAAGGCTGCTGCTGTTGCTATCAGGAACGAAGCAAACATCCATCCCAAACATCCCAGAGTTTATTTTCATGGAGAAGACGAAGAAGAGAGAAGGGAACAGAGTGGCACCGATGAGGATTGAAATCTGTATCTTCAGGACACCGTGTTTCTCAATATAATGAAAGAGAGGTATTAATCATTATCACCAAATTACAAATCATCCCCTTTTTTTCTGGCAAAGAAACATTTAATCTCTTACTTTTTTCCCCACTAAGTATGCAATCTATTTTTTCCATTTCTGAAGGATGCTTTCTGAAGAAACACACGTTGGACCCTTTGGTTTCAGTCATTACAAGTGCTGAGACCTGAAGATGATAAGATCAAATAATGGTGGCTGGTCGCCCTACAAGGCGTCGATCCAGTTACGCACGTGTGCGGTCACCTGATTATTGTTTTCGTCGTTTACTTTTGTTGAGACATAGTATTGTTGTTGTCGATGCAGATTATTGTTGTTTTGTGTACGTGTGTTGTCACCTGATTAGATGGCTCATGGAAGTCTTATGCAGTACTAAGCAGTAATTTATGGTGAAACGTTTGGTTTGACAAAAACTTGTTCACCACAAGCAAAAGTGCCACTAGTAAGGCAGTAATAGCAAAACACTCGTGCATTTTTTTTAATCATATGCATCACCACTCTACTTCTGCTCTAGATGTCGAAAGGCCGGGGCCAGGTCCACCTCCAATTTCCATTGCAAACAACCAAAATTGGAACAACCATTGTATGGCCTAGAAGGATCCAGTGTAACCTGAAGAGGTATTATCCAGCCATTATCAGAAATGTGTTCTTAGAGAAGAACACTAATGTAGTCTATAAGAAGGATTAGGTTCCAGTAAGCAGATAAACAGAACATAAATTAGGAGACAAGCTCATTAATACATTTGACAGAACAACAAATGAGATTCACCAAAATATTTTTTGTACAAGAAGTCCTGATTGTCATAATGTAAAGGAAAACTGCAATTTTTACTACAGTAACAGAGTTGGACAAGCCTCTTGTAAAAGTGCTCACTTGGTGATTTGGATCTCTGAGGGCATAAAGCAAAATAATTGAGCAGATCACATGAAATGATTTTAACACTAATGGAGCATGGGCATAAAGCAAAAACATTTGGACAGATCGCTAGTTAACTTTATTTCATCACTCTTTGCATCAAATTGTCTATCGGGCCTTTGTTAACATCAATAGGGTTCCAGGGCCCAACATATCAGATCCTGGAAAACTCGACACGGAAAAATTGACATTACTCAACATCCACCAGCTCCATACAAGTGCCCCAGTGGCAAAACTGTTTATTCTTCAAAGATTATTTAGCCTAGCTTGGTTTTCTCCAATAAGGTAGTTTAATGAAATTTTAGTTTACTAGACCCAAAAACTCACCCACCAGCTTCATCTTATTCTGGGCTTCTAGTTAAAGGTGGGGCATAGTTAATTGAATAATCCAAGAAATAAGCTGCATATTCAGTCTATCAACTTGATAATTTCATAGGTTGAAGTTAATGATAGGTCAAATGGTCCCCTCATCGTGTGATACACCAAAATATCTGGACATCAGGTATTTGATCCCTACAGATTGAGATAAATTGGCCAACAGTCTGGCAGGTTGCACTGCTTCATCTTGTTTGCAGGAGTCAAACGAAAGAAACTAAACAAGAAATCTAGTATGTGCTTTTGATGACCGTGAAATCTGAACCATGTCAGCAAATGTAAACATGGTTTACCTACATATCCAATTAGAATCAGGAAGACAAGTCCCAAGATATAAGAACAAACACAACACAAGAAAGCTAGAGCACCATTTTGTAGCATAACCATCATTAGTAGATGAAAGTAGCATTAGTATTCTCGACAATCACACACTAGTATAAGTAGAACAAGTGGCCTAGGGGCAAGAACAGAAAAGGCTCAAGATAGTACTGCTTGGCAACATTCTCACAGAGAAATGAATTAGACCATGCCGGCACCAGTTGGTAAGCAAGGGCATGCAAGGAGAAGGGCAAATATTAATGCTTCTGGATCAAGTGTCATCGCTGGTAATCATACAGTTACCATCTAACAGACCTCAATCAACAGCCAAGACTACTAATACAGAGCCTAACACAACTGCTAGTGTTCACCCATAGACGATAACAGTACTTGTCTACATCGCAGTGGCCTTGGCATTCAGCTGTTTCTATGCTTAGGATACATAGCCGACCCGAAGATCCAACTGATCTCGTAACGGGCCTAAAATTAGCTACAGATTATTGAGCTACCACTAATTAGCAATCCTAAATGGAGAAGTTCTCCAAGAATTATAAAAGTTAAGTTGACATTGCTTCCTATCCTATCTCCTATGAGCGCATCAGCGACGGATTCAACAAAGAGAAGAATCCACGTGATTAATCATTCGGACTTTGACCCAAACCCCGACCAGAAAGATGCCGAAATGGGTAGTAATAGCAGGATATTCGAACGAACAAGCATCGCAACTCACAATAAAAAGAGATTAGGATGAAGTGAGGGGAGAGTGGGGGTTGCTGACCCGGTCGCCGATGTTGCCATGAACTTGGAGGTGCGCTTGACGTCGCGGTTGTACATCTTGTGGTGAAAGAGGCGGTCCACCGCCGCCACCACTGACTTTTGCATCTTGCTCGACGCCACGATCTTGCCGCCACCACCGACTTCTGCATCTTGTTCAACGCCATGATCCCCACCACGGGCTTCATCTACGCCCGCGAAATCGGCACCCTCTGACGGGGAATCGACCAACAGATCAAGAGGACAGCAGGGTGCCTCCAGCCGGTGTTGGGGGTCGGCGCTCGCGGCTGCTTCTGCTCGGGCGTTCCCGGCCTTGGTCTCTTAGAGCCTCCGCCGGCTACTGTGAGGTGGGAGGAGAGGAGGGAATGAGGATTGGAGGCGGTTCCGGGGATGGGGGAGACGCGGAGGAGAACTGCGGTGGCGGCGTACGAGTGTGTCGATGGACGGCAAAGGCTGAGATAATTTTGGGCAAGAACTTGCTTTAACTAGGGCGGGAGATTTCAGAATATGACACTCTTTAAAATTCACATTTCAGAATTTGACACTCTGGCCTACAGTCATTGACCCAGATGATCTCATATCTCATACACACAGCTAAAGAGGCACACGAATTGAGTGTCATATTCTGAAATAATCCAACTAGGGCAGTAACTCCGATTAACCTTAATCGTCTTAACTAGGGCAGTAACTCCAATTAACCTTAATCGTCTTTTGCTAGAACATTTTAGGATGAGATTATATTACAGGTTAAACGAAGCAGGCACTTTTAGCACGACCAGGGATCAAAATTTCATTTTGCTCAAAAATTAGGCCAGGCCCGAAATCCAATTTTTTGGCAAAATTTCATTTTTCCAGCCGAAATCCATTCAAAATTTAAAAAGAAAAATTCAAATCCGGTTTATTTGTCACCGAATTTCCAAAATTTCACTAAATTACCCAAATTACATTTAAATTACCAAAATTTTGGCAAAACTGCACTGATCGAAAATTGGTTCAAACAATGTCGAAAAAATTTGAAATTTTTTTGAAGGTTCCTGACATATTAGAGATGTTATCATAAAATTTTCGGGTGATTATCAAGTCTGTGTAATTTTTAAAAATTCAAACATTGGTACTACGTAGATGAAACGTTGATCAGCAAGTTTGAATCGGATGAAAAATAGTACAAATGACGTTAGAAAATTTTGAATTTTTTTGTGCATGATTCTGATGAATCACTAATATTTCCATAAATTTTTTTTGGATGGTGATCAAGATTCAAGAATTTTTAAAAATTTGGACAGTGCTACTATCCTGATAAAAGCCTTACCGGCAAATTTGAACGGAATGAAAAATAGTTCAAATCACGTTGGAAAATTTTGGAAATTTTTATGAGAGGTCCTGATATATCACTAATATTTTTATAAAAGTTTCATATGATTATCATAATTGAAAATGTTTCAAATATTCTGACAGTGCTGCATCCTGATAAAAGTCTCTTAATCAATATATAGATTTGCTTTAGCGACAAAATAAGGTTTAAAATTTGCAAAAATTTTACAAAAAGGTGATAAGAAAATTCTAAACATCTCATGAAAATTTATAATCATGATCACACTCCAGTGAATTTATAAATTTCGTAGAAAGCACTGTGACATTCGTTTGTTCTGGCTCTCTTTGATTTTTGAAATGTAAGAAATGAAGTTCAGTGCTTAGTGCTTACATAGAGTCATAGATTTGATTGAGCAAACCAAAAACTGGAATCAATCAATATTTCTTCATCCAAGTAATTTCGACAGTGAAGTTTTCGGCAGCATCTTGACTAAAATTCGGAGTTTGAGAGTCACAATTGAAATCAATCAATATTTCTTCATCCAAGTAAAAACATACCAATATTTCTTCATCCAAATTATTACAATATGATTGTAGTGTTCACTGAAAGCTCGGAACGAATGTACCAATATTTCTTCATCCAAGACTCCAAGTTATTACAACATGATTTTAGTGTCCACTGAAAGTGCGGAACAAATGTACCAATATTTCTTCATCCAAGACTCCAAGTTATTACAACATGATTTTAGTGTCCACTGAAAGTGCAAAACGAACATACCAATATATCTTCATCCAAGTAAGAAATCATGAATAAGCGTTGGAACATCCCATCTGTAATAAACAAAGAGGCATGCAGTGTGACTAAATAATCCATGTAATGAAGTTGTTATGTACTCATGGCATCACAAAATAAAAAATATAATGTATATTATGTACTCATGGCATCACAGAATGGATCTCTATAAAGTCCTCAATGTATTCCTCTTGCATTCTGATAGGACCCTCCACAGGCAATTCATTAGTCAATACGAACCTGCTTTGTATCTGCATACAATGAAGGGCGATAAACATGACAATACTGCTTATATGTTCATCATTGCACTGAGTTACTGAGAAAGACAATATTAGTCTTGTACTAATACACTATGAGCAGAGCACAAATAAGCCAAAATCAACTAGCATCCATCAACAGTTAGTACGTTTCCATGAATCAAGCAGTATACATCCATCAACTAGCATCCATCATCAGCTACTACGTTTTCATGAATCAACCAGCATCTATCCATCACCAAACAAAGAATAATAAAGAACAACAGAAATTTCTTCACTTACCTGACAAATTTGCTTCGGCCGAATTATTTTTCACCTGCCCAAAATTTCGCTTCCCAACCCCGAAATTTGGGTCCACACACCCGAAATTTCACTCCTATCACCCGAAAATCCCCTTGCAGATCGCCGATGATGGCCGGATTTGGCCGGATCTGGCATGGATTGGAGAGAGTGAGCTCGGTTTCTACAGAGGGAACTGAGGAACGAGAGTAAAGTTCTTTGTGTGCTCGGGTAGGAATGGAGAAGCAGGCAGCCAGGCAATAATTGAGGCCTTTTTACAGTTCAAACTCTTTGACATGTAGTGAAAGCTTTAATTCTCAATTATATGTTACACTAGCAAAACTCAAGGTCCTGAGTTCAAGTCCTAGCCATGCTTGTTTTTGTATAAATTTTTTTTGCATGGTTCCACACATGAAAAAATTATAAAAATTTTTGTGGATAGTTGGAAAGTATTGATGATGTTATCATATAATTTATAGGTCCTGATCAACCATAAATCATTTTAAAAAAATGTGAAAGTCTTACTTCATAGTAGCTTTTTTTGTATAGTTTGAAGCATGCAAAAATTACAAAACAAAATTTACATCTTAAAAAAGCATCAGTGATGTCCTCATAAATTTTTTAGACCATTATGAACCATAAAAAGTTCCCAAAAAATGTGAACGTGCTACTTTATAGTTTTCGGACTTCAGAGCGCGTGCTTGTACTGTATATAATTTTTGATTGAGCAAACAAAGAAGGTTGAAATTATTTGAAACTTGCACACAATGTTTATGAGGGAATTACTGATCTTTCATAAAAATTATAGGTCATGATCAAACTTGAAAAAATTTATAAAATTCCAACATGTTTACTACCTCGCTTATGCTAATTCTGTTTTTATTTTAAAATATAACAAATGAAGTTAAAATATTTTGAAAAATTTTATATATGATCCTATACTTCTAAAGATGGTACTATAATTTTTTCATAGCATGAATTAGCTTATTCAATTTTATAAAATTCTGTCAGTGTTTATACTGATATTTTAAAATGTCTCAAAAATTAATGTTTTCACAAATTATCATCAAATATCATCTTATTATGTGTTAATGATGCAATTCCGGCCCAATCTGGGTGTTTAAACCCAAAATTTTGCCGAAATTCTTGAAATTACTATAGCAAATTTAATTTTTTTCAGAAATTCAAATTTACTTAAGACTCCACAATTCGCCCAGTCCCAAAATCTGAAATTTCGCCGAAATTCATTGAAATTTTAAACCTTGAGCATGACGAGTAGCTTCACCAATTTGTCAGAAAGTTCCGCCCAGATCAAAGTAACTAGGAACATAAGCGCGGCGCACGCCGCACGCGTGAGCGGGAAACGATTTCCCCTTTTTTTCAAGAAAAAACAGGCTGAGATGTATTTTCTATTTTGTTTAGGGTCTCCCAGTTTTTTTTGGGAAAATGAAATAAGACATTTTTTTAATCTTCGTAGGATCTTTCTATCTTTTTTTTGAGGAAAATGGACCATAATGAAGAAATAGACAAAGGCGTAGCTCCTAAATCTTCAGAGGATTTTTTTTGTTGTGGCACTTGGACACTCCCTAAGATCCTGCAACCTCTCAACTTTAATACATAGTGTATATTTTCTCGGAAAAGACAGAGAAATGATCTTCTTTTGCCGAATTTAACACTCTATACGTTCAACTGTTAATAATACATGCTTCGATTTCGGAGAAAAAACGGACCACGAAACAATTTTTTTGGAAAAATCAGGAAAAACGGACCACGAAAATATTTTTCTCAGGAAAAACAAGGGAGAGCAGACCACGGAAACATTTTTCCGGGAAAAAACAAATTTACGTTTTTTTCCGGGGAAAAAACAGAAAAAGGGACCGCGAAAACATTTTTTTCGGGAAAAACGAGGGAGAGCAGACCACAGAAACATTTTTTCCAGGGAAAAATGAATTTGCATTTTTTCCAGAGAAAAAACAGAGCACAAAAACATTTTTTCCGAGAAAAACGGAGCACGAAAATATTTTTCCCGAGAAAAACGGAGAAAGGACCTGTACGTAAAGAGCGGGGATCTATTTGTTATATTTTTGGACCCGGCTGCTATCCCGAAAAATTAGAAAAGGGCTCGCTCGCGATTCGCATTTAACGGGCGTATCTTTTCATAAAGTAACAAACCAGGGACCCAAACGCAATCCGGGAAAATTTTTCTTCACCTCACAAAAAATCACAAAGGACTATTTTGTAAATTCGCAGGGACCTATACGTAATTCGGAGAAACAGACGGACTTTTTTGTAAAATCGCCGGCTTGACATGCCGGAACCTTGCAAGGTTTCATAGAGGGTATGGGTATGATTTTGCTTCTTCTCATCGTCCATGTGAAGCGCGTATGTACGGAGGTAAGGATGCTCTCCCTGCCACTAGCTACTGCTAAGCTCCTGATGCGGCACGTCTTATCTACCATGATAGATTGCATTACCACGGTGCAAGAACACTGTCAGCAAAATATATTATATTGTTACAAAATATTGTTTTAAATAGATATCTATTAATCCCTTTTGGGAGAAACTCTTATGTATCAATTGAAAGAGAAACTTCTATACTACATCAATTCTTGTAACCTTTTATTTAGTTCAAATCTCTTATGTTACCTATAAATATAGGGTTGTATGTATGAAAGAAGTAACAAGAAAGAAAGAATTCTCTCTACTTCTACATTGTTCATACTTTGAGTAATCCACTACATTGTTCATACTTTGAGTAATTCATTAGTTATTTTATATCACGTTATCAGCACGGTCATCTCCAAAAGGCTATCGTAAATTTCTGTAACATCCTAAAAAATGCAATTAAGTAAAAATAAATATTTTAAATTTGAAAATATTTATTTCTGAGTTTCTTGATATTATTGGTTTTATTTGAATTTCCTTTGGAGTTTTGCATTGCATGAAAAACCAAATAAAGAGAATTAAAGAATGGGAAAGGAGAAAAGGTAAAAATATAAAAAGTAAAAATATAGAAAATTGCCATGAGAACCCTGATCATTCAACTAAATCATTTCAGCCAGCAATTGAGATTCTATGCATAAGGAAATGAAAAGACAAAACGAAAAGATAACTTTTAAACCCAAATAATGTATTGTCAGAATATTAATAATTTTTCGGTAACTCATTTTAATCTGAAATTTTTACCGAACATCAGAATATGTTCAAAGATCTCGGTCGAAAAGTTTCACCATTCTCTACCTCTAGTTGACCACCAATAAAATCAGAGAAAAGGAGAAGATTCACCCTAATCACCGACGTGTGGGCCATTTGTTGATTTCCCGTTCCGTTGGCGCAATAGTGAAGCCCCAGTCGCTGACAATGGACCCAGAGCTTTGCTACCAAACTCATCGCCCTCCTCCCCGTTCGGTCCACTCGTGAAGAAGTCTCCCAAAGCCGTTCGTTCCACTGGCGAATTCTCTGATGCTCAGAGCTTCACGCCAATTGCGATTCTTTGCCCAAGGCCCCACTCCACAGACCATTACAAAGCCATTCCAGAGGCAATGCTCAACTCCCCCTCATCTATTCCCTTTTCTTCAAGCCGTGAGCGTAAAACTCCCAACTCAGTTGCGCCATGTCCAGGGGCTCTGAAGCTTCGAATCGACTCGCGATTCTTGTGATTCAGCCACCCATTCTCAAATTCCTTTGAGCTGGATTATCACCACACCCTACTGAGCTAAAGCCCCCAACAAAAATCATCTTCTTCCATGTGGATCGGAGCTGCTGCCGTACGCCTTCTTCTTCAAAACCGGTGCTCGCGGGTGGAGCTCCCCAGTGTCTCTTCCGCCGAAGCAACTACAAAAATGGAATCCTGGTAGCCCGTGGATGCTCAAGCCGCCACCCATTCAAGCGGGGCTGCCCTCGTCTTCGTCTCCGGCAAGCCGCCATTTCCGCCTCCGCCCCTCCTCGGCTGCGCGCCAACCTGCACCTTCTCCGGCCGAATCAACTCCTCTTCCGGACTCACCTCGTCGAGCTCTCCCTCTTGGTGCCGTCGCCGTCACCGGAAAGTCGCCGAAGAGCCGTCGCCGCGAAGCCCTAGCCGGTGCTCTACTTTTCCCTCACCGCCGATCGGGCCCCTCCAGTCAGCCAGCGCAGGAAAGCTTCAGTCAAGGGTAGAAGGCGCCTTCTCATTAGAAAAACGTATTTTGATTTCTCAGCCCTTTTCAACTAGCTGAAGATTAATCTTTGAATATCTTTTGAACTGTTAATTCAATCCCAGTAAAATAAATTTGTATATTCACTTAAAATCCAGAAGAATATAAATATGTAAAAACATTTAATTTTTGAACTGTTGTACAATTGTTTAATTTGAACCTTGAATTATGGTGCTAATATAGTTTTAACGGGAATTTGTGTATAATAGGTAATGAAATGGTAGAATAAATATTAATGGGATCTTAGGACCAGGATGTATTCAAATATACAAATACATGTAGTTTTTGAACTAAGTTTAATGATGTGGTTAGCAACCATTAGTAAAGCTTAATATGGCCATTAATAGAAATGAGTGTATGATAGTTCATAAGATCATATAAGAAATGATTATGTGCTTCTGGGATTTTAATAAGCCTAATCATGCAAAAATATTCAATCTTAGAACCAAGTTTAATGTAATTGCTTGTTAATCATTATTGAACCCCATTATGGCCATTAGCAGAACAGTAGCTTAATGGCTCAAGAAATTGATAATGTAATTTGCAATAAGTTCCTAAAAACAGTGAGGGCATATGTGTGTGAAAATAATTGGAATGAAGTTTAACTTGACTTCTTTTATCATAAAAAAAATGGCAAATGCAACAATAATCAAATAGAAAACCTATTGCAGTTTAAGTTAAAACGATGCAAAACCAACTTTAAAACCCTCCATGGGTTATTCCCTGCTAATGCCTGAAAAATGAATTAAAGATCTTGTATAATGTAGTTGCAAACTCAATATGAAACTTGGCCGATTTAAGATTTTAAATGTGGTCATTTAGTCTATTTCAACAATAGATAAAATAACCCATCCAGTTTAGTAACACTGTACAAAGTTTATACTACCATATTCTGTAAAAAGAATCATATCTCATCAAAGTTTACATATTAATCTTATCAACCTAAAACCCTTAATCGTTAATCTGTCATTTCCCCTTTCTTGCCGATTCCGAATGTCAACTTTACAATACCACTTAAGCCTTTTCAACAATGAATACAATGTTGCGTCTAAATGCAAAATAGTAAAATAATAGCTCATCAACATTCTATGGTATTTATACCATCATAATATGTGAAAACATTTCATTTATCATCTTCTTCGCATATAAAACTTATCGTCGCAAATACCTTAAGTGATAATCGTTCCCTACACACGTTCAATTCGATTTCTTGTAAAGTGAACTTTGATAATATATTAGCATTTTAAGCAAGGAATATATGTATCAGCTAAAGCCTAAAATTTATGGAATTTGCTTAGGATTGTTATACAAAGTATAAATCATCTTATTGTGAAGAAATAACCATATTCCATCATGTTTCACATGCAAATCTTAATAGCCAAATAACCTCAAGTGTTAAGTTTCCTAAACTTTATAAAATGAATCGGTAAGAATGATGAAACCTGTAGTTAAGCTATTTTTATCACCAGAACCTTCTCAAATATGATGGAAATGCTATCAGTAGCCTAAATCAGTAAATCTAACTTGTATAAAACTAATTCTACGTGAAATCAATTAAAGATAAAGAACAAATCATTCATACTCTAACATGATCATTTCATCTTGCTTCAACTCTGAATCTTAATAGAGCAAAACCTGTAAGTAATAAGGATTTGCAGAACTCATATCATGAATAGTAAATCAATGAAACCTTGCAACTAATGCTTAATTCTATTAATCCAATCAATCTTTGCGTCTTGAATTCGTAAAATAAGATTAATAAATTCATAAAAGAGTAATCCCTGTTTCTTTATCAGAGTTTTATTTGTTTTGCTGTCTATTTCCTTTTGCCCTTATTGAAGTTAGTATTTTGCTGTATTTCCGTCGATCGACGTGTAGAACCCGACGTTGCTGTATTCGTCGTCGTCGTCGTCAACCGCAACCTTGTCTTCACCGTAAGCAATAATTAAGCAAGGCAAGCATCCTTTGACCACATTGATCCCAATATTTTATATTCCTTTTGTGCATCAAATTGTTTTATGCATGCGATTACTCTATGTAAATTGCTATATTGTGGTTTGGTAGTTATACCTGTTGTCACATGAATCTCCTTTGATGTTTATGAACATGTGAACCTTGATAACCATAGATTGAGGTTAGGCACTACTTAATGTCATCTTGGGTATATACGATCATATTAACCTGCCTAGCCATGCTTTAGAATAAATGATGTGCATGATCAAACAAATATTTGTTTCCTGGAAACATTGAAAATGTCACTGTGGTTGTGGGTACTTTGATTTAAAAACCCAAAATAAAACTATGCTTTGATGCGGGCGATTATTGGCAATAGCCGGAAGTGCAATAAGGGTCTTGCACGTAGTGTAGGGTGAAGTGTCGCCCGTGTCAGTTTAAGGACCGAACATCGTGTTGTATGATCCAAGAAAAACCGTGCAACCACAAGGGTGAGGATGGGGTAGCCATAGCTTGTTATGTATTTAGACTTGGCTTTGATCATTGGTAGGCGAGAGCTTGCACAGATTCCGCTTTGGTCCGCTCGACGGGTTTCTACTTGCTAATGCAACGCAATTGTACGCCCGCCGTGTTTAGAAACGTTGTGTTGGTGTGTGAAAGTGGATCCACGGCTTGGGTGTGTGTTTCTAGTTCTACGGCGGGGGTTAACGTCCCGGGCTGGGTCAAAGCCATGTCTAAGTATTGTAACGACTATGTTTGATCTCCTGGCTGGCCACCTAAGGAAGTGCGTCAAGCAAAAAGGTTGATCATTACTTGTGGGTAAAGTTGTACACATCTGCAGAGTTTAAATCTAATTGATTAGCCGTACCCGCGGTCATGGGTGTCTTGGTGAACTTGCACGAGTTAAATGTTTTATCATTTCCAAAAGGGTTTATTTTATAAGTTAGCTTACCCCACAGATGACCCAATGCTACACCCTGTGTGGGCAAGTATTGGTATCAGCTGTTGTGCCTTGTGTGGGCAAAGAACTGGATATATGCCATGTGATGGCAATGGTCGATTCGTCGCTCACGTCGTGGAGGACAGTGAGTGTTATTTATGCTTTACTTATTTGCTATCAATTAATCTTGCTCTTTTAAATTCCGTTTGCAAATAACTTGATTTACAAATTCAAATTCGCTTTATGCAAATTAACTGTAGTAGCCTCCTTTGAAATGGCCTGCATGTATTGTAGGTTTTGCTCAAGTCTTGCTGAGTACGTAAAGTACTCACCCTTGCTTAATTATATTGTAGGTAGTTGAGTAGCGAGGCTTCGAGTCTCTTTTCGTCGCAGGTTGCGGGATTCTTTTGAGCCGATCTTTTCTAAGGAGTTATGCCTGGTCAGTTGCCTGCGGGATTGGATGGGCAAATCGCAAGTATAGCTTCCTTTGTCGCTTTATTTTCGACTTGTAATATTTATTTGTATAATCGCTTCCGCTTAATTATTGTATTGTATGGATTTGATTTCCAATTGTTGTAAACATGTGAGTGCTAGCTATCGATCCGTGGAATAGCACAGTAATCACATGGAGGTTCCTATTCGTTAATCGGGTCTCACAATTTCACGCATTAAAAATCGATTTCACACACTATGGTTGCTACTGTAAATACACCTCATTGCCTGAGTGAAATTATTTGTCATTATATCACGTAACATCCTAATTTTTGTATTTTATGAATTTACTGTATATTTGCTATTTTTGTGAATTTTTTAGAATTTATTTGAATTAAGTCTTTTGTTAAAGTCTATTTAAAAACTTGAAAAGTTAAAATAAACTTTGATTAAAAATATTTTATTTGAGTCTTAGATGCCCTAAAATATTTTTTTAAAAAATATGGAATTTTTGGATATTTTGGCTATTTTATTTGGCTATGTTTAATATCTAACATTATTTTAAATAGAAAACCTTATAAAATCCCTTAAAGCCATGTGGGCTAAAACCCAATGGGCTTGGCCCATTTTTCCCCACCACCGGCCCAAAGTCCTGGTCACAACCCGCTTGTCGCAAACCTTAGAATCCAACGGTTGGATCTTGATCCAATGGTTGAGATTCTGCCAAGACGCTTAGCGCCTCGGCCATTAGATATGAGCTAAACGAACGTTCACGATTGCGCCATGTTGTCTCACCGGATCCTAACAGATCTGCGCCGCATCGCCGCCGTGTTTTTGAATTCCGCACCCTACACAGAAGCCGAGCTCGCTATTTAATGCGCTGCCATGTGCATTAAACTCCTCACCTTGCACCGCACATCCTGTCTAGAGCCCGCAAGCCGAGACACCCTAGTGCCGCTGCTTTTGCTTGCCAGAGTTGCGAGTTGTACCGCCGCAGTTTTTTGTGATTTTCGTCGCCATCGAAGCCTCTCTGCCGTGCTTGAGCCCTAGTCCGAGGTCGCCGTGTTGCTTTGCCATGTTGCACCGCATCAGATCTGGTAAGTTTCGTAGCCGAAGATTTGCCATAGCGTCATGTCTTTGGTAAGCCGCCGCCGTCGACCTTTGCAATCAACCTCAGCTGTCGGATCCGTAGTGTATGCTGTACAATATGAGCAGTACATAACATAGAAAAATGTACAATATGTGCAATACACACATTGATGCAACTAAACTCACATCTCCATTTTATAAATTCCGAGGAAAAAAACTTGAAAACCTCTTACATGGATCGAAGAGCATTTTTTTTCAATCTTTATTTGAGTGCATGAAGGATATCTCCAGGACCTACAGCAATTTTTTTTAAAAAAAAGTCTTCAGTTAAATACAGAATATATCAGTTGACCAAAACGATCCCAAGAAAATTACGAGAGTAATCACAGCAATTTTTAGCAACACGGTGTATTCTCAGCAATTTTTAGCTACACGGTTTAATCTCAGCAATTTTTAGCAACACTGGCAATAATACAGTGAAATGGGCACATCAGTTGCCAGTTGGTGTCCATACCAAGTGGGCTTATTTTATCCAAACCGGCTGAATGGATAACAAGTGCTGTCTTCATTCCAAAATTTTGAGCTGCCTTATCCATCTTGGTAACCTATCAATCTTTACAATGAATGACAACAATTGAATACAGAGCTTGTAACAGGACTATTTCTATGCCCTAGCCCTACCAAGAGAGACGCATGTATACCTACTGTTTGCTTGTTTATTGCCCGTAATCTTTGCTAACAATGGAGGTCACTAAAAAGTAAGAAAGAGCAATTGCATGGCTGGAGGCCGACTTGGTTTAACGCCGCAACAGTAGATTCCTGCTGCCTGTATTTAAGCTTTCTTTTTTTTTTTTTTGTAAATGATAGCAGCATTTATTAGCTACATAAACGGCAGCATACCTACTTAGGCTATTCCCAGTGCATAGTTTCATTTCCTAGTTTCCAAGAGTGCCACATCAGTTTTTATCTAGGTAACCGTGTATCTCAGGTTTCATCTAGATGAAACTCTCTTACCTCCCATGAAACTCTCTCTATCTCTCTCTTCATAATTATCTTGCCATGTCACCAAACATGATGATGTGTCATGTCATTTAATGAGAATGAAACTCAATTGAAACTCCCACTGGGAATAGCCTTAGGCCATTCACAGTGCAAGTTTCATAGGAGTTTTATTCTCATTAAATGAGATGCCACATAGGCAAAAGTGGTGACATGGCAACAAATTTATGAGGAGAGAGGAGAGAGGAGAGTTGAGTTTCACGGAGATGAAACCTAGTGTACACGGTTACCAAGTGCTTTGAAACTGAGATGAAACCCCACTGAGAGTGATTTGTTTCATCTCCACACCTTTTTTGGATCCCGTGTGGCCATATAGTAGTGTGCTAGATATAATTGCAAGTGGCTACACAATTTATATGGCATATTTGATCACAACACCATGCAGCAATTAAATGTTATGTCATACCTATGAAACTGCAAAATGAAACTGTGCATTGAGAGAGGTTGTTTCATTCATCAACCCAAACATCTAAATATGACGTGGCACTATCGGAAACCGTGTAACGAAACTCTCCACTGTGAATGGCCTTAGAGCATGTACAACCGTAATTAATGAGCCGTCTGCAAGTTGCCACGTAATTTTTATCATCCTATGTGGCATAGAATTAATGAGGAGAGAGACGCTTGCCGTCTCTTCGCGAGAGGACGGCAGTGACCCGTGCTCCGATGCAAAACGACGGCTCCGTCGCCCGTTGTAAGAAAGAAGCCGTCTATATACTCATGCTTGATCACGGTAATTTATGGGCCCATGCATAAATTAATTAGTTTATAGACTGCCTGACAGACAAGCCATTGTAGAAGTTGTCTGTTTTGTTGTCTTTATGTGACATGGCATACACTTACAGACAACAGCTATCTAGACTGTTGTACATGCTCTTAAGTACAAAATGTAAGACAACAGTAGATCATCACCATAGTATCATGTGGAACAGTGAGTCAGCAATTCAAAAATAATTAACTTACAGACAATACTACTATGCGCATGTTTAATCCACAAAATGAAAGGGAGAAAAGTCAGTCAATAGCTTGGGCTCTTTGGCGGCGGCCAGGACAGTGGAGATGTCGACAAATTCAAATTAGTTGCCAAATTTCACTCCATTTCTGGATTCAGCCACCACCACCGATCCCTCTGACGCAGAGCAAGCAAGACAGCAGCAGTCCCACAGTCCCGACAAGCATGAAAGCAGGGCATCACCAGGTAGAGATTTGCGAAGATGGGGGTGGCAACTGCATGCACGTCTGAGGCGGAACGCCTAGGAGTTTACACATAGGAAGAGGGGTCACTCACCAAGAAGCAGGGCTAACAAAATCGAAAATTCGATTTTCAAAAATCGGTAAAAATTGAGCGAAAATTGGTAGAAACCGAAGACGTTTGAATTCAAAATTTTTGAACTTGGCGGTCAAACAACGGCATAAAGAAAAAAACGAAAATCAAGCAATCTTCACCGATTTTCGATTGGTTTTCTTCGATTTTTGACCAATTTTTGATTTGCGATTTTCGACTGATTTTTGCCGCCGTCTGAAACCGTGTTGGTTGTGTAAGGGAATATATATAGCTGTGGATCAGGTTTAGAAGTAAGTTCAAACATTGCTCCTGGCTGGGGCTGTGTAAGGGAATATATATAGCTGTGGATTATGTTCTCTGTTCTTCGTATTATACAATTTAATTTTTCATGCCTTTTGACATTGCAAAACTATATAGTTTATTTAAGTTGTGTGGAGGAAAGACTTTGATAAAAGAATTTATAGGCCCTGTAGTATTAGTCTTTGAGTCACTTTGATAGTTTCATGTCTACATACTGCTATGATTCTTTCCTACATTGTACCATTTCTTTTCTTGACATTTTTTATTGCTTCACAAATCTCATTTTACCTATGCTTATGAGGTTCAATTATATTTTGTTTACTATTGTCAGCATTATAGGAGCAAAATTTCATCTATATATTAATTCCCGGACCAATAAGTATTGCATTTGTTGCATGGTAGTTACCAACTGCTCACTTCTAAGTCTTAAGTGAAATATGACACAATCTCATTTTTATCATTACACGTTAAGTGCACCCTAAATTTAGTTTGTTCTGTTTTTCCGGAGTATCTAGAAGTCTGAGTGTCCATAGAGTTGGAGCCTGAAGATTGAAGGACAACTGTTAGTCTGAATCTTATAAAATGATCTGATGATTACTGGGTGACTTGTCAATTCCTGTACCCTCTTTGCATCAGCCGTGCTCCGGGTTCGTTTGCAACTCTTCTGTGTTCCTGCTTGTAGTAACCTTACAGGGCGCCACACGACCTTTCCAGGGCATTGGGAGAACCCTTGGTGGTGGATCCTCAGTTAAAGACTATGGCTTCACTGTGGATGACTTGGTACCATGTACATACATACATACAGTTAAGACTGGCAGATGGCACTTGCATGGTTGCCCGGTTCGACATGCACCACACGATGAGTGATATCAGCGCTTTCGTTGATGCATCCTGGCCAGGAGCTGGAAGAGCCTATCAGTTGAACATCGGTTTCCCACCTATAAAGAGTAACACAGACAGTTGAGCAATGCAAGCTGGCTTCGCAAACTCCTTTATCTTTCAGAAACTACTAGATGCGTGGGCGCGACGCCGCGCCCCGTGAAATAAATTTAGATTCTAAAAGAGAGAGGAAATTTCTAACAGAGAAAAAAAAACTTATGTAGGAACACTTAAAAAACGGAATCAAATTGTCATAATTTCTAAAAATCGCAAAAGCTCGACTACGATCCTTTTTTTCGATAGCTCAAGCATGCTCTTAGGACAATTCTCACAAGTTCTGAAGAATTTACAAACTTAGCATGGAAATCATCAGGATTTAATATATGGAGTATTTCTTGATATCAACTTCAGGCATACCTTGACCTAGGTCAACAGATGCTGTTGCAGTAGCATCTATAGTAAGATCCTAAGTGCAGCAAGACAAAATATCAGATAATCTATAAATTAAACTGATAAAAGTGAATTTAGCTGGTAGCCAACTTTACATAGAAGAAAGGTACTTACAGCAATAAGATCACAGAACTGACCAGTGAATTCTGTACCAATGGAACTCTTCACCAGGCCTAGCATTGTCCCACCTACATCATGGTAAATCTAAGTGGTGTCAGTTTACCAAAACAGAGCATGATATTTTGTGAGCCACCTTGCTCATTTACGATAGCAATTTCATGTCCAGGTTGGCCAGTCTGGAATCACAATTGCAAAAAAATAAAACAGCTTGCTTAATTGAAAACAGACATGTACTATAGGCTCTAAAATAGTTTGAATTTTACAGGATAATAAGTTATTTCTTTTGAAACAATATTTTTTGCCTTTTATCACCTAAAAATAAATGAAGTAAAATAGAAATTTCAGCCTACATGTGAACATGGAAAATCCCGTACTTTTTTCAAAGATATCTTGTTTTACTTAGAGCATGGATTCAACGATAAACCAGCATCCTTTGAGGCATCCATACCATCTTCATCCTCATCATAAACATAGCTTTGAACCCTACATTCCATCAAAGTATATATATAAAAAAAGAAATCCAATCACAATATATGCATGCTAGAAAAGCCACAAAGAATTCGCTTCTTACAAGAAAATAAAAGAAATAAGACTAATAGGGTAAAGATAAGTAACTTTCATATGTGAATGGGTAGATAACGTTGGCATATCAACACTCGATAGGTGTGACTGTATGAAACATGATAGCTAAAATGAATAGAGCCTAGCGATGTTGCCCCCCTTAGCTCGACCTAACCTCTCTTTTTTTTCTCATTTACACTCAGTACTACAACAGCAGCAGAAATCGAGCATGCATAGCCTCCACAATATTAATGTTGGTTTAAAATCACACACCATAGAGAGACATGCATTACTTTGTATAACATTTAAGTCAGCCTTTTTCTACATAGGAATAAAACTTATAATGGTCATTTTCAGCCCTACCACATTTGTAAATCATTCCTACATCTTGCTAGTTTAATTCGATGAAATATGGACGCTAAACAGAGGAAGGACGAACTATCAAGCGGTGTTACTACAATTTACTTATAACTTTTCATTGAGATCATATTTCTTCACTAAGCATTGGACTTCATTCATAAGGCAACTGCAAAATACTCTCCAAGATATAATTGCTTTCCTAGAAGGCAAGTACTGATTGTATTCAAGTCAGACCAAAGTGGTAAGCATAAACATTTCTCTAGTGTTACTATTGATCCGATCTAGAATTATGTGTTTGCATGCAAATCTTTTTCACACAAAATACTTTCCGTCATTAAGCCTTATACTTTTGCTAAGCAACCAATTTGTTTTTCATATCAAACTGCAAGCACAAACCTCAAAATCGTTTTCTTGGACTATAAACCCTTTAGATCATCTTGTTATCCAAAACCTGATTAAATTTTTTACTGTAACGCCTTGATGACGTTTTTTAATCGAAAATATTTGATGATAGAAATAGAACAGCATACTTCACTTAGCTTGTTTCCTTTTCCTCAGTCCAGGACCCCTACAGGAAATAGGGTACATCCTACCTCCTGTGTGTGCTCGGTATGTGCCCTTTCCTAACACATAAAAGAAAAATTTTGGCAAAACAATTATGAGATAATCAAGGAAACTGAATTCTCAATGCTTGAGTTGAAGGGAGCATACCATCCTCTCCGAAGTTTTTAGTTTCGTAATAGTTAAACAACAACTGAGATACATCTGTAACCTAGACCAATGGATTATAAGTTGATAAGAACAATAGTATGTACGATGAATTGATGACTCCAAACACACATGATGAAAACAGAAACTTCAATCTCTGACAAGGACAAAATCCCTTAAATAAGCACAAAGAAAATCCCTTAAATAAGTTTGTCCTTGCCTAACGTACATAAAGCTGGGAGCTTTTCCCGCCTCTCAAGCACAAAGAAAAAACTAAAAATCAAAAGTGCAAAGTGTAAGTTTTCTTTTGTCTGTAGTAGAAGAAAGTACTACTACATAAAATTTTGAATGAAATCTAGGTGAAGAAGTTAATAGTGGGCTCAATTTAACTTCCTTTTTCTCATAAATGTTTAGTGTTTACAGATCTTGTTAAAATATGTATAGGGTCAAGCACAAGAAAAATCAGCGCTACAAAACTAATCTGGTGAGTATTCAATCTAACTCTGCAGATGGCTTCATATCAATAGTTCATGCAAATCAATATTGTCCATAAACCCAACTAACCATACATTGGCAGAACGGGCTTACCTCAACACATCCATCAGAAAATCCATAAACCGTTTAGGTTCAGATGTTATAATTATGGAAGATCGTATAATTCTGGCACCCATTAATATGTCTTTTTTAGTGCCTCGCCATCATTTGTGAACTGATGACTTAGCTACATAAAATCAATTACATACAGGATGGATCAGCCACTAGTAAACAACGCTGAAATGTGAACAGGATTGCAGGATGAAGTTCTTTTAGTGCAAAAACGCAATTATGTGTCAGCGTGTTACTGGGAGCAGTCAAGTATTGGTTTAGCAATATAAACAGATCTGAAGTTTGCAGGAGTGAACAAACGAAAATAAAATGCAGCAAGAGCAATACCTAGGCGCTGAAGTTCTTACGGCACAAAATTTAACTAACAACATGCAAAATTGTACACAACCAAACAATAAGCAAGAGCACAGACTATGACAAAAGAAAATGCATCAGAGATCAGGGTCTAGTATGAAGAGGCTAAATAATTAAGCTCCAATCATCTGTACTACCAGAACCTTTTTTCGCGAGGAGTGGTATTACGTAGGATGAATGCCCCCCCAAAAAAATGCAATCAACTGGCATAGCTCCGTGGGCTGCAGATCCACTGACCTAATCACCGTAAAAAAATGAATACGATTAGCACAGACCTAAACAGAACACCAAATCGAGAGACGCAGTGCTCAGTGTATGAACGCCCCCAAAAAGATGCAATCAACTTGTATGGCTCCGTGGGGTGTAGATCCACTGACGTAGTCACCGTAAAAAAAACGAATACAATTAGCTCACACCTAAAGAGAAGACCAAATCGAGAGACGCAGCAGAGTGGAGCTGTCGCACCGCGATGTCCAACTTGAGCAGGGGCAAGGAAACGCAGGTGTGCGTCGATCGGCGGGAGGGAAGGGTGAACGCACGGAGAGGAGCGGCGGAATGGGAGCCACGACAGAGCCGCCATGTCCAGGGGTTAGCAGCATCGGCGCCTAGGCGAAAAGGAGCGATAGGAAGGGAAAACAAGAGTGGTTCCTCGAGGGCTCCGCACCGACACCATTCGCCCTAGCCGCGCGCCGACGGCACACGTCGCGCGGGCAAAAATTGGTGCGGCCAACGCGGGCGCGCGTGGGGTGGAATCGAACGCGGGCGGCGGTTCTGCCCGCGAGCGACCTTACCGCTACGCTACGAGTTTAGTTGAGAAAACTGACCACGACAAAATATTTGAGCTAAGCAAGCGGATGAGCCAGGCCGTACACAAGAGCACCCGATTCACTGTCGACACGCGCGACGCGCCGGCCGAGCGTGTGGCCACGCCACCCAAAAGACGACGTGGAGGCGCCCAGAGACGGCTAAAGCTCCCAAATTTAATATAGGGATGATGATGATAGGCCTCAGTCTGAGATGCTCAAATTAAACTATTTAGGAGGCTCGAGGGCATGAGAGAGTTTGACTTGACACAGACTGTCGATCAAGCTGCTTTTGGCAAACACTTCTCTTTTGAAGACATCCATCACATTATGGACCTCATATATTGGCTGTGTGCTTCTTGATAAGCAGAGGCCGGGAATTATTTCAAGAGGTTGTATCTCCTCGATGTAATGTTTCTTGAAATCAATAAAAGCTTCCTTTATCTAAAAAAAATGGACCTCATATTTGCAGCATGACAACTTGTCACATTACAATGCACAGTATTCTTTCAAGTTTCGTAATGCTTTACAAGTTATACACATTCAGTGAAATTTATGCCCACATCATATTACTTCTTACACAAATTCAATTAAATTATTGTTAATGTGTGTGGAACCGAAAGACCATGTGGGGTTTACTCAAGTTTGTGATGAGTATTTGACTGTATTTGAGTTAGAAATATGATTTATTTTT
Source organism: Guadua angustifolia (assembly GCA_036346375.1). Classification (NCBI taxonomy): domain Eukaryota; kingdom Viridiplantae; phylum Streptophyta; class Magnoliopsida; order Poales; family Poaceae; genus Guadua; species Guadua angustifolia. Next base: position 3,394,162 of record CM070515.1, on the reverse strand, counting down.
AGCAATTGGATAATTATTGTATATCATTTTGGATATTACTATGTGATGGATTTTCTTGTTTTTTATGGACGCAGGACGATGGTAACATGTCATGGTGAGGCAGAGAATGACCGGGACTAGGCGAGGTGCGCTGGAGGTTCAGACGATCGGGGATCGCCGAAGGATGACCGGAGACGGAGTCGCTGCAAGCCTATAAGATAAGGAAACGGCTGAAATGCTTGCTTGGAGCAGCTCAGATTAATGAGAGCCGTTGAATTGCGGTTTAGGGGATAGAGTAGCGGCCAAGTTAGCTTGAATTAATTTCAACCATTGATGAGGTTTTTTGAGGGCCAAGTAAAACTCATCTAAGGGTGGAGAATGACTCAATCTCAATCCTTGGTGAGATCACTCGAGGGCCAAGTAAAACTCATCCAATGGTGCAGGATGACTCATGAGTAGTATAAATAGAAGGAGAGGGGTAGCTCTCCCTTCTTGAAGGTTTTGTATGCTCCTTTGAGTTTTGTCTACCTTGTTGTGAGGCTTTATAAACCTTTCTTCAAAGAAACAAACTTTTACTTCCTTATTTTTTTGAATTTAATTTCAAAGCATTTACATTATGTCTTAAATTCAGTATTTAAATTCCGCAATTTAATTTCTTGTAATTTACATTCTCGCAAGTTGGATTTATTTCTCCTCCTTCTAATTGCTTTTTAAATCCTACAATTTGATTTCTTGTAATTTACATTTTCGCAAATTGGATTTGCCTCCCCTCCTTCTACTTGCTTGTGTTTTTTGTGCCGAGGATGTATGATTAATGGATGAATCTTCTTCATATCATATCCCAATCATCTAGGCACATTTCTTCTTGATCTTTGCAAAATACCGATCTTTTTGCTTGAAACGAAGGCATTCTTGTAGATTGTGCTTGTAGCCTTTGCTTCTTGTGTTCTTGCTTATTGTGACAAGTGAGAGGATATCCATGATCATTTTGATCATCCAAACCCCACGAGCAAGTTTAATACCGATATTTTTCTTGTTTGCTTCTTTGCGTTCGAGTGTTTCAAGTGAGGTTTGGTTGGAACCATTGAGTGAGAGAAAAATTTAATTGAGATCATTTAGCCCCTCTGATCATCACTTCAGTCCTTCAGGAACATTGTAGGATTTTTGAGTAGGCAACATGGATACAGAGCGATACCTGTTTGGCTATTTTAGCACTAGGGGAATGTGTGCTACGACGCCTAACTAACCCTACTAGAAATGTACGTATGTGCTACGACGCCTAGCTAACACTTCCTGAGCTATCATTTCTACCGAAAATTTCTGGGTCCGGCTTCCGGAGTTTCTTCAAGTCGTCCATCGGGCCTGGACTGCGCCCATCGCTCTCTCCGACCCGGTTAAACGATTGAACCACAAGCTTCGTGCGACTGCAAAACAGCTTCGCTCATGGAGCTCCTCAATCCTAAGTGACGCCAATATTCAATTCCACCTAGCAAACGTACTGGTCCTGCGCCTCGACATTGCTCAAGAGTCCAGAGAGCTCTCCCAGGCTGAAGGCGATCTTCGGAAACTGCTCAAACTCCGGATTCTTGGCTTGGTTGCATGTCGAAAAAGCTCATAAAAGCGGGCATCCCGCCACTTGGCTCAAAGAGGGGATGCAATACCGCTTTTTCCACCTAAGGGCAAACGGAAGGCGCCGAAAAACTTCATCCATCCCTAAATTCCCCGACATGAAAGCAACCAAACATGTAGATAAGGAACGCCTGCTTTTCAATTATTTTCAATCCCTCCTTGGCGGCAACAACATGTGCTCTGAAGTGCTAAACTGGCAAAGTCTAAATTTGCCCGTTCACGACATGACCGATCTCGATGCCCCCTTTTCAGAACATGAGGTCCTGCATGCAATTCTTCAGTTACCTGCTGAAAAAGCTCCTGGCCCGGATGGCTTCACTCGCACTTTTTTCAGACATTGCTGGGAAACCATCAAGCACGATGTTATGGCTGTCTTCGATTACTTTCAAAACTACCGCATTCGTGATTTTCAGTCTCTCAACACAGCTTCCATCATTCTAATCCCAAAGAAAGAAGACTTCGGATCCGCTACCGATTTCAGACCGATCAGCCTCATCCACTCAGTAGCAAAAATTCTATCAAAAGTTCTAGCATTGCGGCTCGCCAGGCACATAGACGCGTTGATATCAAATTCCCAGAGTGCCTTCATAAAAGGGAGATGTATTCAAGACAACTTCCTGTGGGTCCAAAACTGCGCAAGAGCCTACCACCGGAACCACATGCTCGCTAAGCATTTCAAACTAGACATTCGAAAGCTTTGCTCTCGCTCTCGAATACCTTCCGATCTCCTTCAGGCTCATGGTTTTAGCCCCTGATGGCGAGAATGGCGGTCAATCTCCTTCGCCTCAACCACCTCCTCAGTCCTCCTCAACGGGTGCCTAGACCCCAAATCGGATAACCGCCGAGGTTCGAGGCAGGCAACCTCTCGTCGCCTATCTCTTCCTCCTAGCCATCGACCCCCTGCATCATTTGTTCACCAAAGCCACTCAAGACGGCATTCTGTCACCCTTGCGTGGACGTTCTCCGTCGCTCAGAGTATCCCTCTATGCGGATGATGCGGTCATATTCCTAAACCCGATCAAGGAAGAACTTCAGACAATCTTCGCTATCCTCAGGGCCTTCGGCGAAGCATCTGGACTAAAAGTCAATATGCAAAAGAGCGCCATTGCTGTTATTCGAGGTGACGGCCTAAATCTTCAGAATATTCTGCAACCCTTCCATGGCCAAATTGCATCCTTCCCTATCAGATACCTAGGCATGCCGCTAACTCTTGGTCGTCTACGCCGCACTGATCTTCAACCCATCCTAGACAAAGCGCGCTGACGAATGGCGGTCGCGTTTAACCTTCTCACTATGGGGGGGCGGCTCACCCTGGTTAAATCAGTCCTGACATCGCTACCCACCTACATGTTGACTGCGGTAAAGGTGCCAAAGAAGTTCATATCGGACTTTGACAAACTCAGACTCAGAAGGCGTTTCCTCTGGATCGGAAACAATGACATCCATGGTGGCAACTTCAAAGTTATTTGGACAACATCGTCGCCTCTTCAATGGGGGGATCGAATCTCGACCTTCACAAGTCTGCTATAGCCCTACATCTCCGTTGGCTTTGGCTCCAATGGACGGCTGTTCACAGGCCGTGGATTGGTTCCCCCACCCCATGCGACCACAACGACCGGCTCTTCTCTCGTGGCTACCAAAATTTTATTGAAACGGCCGGACGGCATCGCTCGATCGCCAGTGGATCCATGGTCGCGCTTCATCGCAATCGGGCGCCATCCTGTTTAAGCACTCTGACGCATAAAGCAAGATCGTTGAAAATGCCCCGCTAAACAACAACCGGATTCGGATATTATACACGCCCTACAAAGACATCTCCTACGGAACTAATAAGTTTATGGCTGAAAATTCAAACAGCTCTCTCTACCACGAATCAAGACTCCATTATTTGGACGCAAAGCCCTCTCGAGTCTACATCGTCGCTTCTCAGCATCGCATGCGATTCGCAGAAGCATCCTCACTGACCTTCGATACCATTGTGCAGTCACTTGGGGTCCCAGCACAAGAAAGTCTTCTTCGTCGGCACTCCAAGATCGGCTTTGGACTGCGCAGCGATTGCAACGACGGGAGTGGCCAAACCAATATTTCTGCCAGATGTGTTACCGAAACCTAGAAACAGTCTTTCACCTCTTTGTTGATTGTCCCCAAGCTAAGCTTCTATGGGCCGACATCGCCCGGTGGAGCCGAACGCCATCCCTCCTCCCGAATCGATGGGAACTGGTCGCCAACCTGGAAAACTGGACCCTGCATCAGCTCAATCGGCAGGGTAGGTCCCGGAAGGGGGTCAATACTCTCATTATTCTAACTTGCTGGCAATGGTGGAGGGAGCGAAACAACAGAGTTTTCAGAGACACATGTAAACCACGAGATATGATCCTCCAGTCCATCAAGGACGAGGCTGCAAACTGGATCTCCGCGGGAGCAAAAGATTTGAAAAAACTCGTTTAGCGTTGAGATTGTTGTATTTTTTTCGTATGATGTGTTTGTAAGCCTGTAACACTTTCTCAATGGTGCAGTCTGTTGCACCATTGCGACCATATTTTTTGTCCTATCTAATATAATCGCAGTTCTCTGCCTTTTCAAAAAATACACATAACATACGGACATATTACTAAAGACGAAAGAAGCCTTTGCTGTAACCAGCCAAGAGTGTTGCAAAGACATGTAATCGAACACATATGATATCGATAAAAATCTTGTCTATGTTATGTAGTCGTTGTCGTCATCCTAATAATTGAGGTTCCTTTGGTTTTCGTACTGTAATCCTAGAATTTTCGTTGGAGGCGTGAGGTTAGAGACTTTGGAACATCTCAAAGAAATCACATGCTGTGCATTGTCTATAAACTATAGCACTTAATTTGTACTTCGCAGGCAGCATACAGTACTGTGTCAGGTTGGTAGTCCTGTATAAATAATGTACCATTATTATCCGTTTCAAAGTTGTGTCTAGTGTAAGCTCTCGGTTTTGTTCATAGCTGGAGTTTTTTTTTTGAATTAAAGGGTAAGAGCTCTGCCATGCATTAAAGAAAGGAGTTTGAGAAATTAATAAGAGTCCAGATACATCAGGCGAGACATTCCAAAAAAAGGGAAAAAAAACATCCACACACGAGAGTAGCTGCTCCTGAAGGCAGGATTTTACACCTGTAAAGAGACCTGCCTTGAGTCATCACCTACTCCCCGCTGTTCTCTAACGCCATCCTTCGCAAATTTACGTCCTGAATGATACGAGCAAAGACCGCATCTGTGGAACGATACTCATTGTTGAAAATTCTAGCATTCCTTTCCTTCCAAAGATTCCATAGAGTGTAGATTATCATACCATCCACCTGCTTACACTCTGGAGTAATCACCTTCTTAGGAATAATGTGCCACCACTGCGAGACCAATAGCCCTGCGTGAGGAAAGGCAGAAACTAGCTGCATCTGTGAGTAGATCTTTATCCATACCTGATTCGCAAATGGGCAACGAAGGAAGAGGTGTACAGCCAATTCAGGTTCTGATTCACAGAGGGGGCAAAAAACCGAATTCGGCCATCCTCTTGCCGCCAACCTATCCGCTGTGAGTAAGCTGTTGTGGACGAATAACTAAGCAAAGAATCTACACCTGTTCTCCGTGCTGGCTTTCCAAATTCTGCTATAGTTGTCTTTCGACACGGACCCCTGGAACTGCACCAAGTAAGCTGACCTAGCGGAGTACTGGCCGTGTTTAGTCCATTTCCAAGATATGTCGTCCTGGTTGTTTGTGTGCAGAGTAACCTGTTGAATGACCTGCCAGAGGAAATAGAACTCGTGAAGCTGAGAAACAGAAGTGATCCTTCTGAGGGGAATGATCCAAACATCATTGGACAACTCTTCATAGATGGAATTCATCTTCTTTTGAACAAGGCGATAGCAGCTTAGCGCCATGTCTCTCGGAGCTTTCCCATTTAGCCAGTGCGTGCTCCAAAATCTAGCTATCTTTCCGTCACCTATGTGAATGGATGTGCTTGCCCGGAACAACAAACGATCTATCCTGTCACAGAGCCAGTCCATTTGCATCCAAGGACTTGGTTGCCCTTTCCAGTGCTGCCATAACCAACGAAGGCGCAATGCCCATCCAAACCTATCGAGGTCTTTGATGCCAAGACCTCCTAAAATCTTCGGTCTGCAAATCTTTTTCCAATTCACCAAGCAGTGTCCCCCTGAGCAGACAGCATCATCCCTCCAGATGAAGTTCCTCCTGATTCTGTCCGGTCTCTAAATCGCCCACTGGGATAGCGGGAGTTTTCTCTTGAAAGCGAAACTCATCGCTTATCTCACTACCAAAAAGCTGCATGGTGGAGCGATAAGGCAGGCTATTCGCCAGTTTTCTGCTCGTTGTATCTCTTTAAACCACGGGTACGATGTCATCATGTGATCAAATGATTAGTCTAACCCAGTGTATGTGAAACATGGTTAACTTTTGTAGCTGAGTCTTGTAATTGTGTTCGATAACAAAAAGAAAATGGTGCCAACGATGTTTTAGCATTTATTAGGCCTTGGGAAATATCACTGAAGCGTCGAATATCTTCCTTCTGAAAACAGCTCTGATTCCTGTGGTTTGTCACTGCATTTCATTTGTGCCCGCTTTGAATCCTAAACACGTACTTGAGGACCAGATAATGAAGTGTCCTGGTACTGTTGGATCCATATATCTTTCATGTTCATACCAACAGTGAAGCTAGTTGTACCAGACTTTTTTTGAAAGATGGCATATGCAAGTCAGGCTGCCGTCAATATTGATTTTGTTTGCACGTTTTGAAGGAATTGCAGAATTATCGAGAAACATTTTAATATAACAGCGGATAACTACAGGAAGAGTCAATACAGAGGAATAGTGAAATAGTGAGACAGAGAGAAAGAAGGAATACTACGACTTGAGGTATAGTAGAAGAATATGCGATTTTGTATCTGTTTTTAGATTATGAATGACAGTAAAATTGTGTCATGCAAACTCTGAGAGGGATTTGTTGGGCATTATTATGCTCTTTGGAACTTCGTATTGTCCAATGCATACATACAACACCAAGACTGCATTATTTGCAGATATGTCACAGGCAACCATTAGAGCCTAGACTATTGGTGCTAAACATAATATTAATCCTCCTTCACGGGCATTTTGCATATGTTTTGTTGTTCACATTCATATACCTGTCCAAAATGGTATGCTTGCTTCGACTTTCATAATGCCTTCTTTCTGGAACACGTACACTTGAAGATGACCTGCATTTCTTTCCAAAACAGGCCCAAGATTTAAGCATAGAGTATAATAACGTCGCGTACACGATCTTTGTGATAATAATTTAGAATTTCATAAGAAGTGAAGCAACTAAGAGATAAAATGGGACGTACTTCGGCCGGATCATCAAATCATACTGTCGCATTGCTCTTGTGCCTTTGCAATTAATACTTGGTAATTAAGAGGATGGCATCACCATGATGTCCAAGCGCACCGTCGTCATGGTTGCCGCGATGGTGACAACGCTGCAGCAGCTGCAACCATCGGAAGCAGCGAGGAATCGATCGAGCTGTACCGTCCCCATTGCTGCGGTTCTCGGGTTTGGTGGGCACCAGATAGCGTAATCCCGGCTTCCCGGGCTTCCCCACAGTCAGACCGTCGCCGCCAATGGCCGGCTTCCCGTGTTAGTTTGATCTATCGGCACCAAAGCCGAGTCAAACCCGCGCCCTGATCGGAGGCGCAACCAACCGACCTGGTTGTGGCCCCCCGTTGCTACGTGCGCCATATAAAAGGGGAGTCAAGAGCCGGCACAGGCACCAATGTTCCCTGGCTTCATCTTGCTCCCACAAACCCTAGCAGACCCGATCTAAAGCGCGCGGAAGCACGGGAAGGCCACCTCCGATCTCGACCACCAGAACGCGCACGGGAAGGAGAAGAGGATCGCCGCCATCTTCTTCCACTCCGGGAGAACGAGAAGACCGCCACTGCTTCCTTTTCATTCCACGCAATGGCGTCTTCATCAAGCAATCAAAACCCCGAAGGTATTTCCCCTAGCTACAGCATCTAGGTGTTTCGTTCTAGGCACAAAGATCCCTTAGAATCTATCAATGGTATCAGAGCTTAGGTTTTCTAGTGCCTAATCTAACCCTAGATGAAGAATCCCTTCGGGATTATTTCGTCCGAAGCAAGTAGAAGGAGAGGAAGAACTTTTACGCTCTCAGATAAGAACTCTAGATCGGAATTTTTTCCCCCAAAAGCATGAAACCCTAGAAAATTTTCTTAAGAAATCCTCAAGAACCGAATCAACAAAAGAAGAAAAGAAGGTAGTAGCTCCGTCAGACGTGCGTCATGACGAGGAAGATCGGCCGCTTGCATGCCGGCGCAGCGCCGCCTCCGCGTCGCAGCGCCTCGTCTTGTGGCGCCGCCTCCGCTCATTGCAGGCGCAACAACTTCCGCAGACCGACGCGCGCGTGTGCCATGCCCGTCCGCGCCCGTGCGAGCTCCTGCGCGCCGTCGCTGTGAGTGAAGCTCGATCCGATTTCTTCGGGAGATTGAGTTCGAATGAATTAGGGTTTCCAGCGCCGGCCGAATTTTTCGGGTTTTAAGCGCTGCATCGATTAATCTCGGCCGTTGTTTTTGATCGGATGGCCAAAGGTTCGGCTCGGTCATTGTCTTCGCCCAGTAGGAGGTATGGGGCGGCCAGCCAGTTATTTCGGCCTGGTGTCCAGAGGCCCGAAGTAAAAGTGTTTTGGGCCATTTTTTTCGGCCATGAACAGTGGCCATGCACAGTGAAAGTTTTAATTTTCATTATTTGCTGTGAAGTTTTTTTTTAAGTTTAAGCACATGATTAAGTTTAAGCACTAAGTTAAATTCAGTTTCCGCTGCTAAATTTTAAGTTCAATTTTCTTATTAAATTAGACCCAACGTGAAAATTTGATTAGAAAATTATGTTATGTATGGAAATTTTGTCTTCTGACCAACGTTGATGATAAAATTTGCCATAAAATTATTAAGTTTATTCTCAGCGTGGAATTTTATCTTCTGACCAACGTTGATGATAAAATTTGCCACAATATTTAAGTTTAAAATTTGTTCCATTCTAATTCCGCCCAACGGTGATTTAGAAGTAGAACAAATTTTTCCTGTAAGAGCATGTTTTAATTGAACCAACGTTAAATTAATTCATGCATTTTATTTCAGTATTCTAATTAAGTTATATTTTCTTTTGAAGCTGCGAACACTTCAAATGTTCTAAGTCTGATCTCTGCTATTGAGCCCCTGAATGGGGGGAATTATCCCTCTTGGAGGGAGAAGATTGAGATGGCACTCGCTCTCTCAGATATTGATTATGCAATCATGCATGATCGTCCCACTGAGCCCCAGCTGATCCCTGATGGTCAACCGGGCGCTGAGAATAATGCTACGGCAATAATGGCATACGACTTAGAGCGTGTGAAGTGGGAAAACTCGAACAGAAAATGCATGATGGTAATTAAGAACTCCATCGTGGAAGGAATAAGGGGTGCCATCCCAGAATGTGCCAGTGCTAAGGAATACCTTAGCAAAGTTCAGAGCCAGTTCACTGGCTCTACTAAGATGTATGCAAACTCTCTCATGCAAAGACTTGCGAATGAGAAGTTTGATGGACAAAGCAACATCAGAGAGCACATTCTGAAAATGAGCAACATAGCCACTAAGTTGAAAACCATGGAATGGAGATTTCAGAAGGGTATTTGGTGCAATTTATCATTAATTCCTTACCCAGGGAATATGAGACTTTTGCAGTCAATTACAACTCCATAAATGAAAAATAGGGTATAGAAAAATTAATGGCTATGTGTGCTCAAGAACAAGAAAGGCTTGGAGCTCAGAGGCTTGACCATATCAATCATTTCAAGTCATCTCCACATAAAAAGAGCAATTTTCAGAGCAAGTCTAAGCCTTCTTTTAAGAATAAGGGAAAACCCCAGAATAAGAAATTTTCCCTTGGCCAGAAGCCTCATGAAGGCAAAGGCAAGGGTCCAGCAGAGGTGGATAAAGATACATGTAAACATTGCAATCAGAAAGGACACTACATGAAGGATTGCGTTCAGTTCCTTAAATGGCCGAACAAGAATGGTAAGTATCAAATTACATTCATTGATGAATCCCTGTATTTAGATTTTCCCACTCATACATGGTGGATTGACTCAGGTGCAACTGTTCATGTTGCAAATTCTTTGCAGGGATTCCATACGAAGAGGATCCTGAAAAGAGAAGAAAGAAGCATTAGAGTCGCCAACGGCGTCGAGGAAGATGTTGAAGCCATCGGAGAACTCCCATTAGAATTGAATAATGGCTTCATTCTCCATTTACATAATGTTTTAGTTGTACCCTCCATGAGGAGGAATTTGATTTCAGTATCCTGTTTAGATGATGATGGCTATACATGTTATTTTGGGAATAAGAAATGTTTGATTCAATCAAATAATATTGATATTGGTCTTGCCTTCATGCAAGACAAGCTTTATCTACTTTCCCAAAGTAATGACGTGAATGTTGTGAATGCCTCTACATCGAAGAATGAATGTAATAAGCGAAAGAGAAGTGAAAGTGAGACGTCTTCGAAATTATGGCACTATCGCTAGGCCATATTTCGAGGGGGAGGATTGAGAGATTAATCAAAGAAGAAATTCTCCAACCGTTAGATTTCTCGATTCGAACATTACATTGATTGCATTAAGGAAAATATGCTAAGCAAATTAAGAAAGATGCCAAACGGCTACGTGAATTTTAGAAATTGTTCACACGACATCTGTGGTCCTTTTCTGTGAAGTCGGTGGATGGTTTTGATTCATTCATAACATTCAGCGATGATTTTTCAGCGTTATGGCTATATCTACCCAATTAAAGAACAATCGAAGCATTAGATAAGTTTAAGATATTTAAAATTTGAAGTTGAAAATCAGCATGATCTAAAGATTAAAATAGTGAGATCGATCGTGGAGGGAGTACTACGGTAGACATACCCTTATGGCGTGTTCTGGACCTTTTGCAAGATACTGCGGGAAAATGGCATAGTAGCCCAAGATTCTATGCCGGGCGAACCTCACAAAATGGAGTAGTGAAAGGCGAATCATACGTTAATGGATATGGTACAGTATGATAAGCTACTCCACATTACAGATTAGTCTATGGATGGAGGCATTAAAAACCGCTGCCCATATTCTTAATCGGGTCCCCAGTAAGTCGATGTCTAAGACACCGTATGAGTTATGGATTGGGAGGAAGCCCACTCTAAATTATTTACATGTGTGGGGCTGTCCGGATGAGGCTAAAGTATTTAATCCAAATATTGGAAAATTAGACGCTAAGACAGTCAGTTGCCATTTCATTGGCTATCCTGAAAAATCAAAAGGGTACCGTTTCTACTGTCCTGACAGACAGACTAAGTTTGTAGAAACAAGACACGCTGTGTTCTTAGAGGAAGAAATGATCAGGGGGAGCATGGTACCCCGAGAAATAAGCCTTGAGGAGAAGCGGGTCTGTGCCCCAACTCCGATGATTCAAGAGCCCATTTTCTCGATACCTGTTGTTGTTGCACCTCCAGTTGCTGCAACACCTGCTGTTAGTTCTCCTAGTGCAGCTATTAACGTGCCTGAGGCTCCTGTTGTCATGGAGCCCCAAGATACTGTTGTAGTTGCACCTGAAGAGCCACAGCAGCCTCCTATATTGAGTAACGTACCTGCTCAAGAACCTCTTAGGAGGTCACAACGAAATAGAAGATCAGCTATTTCTGCTGATTATGAAGTTTATGTAAGTGAAGAATTAGAAATAGAGGGTGATCCCACCTCTTTTGATGAAGCCATGAAGAGTCCCCATTCATCTAAGTGGCTCGCAGCCATGAAAGATGAAATGAAATCCATGAGCGCAAATAAGGTATGAGACTTAGAAGTAATTCCTAAAGGAGCCAAAACAGTAGGCTGTAAATGGGTCTACAAAACTAAGCGTGACTCCAGAGGGAATCTTGAAAGATTTAAAGCAAGGCTCGTGGCAAAAGGCTTCACTCAGAGAGAAGGAATAGATTATAATGAGACCTTCTCGCCTGTTTCGACAAAGGATTCTTTTAGAATCATTATGGTGCTTGTAGCACATTACAATTTAGAATTGCATCAGATGGATGTTAAGACATCATTCCTTAACGGGGATCTATACGAAAATGTATACATGGCTCAACCCAAAGGTTTTGTCGTGGAAGGTAAAGAGCATATGGGATGCCGACTAAACAAATCCATTTATGGGCTAAAGCAAGCGTCTAGACAGTGGTACCTTAAGTTTGATGAGATTATAAGAAGTTTTGATTTTAAGGAAAATGAGGAAGATAATTGCATCTATGCTAAGTTTAAGAATGAAAAATTCATTTTCCTAGTCCTGTATGTAGATGATATCCTGCTGGCAAGCAGCGATAAAAATCTACTTCTGGAAACTAAGAACTTCTTATCCTCAAATTTTGAAATGAAAGATCTCGGTGAGGCATCTTATGTCTTAGGAATTGAGATTCACCGAGATAGAACAAAAGGGGTATTAGGCACATGCATAAAAGGCATACTTAGAAAAGGTTCTAAAGAAATACAATATGCATGCGTGTAAGGCTTCGCCTGCACCAGTAGTCAAGGGCGATAAGTTTGGAAATTTTCAATATCCTAGGAACCAATATGAGATCAATCAAATGAAATCGGTTCCATATGCTTCAAATTGTCGGAAGCATAATGTATGCTCAAGTGTGTACTCATACGACTTAGCATTTGTAACCGGATGCTTGGCGAGATATCGGTCAAATCCAGAATAGATCCTTTGGAAAGCTGTTAAGAAAGTCTTGCGGTATTTGCAAGGAACTAAAAACCTCATGTTAACGTATAGAAAGTCGAGTGCCCTCGAGATTGTGGGTTACTCTGACGCAGACTTTTGAGGTGTGTAGATACTAAGAAATCAACATCGGGTTATGTATTCACCCTCATTTGGGGAGCTATTTCGTGGAAAAGCTCCAAACAAACCAAATCCTTGCATCGCCGACAATGCATGCTGAGTTTGTAGCTTGTTATGAGACAGCAAGGCAAGGCACTATGGCTTAAGAAATTGCATGCCGGATTAAGAGTGGTGGACAACATAGAAAGACCACTCATAATATCTGCGACAATGAACCAAAGAAGATTTTACTCCTATAACAACAAGTCAAGTGGTGCTGCCAAACACATTGACATTAAGTTTTATGTTGTGAAGGAGAAGATCCAGGATCAAACCATAAGATTAGAACACATAAGTAGCAAGCAAATGCTTGCGGATCCGCTAACTAAGGGCTTACCACCATATGTGTTCAGAGAACACATAGCCGGCATGGGATTATTGGAGAGCCTGTGATTCTGGATGTAAGGGGTCAAATAAGCAACCATCTCCCATAAGACTAAGTTTTCGTTTTGAAATAAAAAGGTGTACTATAGTCATTGAGTTCAACAGCACATAACTGGCTGTTGTAACGCCTTGGTCTTTGTGCACTAATTTATTGAGAAGCGGGATTAAAGTTAAGTTAAGTAGTTTAGCCTCAAGATCAAGGGGGAGAATGTTAGGTTGATCTATCGGCACCAAAGCCGAAGTCAAACCAGCATACCGATCGGGGCGCAACCAACCGACTGGTTGTGGCCCCCGTTGCTACGTCGCCATATAAAAGGGGAGTCAAGAGCCGCACAGCACCAATGTTCCCGGCTTCATCTTGCTCCCACAAACCCTAGCAGACCCGATCTAAAGCGCGGAAGCACGGAAGGCCACCTCCGATCTCGACCACCAGAACGCGCACGGGAAGGAGAAGAGGATCGCCGCCGCTTGGATCGCCGCCATCTTCTTCCACTCCGGGAGAACGAGAAGACCGCCACTGCTTCCTTTTCATTCCACGCAATGGCGTCTTCATCAAGCAATCAAAACCCCGAAGGTATTTCCCCTAGCTACAGCATCTAGGTGTTTCGTTCTAGGCACAAAGATCCCTTAGAATCTATCATCCCGAGCATACCCAGTTGCAACCCATCGGCGCCCAAAATCCGGCTGCCATCGCCGCCACCCATGCTCGGTCGGTCGACGCCTGCTCGCAGCAACTGTGAGCGAGGTCGGCACAAACAGTACCATCTGCAGCTCTTCTTCTTCGTCGTCGTCATCGTCGCCGATGGACTGTGTGACGCCGATGGCGAGGCAGATGACGTGCTCGTCATTCCTGACGAGGATGCGGATGGCGGCCGAGGGTTGGAGGAGTAGTTACGACGACAAAGGGGACCTTGGGGAGGCGAGGACGTCGGTTGGAGGAGGAGGCGAGCTACGAGCTGAGGATGTGAGGACGTCGGGCGGAGGAGGAGGCGAGCGGTTACGAGAGAAGGGGATGTGGGTAGGTCGGGTGTTGGGTTAGGGCTCTCGGGCTTCGGATCCACCTATCAGTGCTACCAAAAATACTAAACCTAAAAGGAATAATGTCATGGAAGTTGGTTTGACCCTGGCCAAAAACATGGAGAAGAGGTTCATGTTAAAAAAAAATAGGGCAGTAAAACGCAGAGGTTGTTCATTATTCAAGGAGGAGTGGTACTTATATTGAAGCATCATTTCGTTGGGAATTGGTTTAATATGAAACCTTGTGAAAAGATTTCAACTAATGTTTGACATAAGTTACTGAAGAATTTGGGAACTCAAGCAGAAGGGAGTGATGACACTTCTTAGTCAAAGTACTGTCAAATGATTAACTAAATACTAAGATCACCTCTAAAATAAAAATGGCAGATGTAAAAGAAATCTATGTTTTAGCAAAATTAGGTATGATCTTAGATTCTAAGACTCAATGCTGCAATGTGATCCCATCATAGCATCTACAATTCCATTAAAAACCACTATCTTAACGACCTTGGGCATGAGCATACGCAGAGGTGAGCTAAAGAGAAGTTCAAGAGTAGTGCTTTTATGCTTTTCCTTTCAATATAAGTTATATAAATTTTGAAGTAAATGAATAAGTAAGTAATCAGATCGAGGCGCACTAAGAGGGGGGTGAATTGGTGCAAACTAACACCTTAACCTATTTTTTTTCTGTTTTTACTCATTCTGAAAATTAATAAAATACTAATCAAACATGAATAATCAACGTAGAACAATTGATCATGGAAGAAAGCTAACATCTGTTGAAGTCAGTACATGCATGGCAATGTAATTGATTTATATAAAGAAAGGAATCAAACAAGTACTATATGCATAAGCCCATCTAGACGTTGTATATATCAAGCACAGAAAAGTTTCAAGCTACCAATCAAAACAGCACTCTGATTTCTTTCTTTTCTTGCGTTCTTTTCTTGCGTCACCACTGCACGGAGGAAGTTATGCATGTACTGCTAGATGACCAGAGACATCACGCGCCGCAAGCTCCAACGCCTTCCTCCAGATGCGCCGCACGTTCCGCTCCTCGACGCCGTTGCACACGCTGATTCCACGCACACAGCTCCCACGGTCACCTCCAAGCGCCGCCGACTCACCTTCTTTTCTGCCGTGCGTCGCCTGCCGCTGCTCTTCCTTCTTTTTGCGCCGCCGACCGAGGCTCTGCGGCTCTTGTTTCTCTCTTTTTTTTTATTTGTGCGGCCACCAAACCAGGAGTACCTCCTCTCCTATTTATTCTCAGCAAACCCTAACTTCTTAACCCTAATTACTTGGCCCAATTACATAAGGCCTAATACATGCACACAACCCAAAACTCATATATATGCATATGTACGGCCCACTGACCGTCACACTGCGTCGACCGTCTGCGTAGACCTCTACGCATCCCGACTCGCTGCACCACCCGCGACTTTCGCGTGTTGCACCTCCTACACCTGCGATTTCGCGTGCCACCTGCACCTCTGCGACCTCGCGTGCTGCGCCTGCACCTCTGCGACCTTCGTGTGTACTTCTATCAGCACTCACACACTGCTAATTCTCTCCGACTGCAGGTGTACATCCGCCTGCGTCACTGTCTTATTTGCAACGTGCACCTCGCGTCCCTGCGTTGCACTTCCTGTTGCCTGCACCGCATCTCCTGTCACAAATAAACAAACTCTCGCAGTACCTTGTTTCATAACAAATATTGTTGTCACATAAATCATCACACATATATTAAATTGTTGTCAAATTAATCATCAGAATATAAATTTCACAAATAGAATTAACATAATCACCCTCTACTTTTTATTGTATAACTTCTCAAAATATTATATAAGTTCAACTAAGTTCAAACAATTATTATTATCATATGAAAGTTCAACAACTAAATCTACTAGACACTTTATTAATCTAGGAATGATTACAAATAATAGTTAATTGTGGTGAATGATGTAACATGTGAAGTGATGGTGCTACTTCTATCCTATGCATGTCTCCTTCATTGTTCACCTAGAAATATTAAATAAGGAAGGATGAGTCAAAAGTCACCAATTACATAATAAAATAGTAAACACGAACATAATCAGACCAAATGACAAACATTCCACTCGGATTTAAACCCATATAGGAGAGGATTTTCCTAATGTGCAACACCCTAAATAAAGGCAGAAAACTCATATATACATATTAGGTACAAAGTGAAATTACTGCATATTTCATCAACGTAGCACGTACAGATAATAATGGATTATACACAAGCTACTGCAACTACATATTAGAGGCATAAATATAATTACGAAAAAAATACATTCTTCATGTTCCGAATAGATTTAACTAGCAAATCTAATATTCTAAAACTAATCGCTATACTATGACTATTTGGAACGGCTACCTAGACATATTTTTATATAATTTTTTCTGAGCATTTATTTTTGTAATATTAATAAAAACATATATTATTTTTTTTAAAAAATGTGCTCACTGCGTGGAGTGGCTCCAAGAACCAAATATCACTCTGCTCCTCTGTGTTAGGTACAAACAGCTTGGTGTCAGTATGTAATGACTAATCACCGAAAGACCAAACACCTAGTTTTCAAAATAAAAAATGAAACTGTACTAAAACATCTGGAAAAGGAAAGTTGATCCATTAGGGGATTTTTTCCCCTAAGGGTATCTTTCATAAGAGTATTGTTTCTATGCTTTCCCTCTCAATACAAACTGTATAAATATTAAAGTAAGTAATCACCATATACTTTTTATTCCTACTTTAATATTTGTTTAAGCAGAGAGATCTCTGTCCAAGCTAAGGCCTAGTAAGGCTTTCAGCCGTAGCTCAATTTCTCAGGTCAAGCTAGACTTTTTACTATTCCCCCCCTCAAATTGCTGCCCAACACCAGCCTAATAAGTCTATCGGGTCCATGACAAAATTGGGCCGGGCTACAGGCCGTCCGTGGGACGA
Organism: Guadua angustifolia; assembly: GCA_036346375.1. NCBI lineage: Eukaryota > Viridiplantae > Streptophyta > Magnoliopsida > Poales > Poaceae > Guadua > Guadua angustifolia. The sequence goes on along the minus strand of CM070515.1, from coordinate 3,377,205 downwards.
TTTTTTTCTTCCTGATGTCGAAAGATAGATTTCAGATTTGGACTCAACCGAAGCCCCACATGTAAGGAATCAGGCGATGGTACAAGTGGGCGGCGAGAGGCCGACACTTCCAGTGTACAGGAGATGGGGCAGGCGTCAGTGACGTCGTAAGGCGGGGGCGATGAGCCACGCACACAACCTCGTCGCCTCACTTGACCTATTCCACGGCATTCTGGTCCGGAATGGGTATATTGTTCTTCACCCAGAGATCGGTTAGCGTAGTTTTGCTCTGAACCAGATGGAAGAAGAGAACATCTAGGAAAGGAACATCTTTGCAATCTGTTCTTGTTTAATCTTAGTACGGTTCTTTGGTTTTTGATAGATTGTCTGGCAGGAGATGGGAATCTACAATTCCCCACCACACTTGAAGCCTCGCAGCAAATCTTTTTTATTCAGAAAGAGAAACCATCAAACTATCTTTTACACCCAAGTCTGAGACGGACATAAAGTGGAAGGAGCGAAGCAATCTCAAGTTCTAAACCTAACCAGAATAGGCAGACTCCTGCCCTCGCCGTACTACCAGTAGCCACATATCCAACTGGACGCAAAAGTGACACAAAGCCATTACAACCAACAAGACATTAGACCTTCTAACACTACCAGCACGAGCGCCTACACTGTAACGCCTCTTTACTTCCTTTGTCTGCATCAGCTCCCACAAGTTTAGCCTATAAAAAAGGAAAAAATGATGGTTTGCATCAATTGCACCAACTAAAACGGGGCAAATCATCGAATCACTCCATAAAAAATTCCCTCCAGTCACGAAAAAAAATGTTTTGTATTCCATACAGTCGAACATTATAAACTTTGACTATTAATATCTTTTTGAATATTTGGATTGGACACATAAAAATATTACGTGTAGATTTGTCTCAAAAAGTACTTCCGTATTATTATTTAGTAGATTTTATGAATATATTACAATAAAAATGAGTTATAAAAGTTGCATTACTTTTTTTTTTTGACTCGAGTGAGCATATGAGAGCAAAAGTGTCGTTACGAAATTTATTAAAATGCCAAATTTGTAGCTTTCCAAATTGACCAAAGGATTGCAGCCACACCCAGCATAATAAAAAAAAAGAGAGGTGCTTCCATGTTTTACATTTTGACAGTTGCATAAATATTAAAGGATAAATAAAGAGTAGATGGTGATTACTTACCTCTTTGTTTGCTTCAAGATTTATGCAATTTGTATTAGAAGGAAAAGCATTGAAGCACTGCTCAAAAAAGAAACTCGTTCTGCCACTAAAATTATTCATCCAGCTATCAAATGAGTGGGTAATTGAAACAGCAATTTGGGCAAAGTTGAAAGCACAACCTGCCACATTCCAGATAACTCTTGCAGTGTTATTTGTGCTACGTTGAAGGAACCAAGGAATTAGTGATTCCTTTTATGGGAAGAAAGAATCAGTGATTAAACAATGTGATCATAAGTAAAGTTTAGACAATGTATCCGTATCATAACTGTTGTTATGGCTCTCCTCTATTAATACATGGTAGAGCTCCTGCCTTTCCAATTCAAAAGGTAAAGTTTAGACATGCAATAAAAGAACTAATTGACCTGAAAACGACTAGCTTCTGTGACAAGGTCTCCTACTGTAGTTACCGAGTTGGCAAAGCAATGGAAAACACAATAAGTGACAGTGTCACTAACTGAACGTCTTTCGGCGAATACACTGATCGTTCCTTGTTGAACCGAGAATAGGGGAATATCTTTCTATTGTTCTCTTGTGGGAATCTGCAATGGTCCAGTAAATATGTATGAATACGGCAACTTGATGTCCAAAGTTGGGGGGAAATGTGATACGATGTTTCTCTAAATTATTTCAGTGGTGAGATGCCACCTAGTCATCTACAGCGACATGGGTTGAACCTTGACCAAACATGAAGTCATCTAAAGTAAGGTTCGAACAGAATTTCAGAGGCCATTCTTATGTTCACTCAGCAATTAATCTTCAGTTGCCCCCAACTCCCAAGTAAGGCATATCATCCTTGTCAAGTTAGTCTTATCTCTAAAGCCTGCTAAGCAAGAGGCAAACAAAAACAAAAATAGGACAGAGGAGGAGGGGGAAGAGATCGAGATGGAGGCTGCAGTGAGTGTTTCACAGGGCGCCATGGGATCCCTGCAAGAGAAGCTCAGCTTGCTCGCTACGAACGAGTGCATACGGATGAAAGGAGCCAGCAGCAAGATCGGTTTCCTCACATCGGAGCTGAACAACATGCACGCGTTGCACCAGAAGGTCACTATGATGGAGGAGCCGGATGTCCAAGTGAAGGCCTGGGCAAGGGAGGTGAGGGAGCTTGCTTATGACATCGAGGACTGCATTGACAAGTTCATGCACAGCTTCGGTACAAAGAGGAAACGCCGTAGAACAGGTGGCATCACGGAGTTCCTCCACACTTGTGTTAGCTTTCTTCACAAACTCCGCTCTTGGCATCAGATTACTAGTAAGATTGATGAGCTGAAGACGCGTGTTGTTGCAGTCAGAGAGCAGAGGAGCAGTTACAAACTTGATGACCTTGCTAGCTGCACATCTTGTTCTGAAAAAATAGTTGTGGATCCACGGCTCTCTGCTCTCTTCGCTGAGGAGGGTTGCCTTGTGGGCATTGAGGGCCCAAGAGATCACCTTGCTAACTGGCTGGTTCATGGAGAAACTGGGTCGATTAAGCATTGCAAGGTGTTGTCCATTGTCGGGTTTGGTGGCTTGGGGAAGACAACACTAGCTAATGAGGTGTACCGCAAGATCCGACCGAAGTTCGACTATCATGCTTTTGTATCATTGTCCCAAAAGCCTGATATGAAGAAAATCCTCAAAAGTGTGCTCTTCCAATTGCCTTTTGAAGACAGTTTCACTGAAGTTGTGGAAACATGGGATGAAAAGGATCTCATTGTAAAGTTAAGAGAGTTACTACGAGATAAGAGGTACTCGAAACTTCTTATGCCATGTTTGGTTAGGCTTAGATTTTTCTGGCTTATAGCTTAAAGTATAAGCAGTCTGCTTTTATATACAGTAGAGGTGGGTAATTTTATCTTAACTTCAGTGGTATTAGTCTAAAACTAACCCTTAGTAAGCTAAAAAAATCTCTTCAATTTTGGCTTTTAGTTATATGGAGGTTTATAATTTTTGAAAAAGCCTAGTTAAATTTGTTTAGGATTTGGTTTTTGGCTTTTAAACTAGAGAAAAGCCCAAACAAACAGGGCCTTTTTTTTCTTTCCTAGAGTACTGTTGAACCTTTATTATTTTCCAAAAATTTTGTGTACCAACTGTTTCATGTTAAATCACTTAGAAATCCTTTCAGACTATAGATTATAGCATACTTGTTTGCTCAGTATACTTTTGCATGCCATCTCTCATGGGATGGAGCAATGTTATCAAAGATCCTTGGGCTCCGCATTATCTATAAGGATCAGCAGCCTAAGCAGCAATATTCTTGTAACACTTTGTGTTAACAAGTTGCTTGGATGACATGATCATATATACCGTGCACATCTGTCCGCGTATTAGATTGAATTCCAGTATTGTTCCAACATTCTTTATTGATAGGGCAATTAATATTTTTTTTAGGAATATTCTTTTCATCCAGAGATTTATTGAGCATTACTAATTTATTTAACTTTAAATCATCTTTTAGGTACCTAATTGTAATTGATGATGTATGGTCTATCTTCGCATGGGATACTATCAGGTGTGCTTTCCCTGAGAATAACTGTTGCAGTAGAATTATAGCTACCACACGCATAGTAGATGTGGCGCACTCATGTTCTTCCTGTGGTGATGGCCGTGTCTATAAAATCGAGCCTCTCAATGATCTCGACTCTAAAAGATTATTTTTCAGAAGAATTTTTGGTACCGAGGATTGCCATCATCATCATCTACAGGAAATTTCCAATGAAATTCTAAAGAAATGTGGAGGTCTACCTTTGGCAATCCTCAGTATATCTAGCTTATTAGCAAATGGGCCATTTCTGAAGGAAGAGTGGGAGAAGGTGAGGAATTCAATTGGTTTTGCTCTAGACAAAAACCATAATTTGGAAGGTTTGAAAAACATATTGTCACTTAGCTACAATGACCTTCCCTATCATCTCAAGACATGTTTGCTATATTTGAGTATATTTCCGGAGGATTATGATATTGAAAGAGATAGGTTAATCGGACGGTGGATAGCAGAAGGCTTCATCTCAATAGGACGTGGACAGAGGCTCCAAGATGTCGCTGAGAGCTATTTTTACGAGCTCATTAACAAGAGCATGCTCCATCCAGTGGATATTGGCTATGACGGTAAGGCTCGTGCTTGCCGTATCCATGATATGATGCTTGAACTTATTACATTGAAGGCAATCGAAGAGAATTTCATCACTATATTAGGTAGTCAAATGGCTCTAGAAAATCCATATAGCAACATCCGACGATTGTCCGTCCAATACACTGGGCAAGAAATCAAAGCTGAGCTAGCAGGCAAAGACCTATGCCATGCTCGATCACTTACAGCATATGGTCAAATCAGATATTTACCTCGTCTTGTTGAGTTTGAGGTTCTAAGGGTGTTGGATCTTGAAGGTTGCAGGGATTTGGAGTGTTATGATTTGAACAACATAGACAAAATGTTCCAACTAAGATATTTGAGCCTCAGGAGTACACGCATATTGACCTTTCCAACACAAATCGTGAAGCTACAAAATTTGGAGACATTGGACCTCAGGGAAACATGCATAATGGAGTTGCCTGATGGAATCGTTCGACTAAGAAGACTACTGCATCTACTTGCTGGAAGTGAAGACAGAGGGCTACCAAATATACCTGATCGGATTGGGAGTATGACAAGCCTACAGGTTCTGTCAGGGTTTAATATCTGCCTGAGCTCAGCAAGTGCTGTGGAGGAGCTTGGTAACCTGACCAATTTGATGGATCTTGCGATAGGGCTGGATAGTGGAGGATCTACCAACAACAAGATTTGTGAAGATACGCTGCTCTCTTCATTGTGCAGACTTGGGAGCAACAAGCTGCAGAATCTGTTGATTCGTAGCTGCCATGCAGCTCCCCTTGAGTTCTTGGATCTTTGGCTTCCTGCACCGGATTTCCTTCAGACATTTCGGATGAACACTAGTTATTATTTTGCAAAAATTCCAAAGTGGATGAAACCTGCACCCACCAGCCTTGCTTGCCTTCAGATTAATTTAAGAGGAGTAACAGTGGAGGATCTTTGCGTCTTTGGAGAGTTCCCTGCTTTACTGTTCCTAGAAGTATGGTTAGACTCAGACCCAGCGGAAAGGCTTATCATTCTAGGCAAAGGGTTCCAAATTTTGAGAGAGTTTCGCCTCATTTGCGATTGTGGTGGTGCATACCTGACGTTCGAAGAAGGAGCTATGCCAAAGGTTAAGAAGCTCTGCCTTCCACTCCATGTCTCAATAGCAAAAATGTATGGCTCCTATTTAGGCATTGGGCACCTCCCATGTCTTAAAGAAGTTGAAGTTGAAATGTACCATGAGGGGCCAAAGGATCTGTAGGATCGGATGGCGTCAATCAGAGGGGGGGTGAATGATTGCGCGGAAGCTAAAATCTTATTTTTAAACTTTTTGAAACACCCCAATTCAAACTCAAATTGCTTGAAGACCGGTTGACGAAGTTGGGAGACCAGTTTAGAAGTCTGGGCGACCAGTAGAGCACATGGGCGACTAGTAGCACACTTGGGCGACCAGTTTGAGCACCTGGGCGACCAGTAGGACACTTGGGTGAGCAGGTAGAGCACCTGGGCGAGCAGTAGGACACTTGGGCGAGCAGTAGGGCACTTGGGCGAGCAGGTTGACACTTGGGCGAGCAGGTTGGGCGACCACGTGAACAGTTGGGCGACCACGCGCACAGTTTGGGCGAGTAGACCGATATAAGTTCACTAAAATAGAAATTTCTGAAGATCCAGCCGTTGGATTGACATGAAATTTTAACTGTAGAAACTAGACTTAATTCTGCAGCTAACACAAAAAGAATCAGGTCGATCGGATCTACGGATCTAAAGTTATGACCTTCGCAAGATGACTGAATTCGGGCGACCACGCAAGCAGTCGGGCGAGCAGGACATCAATCTGGGCGACCACAAATTACTGAAGATCTAACCGTTGGATTGATTTGAAATTTTAACTGTATAAACTAGACTCAATTCTGAAGAGAACAAAAGAAGAATCAATCCGATCGGATCTACGGATCAAAAGATATTACCTTCGCAAAATGATACCTTTGCAAAGAACCGAAACTCCGTGATGAACTTCGTGACTGCTATGATGAACAAGACTTCAAGCGATCGATCAACTATGTCGAAGCCAAGAGCAAATCACAGACGCAAGAAGTAGCTCTCGGAAGATTGATTTTATTTCATTGTCTAAAGTACTCCAACACAAGAGTACAAACCCTCAAAACCTGAACGCTCTCAAATCTTGCTCACCAATAAACAGGGGACACCTCCCTCTATTTATACAGAGCAATCCTAACGAGATAGAATACAACTCCACTTCCAACATGGAAAGAGTCCGTATCTTTCTCAACTTGGCCCAACGTGGTCAAAAACAACTCTTGCACGTATGTACAGCCCACCTGTAATTACGTGACTAACCACCTCCATGTGCATGTTCTCAGTCTTAACGCCCCGCATGACATCCTTGACCACCAAGACCTCGATTCCTCCTCGAATCTAGTCCCGAACCTCGTTCCTCCATGAACCTAGTTCGGTCCCGTCATCGACCACGTTAAGCCCTCGAGCAACACCGCACATGAATAAACACAGAAACCGTGCACGAGCACAAGTCCACGACTTGACTCAAAGTCAATCCATGCAACCACTCACACGAGTGCATTGCATCAAGTAGAATCCATCATGCTATCACCAGCATAATAATTATCTCAACATGGCACACGCATAAGCACCACACATGCTATAATCAAAGTCACTTTACAATATCAATTTCATCATTCAACCAATTTTTCATCACATGAACTCACAGGATCTTCACACCATGGCTGCCGCAGTTGCCATCGAGAACGAAGCCAATGCCCATCCAAACCGTCCAAGAGTTATTGTTGGTCCTATCAATCTAGTGGAAGGCAACGAAGAAAGTAGTATCATGGAAGAGAATTGAAACCCTTGTTCGAAGGGCACAATTTTTCAACGCATAAACAGCAGGTAATCCATTCTCTTAGGCATTGCTAATATCAGGCATTTTCTTAAAAACCATGGTTAGTTTTTGCGGACAACAAGTATTTCTCTTTCGATCTTTGCACAAATTTCTCTCACGCGTTCAATGCTTCCTTGATCTGGATTCAGGAAGATGTGCTACTAGCTCGGACTGCATCGCTACTACAGATTGTTCAATTTTCAAATAAGGCACTCAGAGTATGAACTGTATACATACTGCCAGATTGTATGTGGAGTCTTTCCAGCAGCTGTTTGCTATTTATAGTTTTTATTCTAGTTGGCATTATATATGGTCATGTGTAGGAGTATTTTCAATTGATCGTATGGAGCTTATATGTTGGATTATGGAGAAGTTGTTCGATTGATATATGCGTGTCATTTGTGAAAGTTTTAATGGAACCTGAGGAACATTGATCTGAAGTGTTCTGAAAGAAACATGCACAGAGTTCAGATTTCAGAGGAATCAAATCATGAAACAGTCATATAAAACCCATAAATCCTGAAGAAAACAAGGAGTCCAGGACTACAGGCCTTGACGGATTGATCTTGAGAACCTAGCAACCAAAGGTGCTTTACAATCTGTATATATTTTTTGAGCAATGCTTTAATGCTTCTCCCAATACAAGTTGAACAAATCTTGATGCAAGTAAAGAGGTAAGTAATCACTGTCTACCTTTCATTCATGCTTTAATATTTGTGCAACTGTAAAAAAGAGAAGTATGGAAGCACCTCTCATATTTTTTCTCTTTTTTTTAGCATAACTAGGATCGCTTCTGTAAACTTGTTTTGCCAAACATTTTTCCATAGCACTATTAGGGTCAGATAACTTTCTACTTGTTCATATATGTTATCACTTTACTCACATCACACGCATCCTCAGACACAGACACTAAGGGCCTGTTTGGCAGGGATTCTGCTTCTCCAGATTCTGAGAATCTGGTGAAACTGAAAATTTTAGCTTCACCAGATTTATGAAGTTGGAGCTATGAGTACATTAAGAGTGTTTAGATAGATCATCTTGTTTACATTTTAGACCAAAAATATAAACTTAATTCACTTTATTTTAGCCTACAAGTTTCAGATTTCAGGAGAAGCTGGAATCTAGAGCTCTACCAAACAGGCCCTAATACGATGCGATACTGGTACGACATATGGCATGCTTCTAATAATAATTGTATATATATTTTTTAAGTTATGTTGGAATCACATATATTGCATTGTGTACCGAGAGTTTGTTGATATAACACGTACATCTGTTTGTGACAACTAAATCCTTCAGGTTGCAACTCTTTCGGGATACAGCGAATTGCCAATTCTATTAGCATGTGTTTTAGGCATTGGATTGTAATTAAACACCAATCTTTCAGACAGGTGTCTGAACGGTGAGAAAATGGCTTTGTTTTAGCTAATGACTGAATCTTTAAGGCAAGAAATAGTTTTTTGGGTTCACTATTGCCGTTTAAGGTCTGCGACATATGTCGCTGTTTGACGAAATGTTCCCTTCAGATTAAAAAAAAATTTGTTTGCTTAAATTTCAATAGCATTTTGTTGGCACTAGTTCATGTTTATCCTGAATTCCTGCTAACTCCGCAGTTGTAACCTCAACTTGAGGGAAGTCCCTTGGTACCATTGCCAATTTAGGGGAACTTCAAGGATGTTTCCTGCAGTCTTTATCGATGACAAAGTATTAATTTGCTTACCTCGGATGTTGACACTAATTTGACAAGAGCTACCGGTATTTATGGTTGTTACTGTAAGAGTGAAATATTATCACTCAGATATAGTCATCATTTCTATTCTGTAATTGCAAGCTTTGCAATGGTCGGACCATAGCTAAACTTAATCCTTCGGGCTAGCATTTCTTAAATCGATTCAGTCTATGTGTAGAAACAAACGTCTATAAAACACGGAGGAGTAATTAAAGTAGCTAAAGTGGCGAGCCTGCTGACTGGAGTGAGTTTATTTTTAGATTGACTTGACAAGTACTCTGCCTCGTCGATCCATCAGGGAAATTAGTACAAGACCTTTGCGGCAATTATTTATATATCTTAATAGAAAGGAAGCCTATCTTGCCCACCTCGTTGATCCAAGCAGTAGATTTTTGATCCAACGATCCGGCCCCTCTCCTAAACAAGGCTCAGCAAGCTCCGATTCCCCGCTTCACTACCACACCAAGCGTAGAAAAAGAATTTGATTGTTTATCCATAGGCCTCTGAACGTGATCTTCTTTACTTTTCTCTGCAGTAACAAAGAGATTTGTTATGGACAAAAAGAACTTGATTCAGTTGTAAGGTAATAACCCCCCTGAACCTCCATTGCACAGAAGCTAATAATGTTATCGTGTTGATACAATTCGAACAAGAACTTGAACCAACGAAATTTCTAGCAAACCATAGTAAGCATATCACTTTTACAGCTCACCATCGCTTGCGTTGGAAACTTTAAGGTTCTGTTTGGAAGCAATGTATTTTTATAGTTTTTAGGCAATATCATGTTTCTAAGAATACCATGATATTTTATACCATGAGGTGTTTGGTTACCATGTCAAAAGCTCTGTATTAAAAACCATAGTTTGGTAGATACGATGGTATTTTTGGAGTATTTGAAACTCCACTCCAACCCAAAGTTTTCATAGTTTTGGCTAGCTTCTTGTCTATTTCCACTCAAATACCATGATTTGTGACGTTGCATCCAAACAGTTGGTACTTCCAAGAAATACCATGGTTTTACCAAACTCTGGTAAAACCATGGTATTCATGACAAAACAATTGCAAACCATAGTATACTAAAACCATAGTTTTGAAATACATTGCTTCCAAACAGGACCTAAGTGATAACTATAGCTGTGCATGTGACTGATTTTTGTTTCGTTTTGTAAGGATATATAGCTGGAAGTATAATACTAGAGACTTTTTACCGTACACTACAAGAAACAGGAAAAAATTCGTGGGTTTTTTTTAAATTCGTGGGCCAAAAAAACCCCACGAATTTATATATTTAAATTCGTCAGTTTTCAAAAAACCCACGTATTTAATTAAATTCGTGGGCAAAAAAAACCCACGAATTTATATTTTAAATTCGTCGGTTTTTAAACTTGCGCACGAATTTAATTAAATTCGTCGGTTGTCTGCCCACGAATTTACGCTCTGGTTTAACCTAGCCCGTGTCTCCCCCCGCGTCTCCCTCTCTCTCTCTCTTCGCTCGGCTCTCACCCAACACCCGCGCGTCTCCCCCTCTCTCTCTCTCTTTGCTCGCCTCACCCTGCGTTCCCACGCGCCGCCATGGCGCCCGCCTCGCCCACTTCGCCGGCACGCCTCGCGCTTCGCCCGCCCACGGGCCGGCGCCCGCCCCGGCCGCCACCGACGCGCGCCCCAGGCCGCCGCCCCCATCGCCGTTTCTTAAGAATATATTGCCTTTTCCTTCCATAGCAGTCAGATGAGCTGTTTGATTGCTTTGTTTATACGATTCTAGCTATTGTGCCAAGTTTTGTGTTAATCAGGTTTGCATCTTGTGTTTGCGTGCATGACCTTTGCTTGTGTCTGTTTCAGTCTGCATCTCAGGTTGAAATGTGTTGTTGTATGTCATTGCGTAGTTTACAATTTGCCGTTGGATGTGTGATTGATTATCTAAGGATCTGCTAGAATATCTTCTTTTGGTTTGCGAGATTGATATATATATTATAACTGCAAATGTTTTTTTGTCTGCTGAGTGGATGTCCTATTTACTAGAGAGGTTATGCCGAAATTTTGTATATTTTGGTGACTTAGTTTTTGTTGAATTATGATCCAAATTCAGAAGAAGACTAACTTCTGTCGGAGCGGAGCGGAGGCCCGTCGCCGGGAGGCTTGGGTCAACAAGAACTAACTGTCTGCCAGGAAATGAGATGTCTGTCGGTTTCCAGGCTGCCATTACCCGGGAAGAAGGTCCTGACAGAGTGTGTCGACAATTGTCTTTCCGACATATGGTTTGTCCACGAAGACCTTTTTTTTTCTCACTAGTAATACTATTTTTTTAGCCGTGATAACTCCACTATACTATATGTGTCGATTCTCTTTATATTTTTAAACACTAATTGTGTCTTGTTCATGGTCTTCTTCTTTTATCATATTGGTTATATTCAAATTAAATTAATTTGGCTCCTAGAAATAATAAATATTAGTTAAAATCCAAATCCATCTTCTAAATTTACATAATTATATATATTATTTTTGTTACATATTGGACAACTTGTATATAACAATCATAACATGTACTCTAAATTTAAATATAGTTTATTATATATAAATTACCGATACTACGAACTTGAAACAGTGTATATATATATATACACTATAATAAACTGCACCATATAGTATAGCTTTCACGATAGCTATATAGTGATAGGTTTTCAGGTGTCACACCGCGACGGGCCGCCAATGGAGGTTTAAATCCTTGCTCACGACCCTTGGTGTCAAATCCTTTCTCGCGTGCCCTTACCAACCACGAACGGTTCACCAACCCTCAAACATTTTTGCAAACTCCAACGTGACTCCCAAGTTTTTGCAATCTTTTGAAAGCAAACCCCAACACCCGTGAAATCAAGGAATGAATTACTCGTGACCACAACACGTAGAACACGCATGGGTTTTACAGCCTTAAAGTCTCTTTTCTCCTCTTTACAACTAGCTCTAGGCTGGGACTGCTGTGGATCCAAGATTTTCAGGATAGATGTTCGAGTAACAAAATAGAAATCGCCGTGACGTGAGACGAAGCACTTGAGGAAGGATGAATCCCTTGGCCACCGACGGAGATCGCCGAGACGTGAGATGAGGCGTGGAGAAGAACAGAAAAGGGGCAAGTCTGGACTCAGTTCAATCTTTGCTGTCCCCCTCGGTATCGGATGATGGATCTTTATATCTCTCATTATTCCACTGACCACTGGGCCCCTCAGTCATGACACAAAAATGTCTCTATATGTTTTATTGCAACAAGAGTACCATATTGGTTAGGATTTGGGGAAGCGTATTGCCGATTGGAGCTGTTGAGCTAGGCCAGGCAGTGAAAATGAAGATGGCCGTGCGGTGAAAAATGGGTCAGGGTCGATTGGAGCCACGTGGGTGTATTTCCAACTGGGCCGCACGTTGAAAACTGTCCCGGGGCAGATTGGAGCCGGGTTAGACACGCTAAAAGGCTAAAATACGTATTTTCAGCCTACAAATACTAAGTTTTTTTGTCAAAAATTTTAGATGTGCATCTATACACCCATGTCCTAATACCCGTTCCGCCCCTGGGCTGGGATGGTTATTAGTTAGAGATGGCCTTATGACACTGATACACAGAAAGGTTCACTCTATAGATCAAGTTGACGTTTCCAAATTGTTATTTTATGGAATATTTGAAATCCCTGGAAGTTGCGGCATGTTGTGTGACATCACGGCAAAGAAATGTTTACCTGGGATGTTCACATTTGAAGACTGCACTGATTATTATGGTTGATATCGTCTAGTACAAAGCTAACTTTTTTTTTTTGGGTGTCATACAGCCAATGCCACACTTTTGTGGAGTTCCACAGAAAATTTTGGGTCTTTCATTGTTACCAACTAGTGGAATTACCTGTGCAATTGCACGGTTATATATTGCAACACGTTGCTTTTGTTATACAATTCTAATACCTTTGAAAATATACCACCTCCACTGACTCCGTCTAGTGGCCGCCCGTCATCACCCCTGAATCCAACCGCTGCATCCAACTCCGCGTCTTACCCTGCCTTGCTCATTCTTCCATGGAACCCCTTCTCCATGTGCGTATCGATGATTTCGATAAATAGTCTAATATCAATGTCAGCTGCCCATTCGATTAAATAACGTGAAATAGACCTAATAACAAATCTACTACTCAGATCGTGAAATAGTCTAATATCAATGACAGCATTAGATCGTGGAGTTTTTGCTTGACTTGACAAAGTCCCGTTAAATAACGTTTTCCTCTCTTGCACAAGCTGAGCAAGCTGCAGTGCCCCAAGCGATATATACAACACGTCTGTTAAACACCTTAAAGAAATGCAAAAAAACTCGTGCATGTTCAGTACAAATTAAAATTACCATATATGCTTTATGTATGTAGCACGCATAGATAATATGGATCCTACACAAAATGCTGCAACTACGTACCAGAGGGATAAATATAACTACGAAAAAAATACATTCTCCATGTTCCAAATAGATCTGACTAGTAAATCTAATATTTTAAAACTAATTGGTGCACCACAACTAACTACTATGAGAAAGTAATGGATCTACAAAAAATAAATACCACGGCAAATTAAACTACTCTAAACAGCTACATTTCTATAACCACACTATTTACACATCTACCCACTATATCCAATACAACTACATATCTAATCATTTTATCTGTTAACCGAGCGTGGTTTCAAAATAAATTATACAAATGAACTGAAAAATCACCTCTAGGATGGAGAGATCCACTCCTTCACCCCCTCCCTTCTACTCTTCCCATGTCCTCTCCTCTCTTCTCCTGCTCCTCTCCTCTCTTACCCCTATTTCTCTTTTTCCCGATTAGATCTAAGTTTCGGTCATTTTTTTGCATTTAAATGGCATGCCTTCTGTCACCATTTGAAATGACGACAAAGAATGCGGGGGTCTCTGTCGCTATTTTAAATGACAATTTATTGTCTCTATCATCATTTAAAATAGTGATAGAGGTTGCGACTAACGTGGCACTCTATCATTAATTCAGTCGTTTGACGACGACTCTCTATCGCCATTTGGAACAACGACGACAGAGGCATATGTCTGAATTTTTTTTATCCAAGCATTTATTTATGTAATATAAATAAAAATATATTATTTTAAAAAATACGCTCCCGCCCTGGAGTGGCTCCAAGAATCAAATATCAATATGCTCCTCTGTGCTAGTACATACAGTTTGTTGTCAGTATGTAATGACTAATCACTGAAAGACGAAATACTTAGTTTTTAAAATAAAAAAATCTGGAAAAATAAAGTTGTTCCATTAGGGGAATTTTTTTCTAAGCGTGCCCTTCTTTTTATTGTTACCAAAGCCAAATATATATGATATGATAGGAACCAAAGGCAAAGTAATTCAGTTTGGAGCTACCAATTCTTAACAAAGGTGAGGTTAGACTGATAAATACTCCTCGAATCAGTCAGCCAGTTCACACCTTGATGGACGTCATCGATCGTACGAAAGGAAAACTCACCGAGCAAGAAAAACAAGAGAGAAACCAGGGGGATACACATGGAGAGGCCGTAGTGTCTCGCATGGAAGCTGGGTAAGCTCAAACCTTGATGCATGGAGGACATCGATCGTTAGCCGAGTCAACGAAAGCTCGCATGCAATCGATTATTGGTCCTCTTGCTGCACTTCTTCCCACTCCGAGCAAACAAACACACAAAACAAGAGACGAAGTGCAAACACAGGGAATAGAGAGAAGACCGATGGAGGCTGTGGTGAGTGCTTCATATGGTGCGTTGGGTCCCCTACTGGGGAAGCTCAACGCTTTGCTGGCCGAAGAGTGTAGCCGCCTGAAAGGGGTTCGTCGTGAGATCCGCCTCCTCAGATCTGAGCTGAGCAACATGCATGCTGCGCTCCAAAAGTACACGATGCTAGAAGATCCCGATGTCCAACTGAAGGCATGGATATCGGAGCTGAGGGAGCTCGCCTACGACATCGAGGATTGCATCGACAAGTTCAGCCACCAACTCGGCAATGGCGGGCATCACGGTGGCGTCAAGGAGTTCTTCCGCAGGTGTGCTCGCCATCTAAAGACACTTGGATCTCGGCGCCAAATCGCCTTTCAAATCGACGAATTGAAGGCTCGTGTCATGGCAGTGAAAGACCAGAGGAGTAGTTACAAGCTGGATGATATTGCTAGTAGCACCTCTGGTCATACAGCTGTGGATCCCCGTCTGTCTGCTCTTTTTTGTGAGGAGGCACGCCTTGTCGGCATTGATGGTCCAAGAGATGATCTTGCCAAGTGGATAATGGAGGTAGAAAACAGCAGGTCAACCACGCATCGTAGGGTGTTATCTATTTGTAGGATCGAAATATACTAATGTAGCAATCAGAGGGGGGGTGAATGATTGCGCGGAAGCTAAAATCAAAATTTTGAACTTTTAAACACCCCAAATTAAACTCAAATTGCTTAAAGACCAGTTTACGAAGTTAGAAGACCACCTCACGCAGTTGAGAGACCAGTAGACCAGTCTGGCGACCGAAATAGCACACAGGCGACCAGTTTTAAGCACTTAGGCGTCAGAAATCACTGGGCGACGAGAGAACACTGGCGAGCAGGTTGGGCACTTGGGAGACCAGAAAAGCACCTGGGCGACCAGTAGGACACCTGGGCGAGCAGGTTGGGCACTTGGGCGAGCAGTAGGACAGTTCGGGCGACCACGCGCACTGTTGGGCGACCACGCGCGCAGTCTGGACGAGCAGACCGATACATATCCACTAAAATATAAATTTCTGAAGATCCAGCCGTTGGATTGATATGAAATTTTAACTGTAGAAATTAGACTTAATTCTGCAGCTAACACAAAAAGAATCAGGTCAATCTGATGTACGGATCTAAAGTTATGTCCTTCGCAAGATGACTAAATCCGGGCGACCACGCGAGCAGTCGGGCGAGCAGGACATCAATCTGGGCGACCACAAATTACAGAAGATCTAACCATTGGATTGATGTGAAATTTTAACTGTGTAAACTAGACCCAATTCCAAAGTGAACAAAAAAAGAATCAACTCGATCGGATCTACGGATCAAAAGATATGACCTTTGAAAGATGACTGAACCAATTAGCAATCTACTGTTTGGCGACCAGGTTAGCAATCTGGGCGACCACGAATTGCCAAAGATCTAACCGTTGGATTGATGTGAAATTTTAACTGTAGAAACTAGATTCAATAACGAATCAAACCCAATAAGAATCAATCCAATCGGATTTACGGATCAAAAGATATTACCTTCGCAAGATGATACCTTTGCAAAGAACCGAACTCCGTGATGAACTCCGTGACTGCTGTGATGAACAAAACTTCAAGCGAGGGCTTCAGTTGCCACGGATCAATCTTATGCATGCATACACGAAAGAACAACTAGCTTTCTGGAAGATTGATCTTTATTTCTTTTGTGTAAAGTACTCCAACACAAGAGTACAACCCTAAAACCTAAACGCTCGCTCTACACATAAACAGAGGACACCTCCCTCTATTTATACAGAGCAAATTCACAGAGATTGAATATAACTCTACTTCCAACATGGAAAGAGTTCGTATCTATCTCAACTTGGCCCAACATGACCAAAAACAACTCTTGCACGCATGCAAGAACAGAGAGATTGAATACAACTCCACTTCCAACATGGAAAGAGTTCAGTATCTATCTCAACTTGGCCCAACATGGCCAAAACCAAAACTTTGCACGCATGATCGCCCCCACTGCCGCATATACGTGACTAACCAAACCTTCATATGCATGTTCTCTAGCCGAACGTCCCGCATGACATCCTTGACCACCAAGACCTCGATTCCTCCACGAACCTAGTCTCGAACCTCGGTTCCTCCATGAACCTAGTTCGGTCCGTCATCGACCACGTTAAGCCTCGAGCAACACGCACATGAAGTAACAAACAATGCGTCCGAGCACAAGTCCACGACTTGACTCAAGATTAATCCATGCAACCACTCACACGAGTGTATTGCATTAAGCAAAACTCCATCATGCTATCACCAGCATGATAATGATCTCAACATAGCACATGCACAGGCACCACACATGCCATAACCAAAATCACTTTACAATGCCAATTTCACCATTCAACCAATTTTTCATCACATGATCTCACAATCTCCCCCTTGATGAAAACATTGGCAACACCATTTGGAAACGAACATTGGCATTCACCTCACAATGGCAACACCATTTTTAAAAGAAGTAAAGTGACCAAAAGACGAAAGAGAAATCTCCCTACAAGGAAGAACAAAAATCTCCCCCTATCTAAAAAGAAATCTCTCCCTATCAAAAAGAAAGACTCCCCCTAACAGAAAAAAGAAATGTGTGTGTGAATGTGCAATGTGTGACCAAAGTTTCTCCCTTTGACTCCAAACTTTCTCCCCCTTTGACAATGGATTCATCAAGAATGCAAAAAGAGAGCAAAAGAGAAACTTCTCCCCCTTTATGTTGATTTTTTTATGTACTGAGCATTATGAATCATGCACAAATGTAACAACTTGATCACCAAGTCATGCTATCAACAGTATTTGCACCTTCAAATCTACACATAAACAATGTAGAGTAAGCATAACTAGAAACCAAGTACTATTAACGATTTTTTGCATGGCATGATCTCCTTTCTCAACAATCTTAAAACACGAAAACATTGAATTTTTGTGCACTTTATTTGTGCTTTGAAAAACTGATTTATTACTTTGATTGCAACAATAACAATTTGCAAGGAATTACATGCACCATCGCCTTACTTTTCAACCATGCCAAGCAATCACAAGCTTAAGGTTTCATGGTTTCAGATCATACAACTTCTTCCAAGTTCATATCATAGTGCAATGATAAGCGGTCTCAGTAAAGAAGAAGTGCGACGAAGACATAACCTTGATTTTGCTTTTATCAACAATCACTTTTTGAGTTTTAGCACTCAACTTTCATATTTAGCACTTTTGAGCAGGATCAAGATAGCCAAGAAAGTTCAACCATGACAAGATTTAATTCAAGTTGTCATTCCATTTAAAAAGTCATGACATAAACTACACCATATATGTATAAGCGAAAGTTGCAAAGACCTGTAGCATAAACATGGCTTCAAATGACATATGTGTATGAAATACAATGCTCATTACTTTTCTTTGTTTTTCAAATTTTTTTGTTTTTCATTTAAGAAACATCTGAAACAAAAAGCGTGTTACACAATATTACAAAACTCCCCTCAAAACAACCATCTTAAAAAAACTTTTATAGAATATCACTTGAAGGGATTAAATTGAAAACAAAAAGCTAAAAGACAGACCTCCCAAAAAGGCAACCGAAAGGAATTTTTACCAATAACCAATAACTCCCCTCAAATGGATAACCAATGAGATCAACAGAGAGAGATGATGATACACATGAGCTTGAGTTATCATGGTATGTTCGATTAAGCATAGGCATGAATCATGATAAGTGAATTCAAAGCATGAAAGATATGATATAAAAAAAACATTATTGAACATGCCAGGGGATACAAGTGAGCATATAAACAATCATTTCATCTCATGCCACAATTAGATATCTGTGAATACAAAGAACATGAGTGTATCAGATAGCTCACAAAGTAGATGAAGAATTATTGCACATGCTTCTTGAAAACCATCTCAAGGGTGAGAACCATCCAAGTCTTGATCCCATCTTGCAAAAGACCAAGATCCACTAAGCTTCTGTTCTCCAACCCAATCCTGAAAAGCCTACATAGCACAAGAAGATGTCGAGGCCTCGGTACTGGGGTTAGAAATAAAGCATTTAGGAATCCAGTACTGAGACACACGACGAGTAGGCTAACTTTGCAAATACTTGAAAAAAAAAGTGTGCTATAAGCCAAAAAAAATGGAGATGTACCTCTCTTACAAAAAAAATGATGGAGATGTACCCCTCTCTCACAAAAAAAAATGATTCCACCTTTTGCTGCTAGAATAAAAGACCAAGAAATACCATGCGATAATTTGTGTTTTCTGCATCCCATAGAAGAATCATACAAAAAAATGCTATGATCATAGTAAGGCTTGTTCACATTTAATAATATGTATCTCACCCTCTTTTAAGGCTCCATTGCATTGCATACCATATCCATTTCTTGTTATTAAGATTCATACTGCCCCTTTCTACCCTAATTTGCACTTTATTCTTTGCAGCATGGGGATACCTCGCATATATTCCTTTAGAATTAATTATAAGGAAAACAACGAAAAGAAAGAAGGTGGGGAAATGCAGGAAATAAGAATCTCTCTAAAAGAACAACTTGTGCAGCATCAATCTGAGTAAATCTGGCCATTCAAGTCATACAAGAATCTCTTGTGAACAGAACAAAGACTAACAAGCTAATAAGGTTACAATATTAATTATGATACAATAGAGAATGGACAAATATCTTTATTTATATGATCTTCAACCTTGCCCTCACATGAATGTACTGCAAAAAGAAAAAGGAAAGATTTAATATCAAACCGACAAAAAGTCAAAGGTTATCAATTAAAAGCAAAGCATTTTGTTTTTCAGAATCTAGATTTTACTAATGGAAGTCAAGAACTTATATCTTGTTCAGAATTGCTCGTAGTTATGAGATGGGAAAGCCACTTCCCCAAATTCTTTTTTCAGAATATATAACTCTGTAATAAGCAAGCTTGACATCTAAATCGAATCAAAGAGAAGTGGAAAAGCCTATTTCACAAAACACTTTCTAAAAATTCCATACACACAGTAGCTATTTCCTAATGCAGCTTGAAGTGAGGATTCAGGAAAAAGGTGAACAACACAATCAGAAAGGTTGCTTATTTATGTATTGAGTATTTTCTTTTCTGAAAATGAAAGGACAGGGGATGTCGCCTAGAGGGGGGGTGAATAGGCGAATTAAAATTTAAAACTAAATCGCAGCGGAAATTAACAGTTCGGAGTATCCGAAATATACTTCGGATTGTCCGAGCTGTTCGGACTGTCCGGGGTAATATTCGGATAGTCCGAACGCTTATTCGGATAGTCCGAGGATTAGTTCGGATATTCCGAACGCTCCAGAGCACACAGCTCGCAAAAATATATCTAGACTATTTGAGGATATTAGACACACCAAATTAAGCTAGTTAGCCTAGAATACTTGAAGCAAATAGATATCTAGCCGAAAACTCACTAGAAAAGTAGATCGAGCAATTTCAAAATTCAAAATCAAATACTAAAGTAAGAGTAAGAAGCAAACTTGGAGACGATGATTTTTCACCGAAGTTCGGATCCTGAGGATCCTCGTCTCCGTTGAGGCGCTCGGTCACACTTGAGCCGGGTCTCTTTCAACCCTTTTCCTCCGGTGTTGCACTTTGCACTCATGGCTGGCCGGTCACCCAAGACACGGGGTCTCTTTCAACCCGCTAGCCACCCGGTGTTGCACCTTGCACTCGTCGGCTTCACTTCTTGATTCCTTCCCTTGCGGAGGCGGAATCGACCTTCACAAACTTCCCACGGCCAGCCACACAAAGCTCCGGTGGCTCGTAGGCGACCTCCTAGCCGTCTAGGAGTCCTCAACCTCCAAGAGTAACAAATGCTCACGAAGAACAAGCTTGGAGATGAAATCAAGTGCTCAAACAACTCAAATCTTACTCAACACACTCCTCTTCCAACTCTTCTCAACCCTTCTCACTAAGGGGATCACTTAGGTCTAAGAGTAGAGAGGGATTTGGGGCTCAAGAATGAAGGGAATAGCACCTCTAAACAATAGGGTAAGAGCCCCCCTAAAATGGGGGAGGATGTGGCTATATATAGAGCCCACCAAAAACTAGCCGTTTTCCTCAACGTTCAGGTCAGTTCAGACAGTTCGAGCTCAAGTTCGGATAGTCCGAACCCATTAGATATGGCTAACAGAGAGACCCAGCTCGGAATATCCGAAAATATGTTCGGATAGTCCGAAAAACTTCGGACAGTCCGAACTCAAATTCGGATAGTCCGAAGTGGATTCTTGCACTTGACAACAACGGTCATAACTTTTGACTCTGAACTCCGATTTCAGTGATTTTGGACTCTATTGAAAGCTAAGAACAAGGGCTACACAACTAACAAGGTCTCACTACTCAAATATCAAAGGATAAATCCAGATTTCTCCAAGAATCCAAGGGAGACCTACAATTCTCACTTTCCGGAACCACCAACACCACTCTCTCTCTAAGTTTCACAAGGATGGATCACTTGAGCACTTGACGCATCTAAAAGTCATTCAATGGAGCATCCCTCTTAATAGTACGGCAATTCTTAAACTCAAATTCAAACGAGAAATCTAAGTCTTACATTCAATCCGCATGCCGTCTTCTTTCTTGATGCCGGTGCATGAAGACCTTCACCATATAATTGATGACATCTTCGTCTTGTCCAACTTGACTTGATTCACCTCATGAGACTCTCGTCCTATCAACCTTGACTTGATCATCCTCTCCGACGATCTCCACACCAAGTCGATCTTGACTTAGTCCTCAACTCTTGGTGACATCGCCGTCTTGTTGACCTCGGCTTAACGATCATCCTCTACGATACCTTGGTCATCATACACACACGGGACCTAATTCTTTTCAAACCACTCATGAAAAGCATTAGTCCCAAAAGCTCAATAGATATGAACAAATTGATATTTGTGAGCAGTTGATTACCACAAGTGTTTCATATAAAAAGACACAATATAAATAGAAACACTTAACATAAGAAATGTTATCTACTAAGTGCATCATGATGAATATGTAATTGATCTATATGCACTAGAGAGATAATTGCCGATATGATGAATCAATTAAATCATGGCAAGGATCACAATCTTTATTTAAATGAAGCACATGATGGAATATACACGAATTATGCATGTGCAACTAATATTTGGAATAAGAGTAAATATGTGATCCAACACTAGATTAAACTTCACTAAGAGAATTTGCATGAGAAGATATACAACTAAAATATGCATGCACCAAGTCAATCTATAGCAATATGAAGTTTAACTCTAGTTAATGTATGCATACTAAAAATAAAGCACATAATGAACTCAAATGAATATATATGCAAAAATAAATATGACATGAACTAATGTGCATATATATAATCAACATGCTACTTGGAGTTCACTATGCATTTGCACAAAAGGAATGCAATAACAAATATAGAAGAGATACCAAAATTGCATACCTTATCTTTGCTTATCCATCCTACTTGATTTTCCTCTAAATAGATGAGACTAATACTCAACTTAGCAATAAACATGTTAGTCTCATAGCAATATAATCATATTAGAGGTTTGTCATTTGTTAAGCACTCAGTTAAGCATTTACTCAATTACATAGATTGTCATTATATGCGTTTGTCATTAATCACCAAAATAACATTAGTGCCTAGATGCACTTTCAGAAAACACACTAACATTTGGTTATTTCTAAATCTTCTTTTTAATAAGAGCCAAACAACAAACTGTTTCCTTCTTTCAGAAGTACTAATTATGCTTAGGTTGTAATTTATAAATCAACTGTAATGTTGTTACAAGCTTAGGATTAGACGTGGTCTGTTTGTTCGCATTTATTACCTTTTCCATTCTGCTTTTAGTTATAGTTCAAGCAAGTTTAGGAGCAAAACAGAAAGATTTTATTAGATTGTCACAAATTTCAACCTTCGGATATGACCAATTTAGTCTGGTGAGATTTGGACTTGAATGTCAAAAACTCATGTTTTAGAGGCATTTTATTGAATTATGTCCGGAGTTTCCGGGTTTAAACCCCGGAGTGTCCGGGTTGACCCTCTCGGTCTGCCCTATCCGGAGTATCCGGATGAAATCCCCGGAGTGTCCGGATGAAATAGCCGGAGTATCCGGATGAAAACCACGGAGTGTCCGGGTTGACCCTCTCGGTCTCACAAATTCTGCCCTATCCGGCGTATCCGGATGATATCCCCGGAGCGTCCGAATGAAATCCCCGGAGTGTCCGAATTAAATCCCCAGAGTATCCGGGTTGAGCAGTTTGTTTCAAAAACGGCTATTTGTCTATTGTCCTCTACCCTTCAAAGGAATGGACTAGTGTTTCAAAGGGATGAACTAGGGCAGAATATTACCGCTACAAGATTGCTTTTGCACTTGGGGAAGGTTGGTTTCGACGAGGGAATGACAAGAAGGTGTCGCAACGCCGGTTCTCGTGGTGCGCCTTCTCCTAGCTCGTGTAGACAACGATGACCTCGCATGCCCGTGCTTGCAACAGCAACTAGCCTTCCTCCTCAAGCTTCCATGCGACATGCGCGACCCGATCCAAGGTGTAGTGATGGATTCCATGGAGAAGAAGGAAACGAGTCACATTGGCAAAATTTCAGAATATGGTGAGAAAGAAAATTGATTGCCACTCACCCAAAACTTGGTGTCTCAAGAATCCATTTGGATGGATTTGAAGCTCTTGATCTTGGCTTCAAGGTGGTATGACATGCACAAGCTCAAACTCAAGATTGGAGGGGATTTGTGGGGGAGAATGGCAAGAGTTGGAGAAGAACACTCTTGCTGTTTTCTGCAGGTTTGGATGAGCAAATGGGCAGGTGGGGAAGGAGAAACCAAGGCTTGGAACCTTATATATGGCTGCCCATTCATCCTTACATGTGGGGCTAGGTCCCACATGTCATAGGGTGAGTGAAAAGGGTGGGTATGAGTGATTGAAGTTAGAAAAGTCATGGAGAGTATGTGCAGCCTCAAATTCCTATGCAAGGTAAGTCCCATGTGTCATTGATGGGTTAGGTAAGTGGGTAGGGGTGAGTAAAGTGAAAAATGGTATGTTAGGTATGTGCAGCCTACTCTCCTTTCTCTTATGAACATGGCCCACATGTCATTGACTAAGGTGAAATAACATGTGTGCAGTTTTGGAAAATGATTGTTAGGATTTTGTTACTCCCTCTTTATGCAAGATGAATGTCCTAACACTTGTAGGACCATAATTAAATGAGGACGTAATGACATTATGGAAGACATTAGTATGACAAACCTCAGTTACCGGATTAACGAAAATTAAAATTGGGCTGTTACAAGCCTACCCCCCTTAAAAGAATCTCGACCTCGAGATTACACGGCTTCATTAAATAGGTAGGGGTATTCAGCTCGAAGATGATTCTCCCGCTCCCATGTGGCCTCATCAGGGGTGTGATTACTCCATTGCACCTTAAAGAATTTGATGGTGTGGCTTCGAGTAACACGCTCCCTCTCGTCGAGAATACAAATAGGATGCTCCTTGTAGGATAGATCGGGTTGTAATTCGAGAGTATCCAACTCGGTGGCTTCGGTTGGTACACGGAGACATTTCTTCAATTGAGAGACATGAAAGACGTCATGCACATCGGCTAGCGAAGGGGGAAGCTCCAATTGATATGCCACCGCTCCTCGTCTTGATAGGATCCGGAAAGGTCCGATGTAACGAGGGACTAGCTTTCCCTTCACATGAAACCGACGAACATGAGCCTCGCGGAATGCCGCGCGAAACTCCACCCAAGTGATGACATGATCGGCAGGCTGCATGGCGGTATAGCTGTCCCACCATGCGCACGCCGCACCATCGAGTTGATGTGAAACGAAGAGGACCTTTTCATGGTCCTGGCATTGAGCGATGGCCAGCTTGCGCTCAATAGTCCAAAGCCAATCATCGGCCTCGAGTGGATCCGCAGCACGGGAGAATGTTGGCGGCTTCGTGCGAAGAAACTCGCCGAGTCCGCCGGCGCGTGATGTCCCGCCTCGGCTCCTCGAAAAGGGTGGGGCATAAGCCGTGTTACGGTGATCTGCTGCAGGATCAAAGTTTGATCTTGCGGTTTTGCTCAATCGAGCAAGAACTTGAGCCATGGTAGGAGGGTGGAAGTTCCTCCTCCGCGCGAGGTGGTGCTGATTTTGGCGATCACGAGGACTCGGTGGTCGAGTGACCCCGAGGTGGATCTCGGTTGCTTGGGAGCTGGTGGATTGCGGTCTCGCCTCACGTTGAGATTGGGAATGAGTGGTAACTCCCGCCATCTGTTGCCAAAGCCAAGTTAGCAACAAGCAGCAGAAGAGCCATAACCACGCCGAACTATAATATTTGGACAGCAAGTCATACAAATTTAAATCCTACATGTATGCAACAAGAAAACATGCACCAAATCCAAAAGACATCAAGATAAGGAGGCTCTTAAGTCACAACATCACCCATGAAAGCAAATAACGACATTCCAATACATTAGCACAAGTTCACAACCCATAGATCAAAAGCAATAACTAGGGGTGACAAGTCCAAATATAAGAGCTAGCATAGGTTCATAAGGTAGCCTATTACATCAATTAAATCAGTTCAGCTAATCTCTACTTGCCCTCCACGATGAGCTTGATCGGGACAACTCAAATGTCCCTAAGGAATCCATGGGGAAACACATCCAAAAGATGGTATCCCAGTGATCCGGTGTCTTCGGGGTCCAAGGGGTTAGTGAGACGCTGTGGTGATCCTATATAGAACCTAGGTGCCCCTGGAGACTCCTGGACACGCCGACGCATCACATTTCCCGAGTTGATGCGCGCGTTGTTGCGCACAACATCTTGAGTCTCTATCCCCAGCACATGTGGAAACTGAAAGGCAGGTGGGGCTACATCGTGTGGCGCCGTGGAGTTGCGCCCACACAATATGTCCCGTGGCACCAAGCTAATCTGGACAAATTGGTGAAGATGCCCTTGTGCCGCGTGAAGACGGGCACGAGTCTCCCATAGCTCATGGGCAATGCAACGATTAGCCCGATCCAAAGCACGGACCAAGCCCGACAACTGTCGAATAGAAGAGTCTTCTCCCATCTCAATTTCAGCAACACTGTTGACTTCGTCTGTCGGTCCTCGTTGCGGGAAGTATTGATACGGAGGTAAAGTCAGCTCCCACAATTCATGACGGAGATGGCACATGGCAGCATACGCCACCTCTTGGATAGCCATTCCTACGGACGTCCCCCTCGCTCGGAAGTGATATGGGATGCTCCCCGTAAACATCCTAGCGATGATGTGAACTGTGGCAGTGTAGGTCTTCAATCCGGGTCCTATGGCACGACCATAAACCGCGTACTCTGGTGCATAAGTGAAATTTGCTCTCCACAGCATATCCCTCAGGAGGGAAGGATAGCCCTCCACATCTTCAGCGCGAGTGACTAAAACCAATGGCCCGAAACTCATCTGTCACGTTGAAAAGGATAAGAAGGGTTAGAAACTCATTTGCATAACCAAATGAACATAAGAGTAAGATATAGAACTAAGAGGGGTAAGGAATAAAGGAATGCACAATGTTATCAGTTCTGAAATTATTTGATAGCAAAATATTTTTTTGACTCAAAACACACTAGTTAGAAGGTGTGTGGTAACATGGCCGTTCTAACCTACAGTCAGTATGGCTCTGATACCAAGCCTGTGGGGAACCGTCCCCGGGACTCCACTGATTCACCCAAATGCGCGGTACATCTCAAGTGAATCAAGGGAACCTCGGACGTTCCACGATTATACCCGTGTTGGTCCCAGGATAGTTTGCCAACATGAGCATTCTCATCCAACAGTTGACATCACAGCACATACACAAATATCGGAAGTATAAACGTTATTACATTCCAAAAGTAGGACTGCTGTCCATAACAACATAATTAGGGTTATTACATCAAATAACAGCGGAAATCATAAGATAAACAACAAAAGGGCCAGCATGGCATGCCCCCAAACCCTCAGGCAACCAACTGGGGCAAGAATGGCGACTAAACGTTAGAATTGTCGAAATCTGCCCGGTAAAAGTCCCCGGGCAGTGCCTCGTCCTCACCTGCAGCAAGTGGACAATCCGATTGAGTACAAAGAGTGTACTCGCACAATAGTATACATTACATGCTGATTTCTAGCTACATGTGGTTGCTATATCAAGGAAGGCAAAATGGCAATTTCAGCATAAAGCAATAGTTGGGATAAATCGTAAACATGTATAGATTGAAAAGAATTGCATTTAGTAAACATTTGCAAAATCTAATACATAATATAACATCATCATGATCACATTCATATCATGCCTTCAAGTATTCTCCGAGCCATGAGTTCCATCGCTCATGTTCGATTACTCACACAAGTACTCCAATACTTGTGTCTCTTTTCCCACTCCCATCCCATTCCTACCAAGTCCTTAATACTCGCCCAGTGACTGACAAATCGAGCGATCGTCCTTAACCATGGACGCGGCTATTCGAATAGTTTAAACTCTGCAGAGGTACGACTTTACCCACACGACACGTCACACTCGTAAGCCAAGCTATTAACACATTTCCTTAGATGTGTCGGCCGAGGTGAACGTGACAAACCATTTTCCAGTATGCATGGTAGTGTGTATAAACCACCCGGATGACTGTGACCCTTGATCCCGCGTGCCCAGTGCCCGGTGTGTGTGGATCAAAGAGTACATCCGTTGTTGGACATCCCCAACTCTACAAAGTTCGAGGGACCCCGAAGACGCTTGTCGACGCTCCACTAAGCTCGAGAAGTTCCGGTGGACATTCCTTAACGCTCTGCAAAGCTTAAGGAATTCTGAGTGCACATGGTTTACACATCCTAGTCATACACAAGTACTTGGTTACACCGGTCCCATAAACGGCGTGTGGTTCGCATGATAGTTACTCAAAAAGACGTCACCAGGATTTAATCCTTAAGGTTCTTAGCCAACATCTCTAATCATGGAACATCATTTGAAACCATCATCATCATAATAATTCTCAATCGTTGCGACCAATGGACTAAGTCCATCTGTCGCGGTTTCTAACGATGTTCTAAGCATGGCTAAGCAAATCGTACGAACCCATATACAATAATAATAAACCAACCACCTAGGGCGACAATGGAACATGGAAAGAACATGATAAGGGAATAACATCACTATGTGGTAATAGCTAAGATTTCTACCCAATCATAATTATAGTTGAAAGTAAGCATGCAATTGATAAAATAATTCCAAAAATGTAAATTTCAAATAGTAGGAGCAATCATGGTCAAGGGGTAAAGTAGTGCCTTGCTGCTCGTTCTTGACTTCGAAAGCGTAGTCGTACTCGAGAGTGCCTTCCGAAGCGTCAACACCTAACGAGAAGATCCAAGTCCATAAACACCAAATCAAGAATCCAAAGATGCACATGATTAAAAGATGTATGAAATGCTCATGATGCACAATACTGATTATAATATGAAAATACCAATTTAGTCTGGTGAGATTTGGACTTGAATGTCAAAAACTCATGTTTTAGAGGCATTTTATTGAATTATGTCCGGAGTATCCGGGTTTAAACCCCGGAGTGTCCGGGTTGACCCTCTCGGTCTTCCCTATCCGGAGTATCCGGATGAAATCCCCGGAGTATCCGGATGACAACCACGGAGTGTCCGGGTTGACCCTCTCGGTCTCACAAATTATGCCCTATCCGGAGTATTCGGATGAAATCCCCGGAGTGTCCGGATTAAATCCCCGGAGTATCCGGGTTGAGCAGTCTGTTTCAAAAACGGCTATTTGTCTATTATCCTCTACCCTTCAAAGGAATGGACTAGTGTTTCAAAGGGATGAACTAGGGCAGAATATTACCGCTACAAGATTGCTTTTGCACTTGGGGAAGGTTGGTTTCGGTGAGGGAATGACAAGAAGGTGTCGCAATGCCGGTTCTCGTGGTGCGCCTTCTCCTAGCTCGTGTAGACAACGATGACCTCGTTTGCCCGTGCTTGCAACAACAACTAGCCTTCCTCCTCAAGCTTCCATGCGACATGCGTGACCCGATCCAAGGTGTAGTGATGGATTCCATGGAGAAGAAGGAAACGAGCCACATTGGCAAAATTTCAGAATATGGTGAGAAAGAAAATTGATTGCCACTCACCCAAAACTTGGTGTCTCAAGAATCCATTTGGATGGATTTGAAGCTCTTGATCTTGGCTTCAAGGTGGTATGACATGCACAAGCTCAAACTCAAGATTGGAGGGATTTGTGGGGAGAATGGCAAGAGTTGGAGAAGAACACTCTTGCTGTTTTCTGCAGGTTTGGATGAGCAAATGGGCAGGTGGGGAGGAGAAACCAAGGCTTGGAACCTTATATATGGCTGCCCATTCATCCTTACATGTAGGGCTAGGTCCCACATGTCATAGGGTGAGTGAAAAGGGTGAGTATGAGTGATTGAAGTGAGAAAAGTCATAGAGAGTATGTGCAGCCTCAAATTCCTATGCAAGGTAGGTCCCATGTGTCATTGATGGGTTAGGTAAGTGGGTAGGGGTGAGTAAAGTGAAAAATGGTATGTTAGGTATGTGCAGCCTACTCTCCTTTCTCTTATGAACATGACCCACATGTCATTGACTAAGGTAAAATAACATGTGTGCAGTTTTGAAAAATGATTGTTAGGATTTTGTTACTCCCTCTTTATGCAAGATGAATGTCCTAACACTTGTAGGACCATAATTAAATGAGGACGTAATGACATTATGGAAGACATTAGTATGACAAACCTCAGTTATCGGATTAACGAAAATTAAAATTGGGCTGTTACAAATAATAAGTAATAAATTGGATGTAAAAGCTTGGTCTTGTCACTCACTTTTGTTGCTGAAGACATGTTTTCTGATGTTAGATTCTCTACAGAAATTGATGTGAGGTTAATTTCATTCTCTTTTGTCAATTAAGAAACTATTTGTTCATTAGGATGCAACGGTAGGACAGCTCATGAGTTCCTTACTGAAACTGTGGTGCTCAACTGCTTACCCTATGATCCTAACAAAAGGGGGAAAAACTACATAAGGAATTCATCAATCTTCTGCAAGCACAACATAGCTTTCTATCATTATCGGGAGAAATAGACGTTTGATCTTGTAGCATAATTTTCTATTATTGCTTGACCTTTATGTTTCATTACCAATTTTATTTTTCGTAGTAACGCACATGCATTGAAGTAGTATAAAAAAATATCACTAGTATGTCTGCACATGTAAGTTGGTAAAATAATGCTCTATCCATTAACATTTACTCGTCAATTTTGACTTTGAGTTATCGAGTTTTTAGCCAATGACAAACTTTAAAATATCTAGTCATGCTCTATAAAAGTGGTACAGTCAGATTTGTAATAAAAATTATTTACTAGGGCCTAGCCTCGCAGCCCCATGCGCCCGACAGCTACACATGCACCTTTCACACACTACTCGACGGCGACGCGGACAAAAATTATTTACTAGGGACGAATGGGGCTAGTTGACTGTTGACTTGAGTGCGCTTATATTCTCCAAAAGCAGGCAAAAACGCAAGCGCTGCTCCACAACTCAGTCCTAGACTCCTTACCACACACACCAAGCAAAGAGCAAAGTAATGCGCGAGCATTCGAAGCTCTGAGTGAGAGAGATCATGGAGGTGGCCGTCAGCGTTTCGCTGGGCGCCTTGGGTCCCCTCTTGGGGAAGCTCAACGCTCTGCTCGCCGATGAGTACGCCGGCCTGAAAGGGGTCCGCCGTGAGATCCGCTTCCTCGAATCCGAGCTGAGCTACATGAGTGTCGCGCTCCAAAAGTACGCGATGTTTGATGAGCCGGACGTCCAGGAGAAGGCTTGGATAGGTATGGTGAGAGAGCTCGCCTATGATATCGAAGACTGCATCGACAAGTACAACCACTGCCTCGGTGAAGACCGGCATCAGAGCTCTAACTGGGTGATGGACTTCTTTCGGAATAGTGCGCACCGTCTGAAGACCCTTGGCCCTCAGCGCCAGCTCGCCAAGGAGATCAACGAACTGAAGGCCCGTGTCACTTCAGTGAAAGAACACAGAGACGCTTACAAGGTTGACGGCAACGCTTGTGGCAGATCTATCCATTCGGCTGTGGATCCTCGGCTGTCTGCACTTTTTGTAGAGGAGAATAAACTTGTGGGCATCGATGGTCCCAGGGACGATCTTGCCAACTGGCTGCTGGAGGCGGAGAGCGGGTCGACGAAACGTCGTAAGGTGGAGAGCGGGTCGACGAAGCGTCGTAAGGTGTTGTCCATTGTTGGGTTTGGTGGTTTGGGAAAAACAACACTAGCCAATGAGGTTTCTCGCAAGATTAAAGGCCACTTTCATTGTTATGCTCTTGTATCAGTTTCTCAAAAGCCAGATTTGAAGAAAATTCTCAAGGATGTAATCTCTCAGCTGCCTTGTGAAGATGGATTCACCAAAGATATTGACGTGTGGGATGAACAGAAATTGATCGCAAAGTTAAGAGAATTGCTGAAAGACAAGAGGTGAGTGCAGCCCCTATTTAATTATGTATACGAAACATGTCCTTTTACAAGTTTATTACATTTATGGAAATTCTCACTTGATAGAAATTGTCTGCATAATTAATTAAAATAAACAAACATTATTCTAAATCTTGATATAAAATAACTATTCTCTGCCATCATTTAGTATACTATTTTTTTTATTTCTCTGCAATGTATGGCAAATTGGCAATATTACTACATATTCAGACCTTAAAGAAATTTTTTGTTTACCTGTAGTAGATGACTTTAGACAATGACAATAATTTTCTATGTGATCTGGAGTAGTAAATTGTTAATTTTTCTTTTGTCTTTACGCTCTACTTGATTTTATAAATCACGTCATTATTTGGTTGGATATACTGTAACATACCCCATTTAATCATTTTATATTAAATCTCCTGTACTTTTTGAACTTCCTTCTTTCTTTGGTCGAGCCCTAGAGAAAAGGCAGAGATTTTTCTTGATGGGTACAAGGGGGACACATGCGCGCGTAAGAATGTCGTGTTCTTTCTAATTTATCATTCGTAAGTAATTTATATGGTCGTCAAATGCTTTGGGATAACAATCTCATTTTTGTTTGGAGTTTCTTTGTTAGTATGATATGCAAATAAAATTAGCATGTTAGCGTGTGGCCAGAAAGATGTTTGGCGTTTTTGTGTTATATATATCAGATGCGTCCGAGAGCAATATTACCTTTTGGCGACTTCATAGAACGAAGATTTGAAGACAAACAAATAAGAAACTAAACTTCTCAAAGTATTATATAAGTTCAACTAAGTTTACATGAATATTATTATGATATGAAAGTTCAACAACTAAACTGGCTAAACACTTTATTAATCTATGAATGACTGCGAATAGTAGATAATACGTGATGGATTATATGATACATGATGTGATTGTGCTACTTCCAACCCATGCATGTTGCCTTCATTGTCCACCTAAATATTTAATCAAGAATGAGTCCAACACTCAGCAAATACATAATAAAATAGTAAACATTAACAAAATCATCATCAATAGCTCGTAATTGTCATTCTTCACATTTCTCAATGTTAATTGCAACCTTCATTATTGAAACGCAAATGCTCGTGCACATATCTCTTTTCTTTATCATATACCAATATAGCGGAGTACTTCATCTGTCGGTGTATACTCATGCTCGCCCTCTTTAATGTGGGGACCTCAAGCCCATTCTCTTTCACACGGGGACCTCATCTCCACTCTCGTAGAGCGCTCACATAAAGTAGGTCATAGATGCCACTCAGGTCATCTATTTCTATGTTATGATGCATATAATGCCACATTTATCTTTCAAGATATAAATCATCAACATCATGTTATTCCATTCAATTGTCATGAATGAATTATACAATATGAAAGTACTCATAAATTAACATGAGTAATCAACCACGATCATTAAACAACAAATCAACCAACAGTCTACTGCTCTATCATGCACTTGCCTAGTTCATCACGTGAGACGAAGTGATGAGTGGCTGATGCCAAACAGGAAGTCACACCTCCTACAGCAAGTAATCCCAACTCGCAATCATGCCATAACAGTACATAACATCAATCATAACAATATCGCTCCTACGCATCGCCCTAGATCGAATTGTCCCTCTTGCCGAACAACTTCCCCTTTGTTGTCCCGACGTGGTCGACGGTGCGCAGTGGCTGTTGGACACGGGCAATGCGCATCAAGGGGGCTGGGTCAGCGGCTCTGGGCAATGGGGGCGATGTTGGCTTGGGCTGGTGGTGCCCCGCCCCACCGTGCCCCTTTTATAACCCGACTTCTGGTAGCGGCATGGCTGCTGAGGCTGACTTGGCCGCGGCTGCTACAGTATTTTTAAATAAAATTTTCAGAATATGGCAATAAATTAGAAATAAGCTAAAGTACCAAAATGCATAAAAAGCTTACTGTTCTGCTCGCTACACAATGTTCGTGCTTCATACTAGCTACGAATTGTTGGCTTAGATTGCTATCTTTATTCACAGAAATGATGAGTGTGGATGGTGTAATTGCTACGAGTCTATTAAATGGAAGAGTTGTGCTCCCATGCTTTCTTGATAACTAATTTCACTACTATCAAAGTTGTCCTTTTAAGGAATAAAGTTGTAGCTGGTGTTACTCGGACACTTGTGTCCAAAAAGTTTTGCCAAATTAGACGTCTCGAATTCAAGTCGGATTCCGACACCCGTGTCTGATTCTGAGTGGCATTATATTTCCATGTCTAAAAAATTTTACCGAATCGAACACCCTGAATCGGAGTCGAATTTCGACTCCCATACCCGTGTCCAAGTAATTCTAGCTGTAGCAGTGATGAATATTTACAAGATAGAAAGTACATAAAAAAGTAACAATTAACAGTATATCATGGAACCACATCTTAGTGTGGTGGTGGAGTTGTAGGCGCATAGCTTTACCCACAAGGGTTCAAATCCAGGTACCCACCTTTACACACACACGAATATGCTTCGGTAGGATTTTTTTTTTTGAGGTCGTGAATTTATCACTGACCTCCTTCTGTTGATGCATGTGCAAGAGGGTACGCTCACTTGCTTTTGTGTAGTGTGTGTGCACGCTTCTTTGTAAAAACATCAGTATTTCACACTATGAGTCAAGGGTCTAGGCAATAATTAATTATCATGTTTGCTAACATCTTCCTTTTTTTTGGCCAGAGAATGAACAACACCTTTGATACAACAATCATTACATTGACACCCTCTCCTCCTTAGTTAAATGTAGAAAAAACATAAAACTTATTGATCAGTTCTATATTGTTGGTATGTAAAATGTCAAATCTTTCAAATGCAAAACAAGGGTAGAATTATTTGCGAATGCACACATCCCGTTTGATATCCATTTTCAGCGTCTTGACCTCGTAATATAACAAAATTTTGACATTGCTTTGGTTTCTTGGCTTTTTCTGGCCATATGTATTTCTTCAACATAATTGACTTACATGATTCATATATTTCCAATAGGTATCTCATCATAATCGATGATATATGGTCCGTACCGGTTTGGGACGCTGTCAAGTGTGCTTTTCCAGAGAATAACTGTTCTAACAGAGTTGTAGTAACTACACGCATTCTTGACGTGGCAAGCTCATGTTGTTCGGGCCGTGATGACCGCATCTACGAAATGGAACCTCTAAGTGATTTTCACTCAAAGAGATTATTTTTTGGAAGAATTTTTGGTGACGAGGAATGTTTGCCTGATATTCTGAAAGAAGTTTCAAATGAAATCCTGAGGAAATGTGGAGGTTTACCATTGGCAATTATTAGCATATCTGGTTTGTTGGCAAATAGACCAGTTGTCAAGGAGGAGTGGGAGAAGGTGAAAAGATCAGTTGGTTTTGCACTAGATAAGAACCAAAGCCTAGAAGGAATGAAAAGCATTCTTTCCCTTAGCTACAGTGACCTTCCACATTATCTCAAGACTTGTTTGTTGTATTTAAGTACATTTCCAGAGGATTATGAGATTGAGAGAGAGATGATCGTCAGGCGATGGATAGCGGAAGGCTTTATCTCTGAAGAGCGTGGACAGAACCATCAAGAAGTTGCCGAGAGCTACTTTTATGAGCTGATCAACAAGAGCATGGTCCAACCAGTGGACATTGCCTATGATGGTAGGGCTCGTGCCTGCCGTGTCCACGACATAATGCTTGAACTTATCGTCTCGAAAGCAATGGAAGAGAATTTCATCACCGTGCTAGGCTATCAAACTGTTATACGAGATCCACATGGTTATATCCGACGGTTATCCATACAGTACACTGATGGCCAGCAACTTGCAGCTGTGCTAGCAAACAAAGATTTACGCCATGCTCGATCTCTAACCTGCTTTCGTAGCATCAAATGGTTGCCTCGTCTTGTCCAGTTTGAAGCTCTACGAGTACTGGATTTTCAAGGTTGCGAGGATTTGGAGGAGTATGATTTGGAAAGTATAGACAAATTATTCCAGCTAAAGTACTTGAGCCTTGAGGGCACGTGGATATCAAACCTACCTGCAGGAATTGTGAAGCTAGAATACTTGGAGACCCTGAACCTGCGTGGAACAGCGATAGCAGAGCTGCCCACGGGATTCTTCCGGCTGACAAAACTATTGCATCTACTCGGAAGTTGTGACGTACAGTTTGTTTGGCCTAGCAAAACAAGGATACCTGATGGGATTGGGAATATGACGAACCTGCAAGCGCTCTCAGGCATTGATATCTACCAAAGCTCGACAGCTGCAGTGGAAGAGCTAGGAGAACTGACCAGTTTGCGGACGCTCGAAATGTGGTTGGATAAAGCAGATAACTACAATAGACACAACGATATTCTATTCGCTGCATTATGTAAACTCACCAGCTGCAAACTCCAGTCTTTGAGAATCCATGAAGAGGATGATAGTAATTTTCTCCAGTTGTTATATCATTGGTCCCCTCCGCCCCGTTCGCTCCAAAGGTTTCACATGAACGCTGACTACTATTTCCCGAATGTGCCAAAGTGGATTCAGCCAGGTCTCACCAACCTGGCTTACCTGAGTATCAATTTAAGGGAGTTAAGAGAGGAGGATCTGCACGCACTCGGGGAACTCCCAACCTTACTCTATCTGGAGTTGTGGTTGGAACTAGGTCCAAAAGAACGGCTTACAATCCAAGTCATTGGATTCCCAAGTCTGAAGGAGTTTGTTCTGCGTGACGGTGGAGCATACCTTTGTTTCAAGGAAGGGGCTATGCCAAAGCTTGAGAAGCTTGAGCTGCCATTCCACGTGGCAATGGCAAAACCCCATGGCTTCTATTTAGGCATTGGACATCTCCAGTGTCTCAAAGAAGCAAAAGTAAGTCTTTACTGGGAGGGTTCCGAATATTCTGATATCAAGGCTGCTGCTGTTGCTGTCAGGAATGAAGCAAATGTCTGTCCCAACAGACCCAGGGTTACTATTCTAGGAGAATAATATGTAGAAGAAAGCAGCGAAGAGAGTGGCACCGATGAGGATTGAAATCTTTATCTCCAGGACACCGTGTTTCTCAATATAATGCAAGAGATGTATTAATCATTATCACCAAATTTTCTGGCAAGGAGACATTTAGTCTCTTACTCCTTTTCCACTAAGTATACAATCTCTTGTTTCCCATTTCGGAAGGATGCTTTCTCACACATGTTCAACCCTTTAGTTTCAGACATTACAAGTGCTGAGAGCTGAAGCTGTACTGTCCTTTTTGCCTTAAGATGACAAGATCAAATAATGGTGGCTGGTCGCCCGGCAAGGAGTCGATCCAGTTACGCCGTTTACTTTAGTTGAGACATAGTATTGTTGTTGTGTACGTGTGTTGTCACCTGATGGAAGTCTTATGCAGTACTAAGCAGTAATTTATGGTGAAACGTTTGGTTTGACAATTGCTGTTGTGGATGCGGATTATTGTTGTTGTGAACCTGATTAGATGGCTCATAGAAGTCTTATGCAGTAATTTGTGGTGAAACATTTGGTTTGACAAAAGCGTGTTCACCACAAGCAAAAGTGCCACTAGTAAGGCAGTAATAGCAAAACACTCGTGCATTTTTTTTTTTATCATATGCATCACCACTCTACTAATGCCAGTGATTGCATTTTTTTATCATATGCATCACCACTCTACTTCGCATGGGGTGTGCTTCAACATTGAAACATTAATCAATGCATGTTTATTTCTCCCTCTGTTTTTTGGTACTATTTTCCTAAGAGATTGATATCAGTTCTTTGAGATACGTCTATTTCCTCAAATCCGTGGGTCATTAAATTTTTTCTCACGGAATTCGGATTAAACATTGCATCCGCAAGGAAACGAACAGACAGAGAAAACCAAATGGCAGATGTGTCTTCACCTCAGAGGAATTTCAGGTGGATGATTTGGAAGCAGCTTCAGCAACAACCCAATGGTTATTTTTATTTATTCAGCAACATACACCTTAGCTCTGCGAAGAATCTCAGCAACAACCCAATGCTTATTTTTGCTCAAGGGGCTAGAAGGATCCAGCCTAACCTGAAGAGATATTATCCAGCCATTGTCAGAAATGACTTCTTGGAGAAGAAAACTAATGTAGTCTACAAGAAGGAACAACGGGTTCAAGTAAGTAAATAAACAGAACATAAAGTAGGACACAAGCTCATTAATACATTTAACAGAACAAGAAGCTACCATTATTTCATCACTCTTTGCATCAAATTGTCTATCGGATCCTGAAAACTCGACGCACAAAAATTGTCATTACTCGAACATCCACCATCTCTGTACAACTGCACCAGTGGCAAAACTGTTTATTCTTCAGAGATTATTTAGCCTAGCTTGGGTTTCTCCAATAAGGAAGTTCACTGGAATTTCAGACCCAAAAACTCACCCCACCAGCTTCAACTTATTTTGGTCTTCTAATTGAAGGCGGGGCATAGTTAGTTGAATAATCCAAGAAATAAGTTGCATATTCTGTCTATCAACTTGATAATATCATAGGTTGAAGCAAATGTTAGATCCAATGGTCTTCTCATCATGTGATACACCAAATATCAGGACATCAGGAACTTGATCCCTACAGATTGAGAGAAATTGGCCAACAGGCAGGCAGGTTGCACTGCTTCGTCTTGTTTGCAGGAGTCAAACCAAAGAAACTAAACAAGAAATCTAGCATGTTCTTTTGATGGACGTCAAATCTGAACTATGTGAGCAAATGTACACACGGTTTACCTACATATCCAATTAGAATCAAGAACTCTAAGTCCCAAGATATAAGATAAATCATCTCCAGAAACAGAACAAACACAAGAAAGCTACTAGAGCACCATTTTGGAGTATAACCATCATTAATAGATGAAAGTAGTACTAGTATTTTCGACAATCACAAACTAGTATAAGTAGAACAAGTGGCCTAGGCGCAAGAACAGAAAAAGCTAAAGATAGTAATGCTTGGCAACATTCTCATGGACAAATGAACTACCATAACGGCACCAGTTGAAAAGCAATAATACTCCTGGACCAACGGTCATCCCTGGTAATCATATAGTTACCATCTACCAGGCCTCAATCAACAGCCAAGACTACTAATACAGAGTGTAACACAACTGTTCACCCATAGACGATAACAGTACTTGTCTACATCGCAGTGGCCTTGGCATTCAGTTGTTTTTATGCTTTGGATACATAGCCCACCTGGAGAATATTACATGTCCTCAGGTCCAACTAACCTCGAAACGGACCTAAAATTAGCTAAAGATTATTGAGCTACCACTAATTAGCCATACTAAATGGAAAAGTGTCCAAGAATCCTATTCTATCTCTTAGGAGCGCATCTGCGACGGATTCAACAAAGAGAAGAATCCACGTGATTAATCATAACCCCGACCAGAAAGATGCCCAAATGGGTCGTAATAGCAGGCTAATCGAACGAAGAAGCTCACAGCTCACAATAAAACGTAGCGGTTGTACATCTTGTAGTGAAAGAGGAGGTCCACCGCCGCCACCACCGGCTTCATCTCCGCCGGCGAAATCGGCTCCCGCTGATGGCGGATCGACCAACAAATCAAGAAGAGAGCAGGGTGCCTCCAGCCGGGGTTGGGGGTCGGCCTTGGTCTCCTCGAGCCTCCGAAGGCTCCTGCGAGGTGCGAGGAGAGGAGGGAAGGAGGATTAGAGCGGCAGTTCCGGCCTTTCGGGGATGGGGAAGAAGCGGAGAGGAGAACTGCGGAGGCGGCGTGAGAGGGTGTCGATCGACGGCCAGGACTGACATCAAACTGGGTGAAAGTGTCATGTTATGAAAGTGTTTTTTTTTTTGATAAATTTACTCATATCATTTTCGTATGTCCAAACTGCATGTTTTAGATGGATTTTCATCAAAATTTATATGATTTAAACGCACGCATTCTATGGTGACTTCCTTTTGTGACCAAAAACAGTACAATTATTTGTCATTCAAGTTTATAAGGTTTATTTTTTGAATGATTTTTTATAAATATAAGATGTATTTCATATTTTAATATAAAATTAGTGTAATGTTCCCTATGTATCCTCATAAATATCTATCTTTACTTTATATTTTTACGTGCATACGTTGAATATAGTGCTTAGTGATAATAATTAGGAGCAATCTATTTATTTTCTATACTTTCTTGGTCTATATTTCAAGAAAAAATATGCCTTATAAATTTAGAAGGGTGGAGTAGAGAATAAGCTGAGAATTCCCTCCAATGGCGAGATAGCGCGAGACTTTACTTAGCTGCGCAGGTTATAATGCCTAAAATATTCATTATACAGTGCATTTCGTTGCTGTGTTGCCCGCTGCTATCCTTTTACTCTTAATAATGGGAGGTGGTGCACAGCAACGACAAGCTTCTTTAGGCCACCCCTGCTAATTAAGCAATCTCATCATTTCACGTGTTGCAACGCAGCGAGACACGGCCAAATCCTGCAACTAGTGCCGAGGGCTTCAAGGGCCGCTCAATTTTGTAAGCAAATAAATGATTAATTAAGCAACTCATAGTAACACTAAAATGATGTACGAACTAACTTGCAAACACAGCACTAGGTCTGCATGATCGAGACAGCACTTTTACAAAATTATTCAATACACACCAAACATAGAACTCCAATCCAAATCACAATAGTGTTGGTACGGTGGATGTGCTCATCCCTTTTTTTGGAAAGATAGGATTTTACTTGTTTGTTGATTGTACTAACTAGATAATTGTAAAAGTCTCCACGAATAACGAGCGAATAGTATCCTTTAGGTTATGGCTGTTTGTGAAGTTGTCATCTTGGTTATAGAAAAACTCCATCGTTCTCGTAGCTTTTCTGAAAATTCGCTCAGCACTGCCAAATCACGTAGCTTTATAATAACTTTTGCAATTGTCTGCAACTCAATAATGGATAGTGTTTGGGAATAAGACGCCAGCTTTGCAGAAGTACGCCTTGCGGTTGGTATCGCAGCGCACATCATCGAGTGGTTGCGAGCTCAATTGAAAAACATTTGCCTTAGTGCACACGCAGCTCAGGGACCGATTAAGTTATGCAAAGCTCCAGCAGCTCCTGTTCGTGCACTACAACCCGCGACTTCGCCTGCAGGACTACGAATCCACCTGTGAGCCTCGGGACGAGGATCCAGGTGCGATGTATCCTGGTAGTGACCCTATTGCAGAATGGTTCGACATGTTGAAGTCTGGTGGAGAGCCCTTAGTGGATGAGGGCAGTGGGATTGACCCACCTCTCCCAGCGAGATTCATGAGACTCCATCCCGCCAGAAGAAATGAACAAGGCCATAGATAGCTAAAGTAATTGTTTTCCATTCCACTTATGAATCATGTATGCCGAAACCTCACAACGGTGTTAATATTACTTACACTTGGCCACAGATAGGAAGAGTCTCCCAGATTAGGCTGAATACATGGTCGGTGACATGTACAAAGGGAAGAGAAGGCGTGCAAACGATGACGCAGATGACGACATGCTAGCAAGAGCTTTATGCGGATTGGAGAAGTTATCGGGCAACCAACCTCCTAAGGGAAAAGGCAAAGATCCAGCTAATGATGAGCCCAATATCGGCAATGATGATGAGATGACTACACCTGCTAATAATGAGCAGTGCCTCAGTAGTAGCTCAGCAACAAAGACAGACTCTCCCAGCAATGATGGGACAATGGAAAGATTACTGATATGATAGAATCATGCACAAAAAATTACAAATATTTCTAACGTGGTTTGTCCCATTTTTCGTTCGGTTCAAAATTGCCCATCAGTGTTTCATTAGAATAATAGTCGTGTTTTAATTTTTAAAATTCCACAGGATTCATAATTATCTGAAATTTTTATGGAAACATCATCAATGTGTCAGTGATCTCTAAAAAAATTCAAAATTTTTTGACTACATTTCGATTGGATTTCACGCCATACAATTTTGCTGAGATCTCGGCAAAATCAGCGAGATCTCGATTCGGCCTGTATGTAACATCCTGGAAATTTTAAACAGTGAAATATTATAATATCAATTTGCATTTTGAGTATTTTTGAAGTTTTATGGAAGTTGTGATTTTTCTTGAATTGATTTCTTGGATTTTGGGTTGCAAAGACAATTGAAGGAAATGGGAAAAGTAAAAAGAAACAAAAAGAAAGATTTGAAACAAACTATTTCCTGAATCCAAATAAGTGGAGAAATCAAGTTGCACATTGATAAGTGATACAAATATTAATTTGAAGGTTAAAAATGCAAATAGAGGCCAAGTTGACTAGAAACAGTGCATCTTCTGAAATTTCGAAAAAATGTCCAGAGCTGATCTTCAGCTGAAAAATTTACCAAGCCACCCTTAATACAGTATTTACCATTGGTAAAAATCTCAGAGAGTTTTCAGATGGGATAGAGCCTCAATTAATTCAAAAACAGAAAGTATCAAAAGCTGAAAATAAGAATGTCAGAATTTTTATAAATTACTGGAGCAACATCTTGAGCTGAAAATTTTATATAAGGATCCTTGTCCCAAATACTTCAGAAAAACAAAGTTTCAAAAATTTTATAAA
Organism: Guadua angustifolia; assembly: GCA_036346375.1. Taxonomy (NCBI): domain Eukaryota; kingdom Viridiplantae; phylum Streptophyta; class Magnoliopsida; order Poales; family Poaceae; genus Guadua; species Guadua angustifolia. The sequence goes on along the minus strand of CM070515.1, from coordinate 3,335,431 downwards.
AGATTTGAATCATCTGGTAATTCCAATGCAGAAATAGGAATTCAGTGCACTGTACCATATCCGAATTTTAGTAAATATTGTACTAGATATTTTAACTCCAAATTTTCTCAGAAGCCTGTCTATTTCCAGGAGAGAGTATACAAAAGGTGGGCAAAATTTGCTGAAGAAACTTAGTGGAAAATTAATGCAAGTCCTTTGCATTTGACCAAATCCATCCCTAAGCAAATCCTTGCCCTCACTGCCATGTGGGTCCAGCCCCACCGGTCATTCTCTTCTCCGATCACTCCTCGCTGGTCTCGCTGTCTCTCTCGCCTGCGGTCGTACTGGAGCTTCTCCCGAGCTACTCAGAGCGTCATGGCGTGCACCAGTGGCGTACACTGCTACACCATGGCTCGAGGTTCTCAATGATGCTGGCGACTCGGCGGGGCAACAGACCTGGCGATTCATTCGGGAGTCCGTCTGTTGGCTCACTTCGAGAGACCCATTTCGCATCGCCTAAAGCCCCTTGAGCCAGTGAAGACTTCCCACTGCGCCAGCCCTGTTTCTCTTCTTCCTCCGCCACTTCGCGCAAAGAACAGCAGAGATGGGGAGAGAATGAAATTCTGTGTTGGGTAAGAATTTCGTGAATCGTTGGCAGGAGTACCCTCAAGCCCTCTGAGTTCATCCCTTTGCTCTATTTCGGCTCATTCCGTGCAGGCGTCGCCGCCATGGGTCCTTCTTCTCCGCCTCAGTGCACTGCAGGGCGGCTTTACGCTACTCTCCGCGCCATTAGTAGGTAAACCGAACTCCCACACCTCGGTGATACTCACCGAGTCCTCTTTGGGCTAATGGATCACCGGAGGAGAGCTCTCGCCGAGATCCATGGCGGCCGCCAAGAAAGACGTGGCGACCACCCTCCCGCCACCCAGGCCATGGGAGTACCACCAATAACCACCTGCCAGGCCGATCTTTGTGAGGTGCCACGATTCGCCGCTTTAAACCGATTCGCAAGCGTGAGCTCAAGACCGACCTCCCTGTTTCCGTCCGACCGTCGGGTCCGAAGAGTGATGGCGAATCGGCTTTAGCCAAAAAGGGGAAGCGTCATCTTTAAGAGAAAACGATTTGCCGTTTAGGAAAGTTCTGAATTTTAGGATTTCTCATACCCGAGATTATTTAAGTTTGAATATCTTTTGAACCACTTGTCCGATTTAGGTGAAATAAATTTGTAAATTCGTGTAAAATCCAGTAGATTCAGGATATGTAAAAATATTGTTGGAAGAATTTCTGTGTAAATGTTAGTAAATGAAATGTGTGAGAAGGGCTTATTGTTTTAAGGAAATTAATAATCTTAACGTTAGGCAAAATAAAGGAAGTGGATTTCTATGAAACCCTGATACTGTTAATGGCTTGAAAATGTAAAGTAATAGTATTTAAGTGGAGATACTTCAGTAGTTTAATAAATCCTTAAGTGAAACAATGTCACATGTATAGTTAAAATGAAAATCTTTGAGAAAGGTATTTATGTGCTAAGAAAAAGGTTAATTTGGATTATACCAAAATCAATGAAATCAAACCTGTTGGGAACACTTGTTCTGGAATGAGTTTGAAAATTTCAAAAACAATTATACTCAAAGTTAGTTTACCTTGTCAAATCAATTCATGTTTTAATTTGGCTAAAAAGAGAATGAGTATAAAGTAAAATGCCGCAAGAGGAACTAAATGGATGTCAGCAAATGTAGATGATATAAACTTCTGGGGGTTAGTGTGTGTTGAGAATGAATCAAGAATTATGCACAAGGTAGTCAGAAACTAAGTTGCAGTTTGGCCGATTTTGACGTTGAACAATATGGTCATTTAGGCTATTTCAGTGGTAGATTAAACAGCTTTCCCAAATACTAAAATTAGTATAACCAGCCCAGAAACGTTGTACGAAGTTTATACTATCATAATCTGTAAAAAGAGTTATACTTGGTTAAGGTTTGCATATTTATCTTGTCAACCTAAAAACCCTTAAGTGTTAATCTGTTACTTTGCGTTCTGGCCGATTTAATAAACGTAAACTTTACCAGGCCATTAAGCCTTTTCCAACGATGATTATAAAGTCTCATCTAAAGTGTGAAACTTATGAAATTTGATTTGTGGTGCTGTCCAAAGTATAGATTACCCAAATAAAAAGAAATAATCTCATTCCAACATGTGTAACCTATTAATTCTGCTAGCTTAGTAACCCTAAGTAGTCATGTAATTGAAGGCTGTAATGAGGCTGAATGGACTGTAGTGCAATTGAAGGAAACTCTAGTTAAGTCATTTTTATCACCAGAACCTTCTCAAAACATATGTAAAATAAGCCAGTAGCCTACAATTGAAGATCTAATTTGTACAAAACTAATTCTAAGTGAAAATCAAATTAAAGTAAAGAAATTAATTACTCATAACCTTATGTAAACAATTAAGACCTTTTCGTCAACTCGCAAAAGCAACTTAATCAAACCTGAAATTAGTAAAGAAACCTCGAGTTGATTCCTAAGTTTAAGCTCTGTAAGAACCGTGGGAGCAAATCTTGTGTTGTCTAGTTCTGGCTCTAAGTCCTCTCCTAGCATGCATGCTAATATGTTCCGTAAATGCTTGTGGGAGCAATAGGATTAATGCACTATGCAACTAATGAACAATTGTATAATCTAAACAATTGTAGCATCTTGAATTCGAAAAAGGTAATTAAAGAATTCATGTAAAGGCAACCCTGGATCTTGTGCAATGATTTTATTCGCCTTTCGATATGTTTCCTTTCGTTCTTTCTTGCAAGTTTGTAAGTGCGGTTTGTTCTTTCGTTTTCGACGTGTAGACACCGATACCATCGAGGAGGAGGAGGAGGCAGTTGCTGAACAAGGCTTTGACATTTGCGGCGAAGAGCAAGGCAAGCAAATCCTTGACCATGTTGAACCTACTAATTCAACTACCGTATGTTGTTTTTGCGGCTGTATAGTGCATCCGGGTAATTCTCCATAAAAACTGCTATTTTGGGTAAGGTTAGTAACTATCCCTGGAATGTATGGTTTTCCTTAATTTGATTGATTCTGTGAACCTTGCGAACCATAGTATGTTTAGACATAGTAAATGTCAGTCGGGTATAACCGTTACAATATACACTGCTTAGTTTTGCCGTAGATCGTCATGATGCTTTTAAAAACGGTTTCACAACTGGTTATTACTCTACTAAAGGTTGTTGATATGTTGGTTAAAACCTGGAAAACCCGAAAACTATACTTTGATGCGGCGATTATTGGCAATAGCGTTGGTGCAATATGGGTTTTGCACGTAGTATAGGGTGGAGTGTCGCCCGTGTCGGATTAAGGACCGAGCAATGGAACGTTATCGATCCAGGAAATTTCGTGCAACCACGAGGGCTATTTATGGGGTAGCCTTAGCCTATTAAGTTGTTTTGGCATGGCCTTGTTCATTGGTAGGCGGGAGCTAGCACAGGTTTTCCGCCGAGGTACTGACAGGTATTCCGGTCAGGTTTACTTGCTAATGCAACGGTGTACGCCCTGCCATGTTTAGAAACGTTGTGTGGTGTGTGAAAGTGGATCCACGGTTTGGGTGTGTGTTTCTAGTTCTATGGCGGGGTTAACGCCCCGGCTGGATCAAAGTCATGTCGAAATAATGTAACGACTCAGATGAACGCTTTGCCAAGCACACCTAAGGAAGTGTGTCGTATGGCACGGCAAAAGGGTGTTTCATTCCTTGTGGGTAAAGCCGCACAACTCTGCAGAGTCAAAATCTAATCGATTAGCCGCTACCATGTTATGGGCACCTGGTGAAGTCATTTCAATGCTAGAGTTTCACAATTTTCCTAAAATGGGTTGGTACTGTTTTTAACAACCACTGGTTTCAGTCAAAGGACCGACGTATGTGAAGTTGCACCATTGAGAATGCTAAGTCTGGGCACACTTTTATTTTTGGATGGTTGTATAAATCTCATGCTGTTTTGCAAAGATGCGAATTTTAATCTATTATGTCATATGTTTAAATCTTTCCGCAAAGTGCAAAATAACCTATAGCCTGTTCCTTTGAAATAGCCTGCATAACTAGTATTTGCATTTGCTATTAAAGTCTTGCTGAGTACAAGTTGTGCTCATTCTTGCTATCAACTTTGGTTCAGAAGGAAGTCCCAGTGAAGTGCCAGAAGAAGCGCTTGGTCAAGTAGGTTTCGGGGAATTCGCCGATGATTTCTTCTAGGGCATTTGCCTCGTCAGATGCCTGTGGGGTTTTGGTTTGGGCATGCTACCAGGCTTTTGGACCTTAAGTTGCCTAGTATCTTCTGCTGTTTTTATTTCAGCTTGTAACTAATGCTTGTATAATTAACATCTTTAGTAAGCTGTGAAATATAAGCTTGGCTTTTGGTTGTGATATGAATGGTGTAAACATGTGAGTGCTAGCTACTGATCCAGGGACTAGTACGGTAATCACATGGAGTTCCTGTTCCTCGGAATGGGGTCTCACACTGTAGCTCCAAAATCGGATTTAAATTTCTATTTTTACATTTCGGCCAAAATTTGTTTGAATTGCGAGATTTTGCCGAAATTTCGTTCTCTAGTCACGGACGATATTTCAAGCGAAATCGAGATTTCAATCCTTGATCACCACTCTACTAATGCTAGTGGTTGTGTGCATGCTACTTCTGTTCTAGATATTGAAAGGCCGTATCCCCATCATCTTTTAGAGAGCGGGGCCAGGTCCACCTCCAATTTCCATTGCAAACAACCAAAATTGGAACAACCATTGTATTTTATTTGATAACGGAAGAATTTTATTAATTTCAAAAATATTACATCGAGATAACACAAGTCCTCAAAATTACTTCCGGCCTCTGCTTAACCTTAAGCACACAGCCTTACAAGAATAAAAGGGACATCGCACAATCTAGTAACTAGCAATCCGAAGACTAGACCGCCACCCATACGCTCGGGAATAGAATTCCTTGGCCACCCGCACCAAACAATGAGTAGCCTCCTCCAAAGTAGCTCGCATGTCCACCTTCTGCAACACAACCCACACACGCAACCATTGGGTAATAGTAAAAATAACTTGCAAAGGAGAAGAATTAGTTTTCTTTTGAAAAACTCTATCAATCCTGTTTAACCAAATAGACCAACACGTAGCTGTAGCACCAAGAAGAATAAGCTTTCTAGCATTTCTATCAAAACCATTTAGCCAATTTCCAAACATATTAGCGACACTCTTTGGATTAGATATGCCAAGCGCCACATATATTAGGAACCAAACTGAGTGCGCGAAATGACAATCAAAGAACAAATGCTTAATTGTCTCAGGTTCGTGACAAAAGCAACATGTTCTGCTTCCTTGCCAATTTCGCTTTGCTAAATTGTCTTTGGTTAAAATCACTCCTCTCCTAAGATACCACAAGAACATCTTGATTTTTAGTGAAGTTTAAGTTTCCATAATCGTTTATTTAAATTTGGCACATCACTTGTAATTAAGGCTTGATAATGGGATTTCACCGAGAATTGACCATTTTGACACAGATTCCAACGGAACTCATCATCAATCGACGTTAAATTAATATTAGCGATTCGTGAAAGTAAATCACTCCAGCGGAATTGACCATTTTGTATGGCGTGGATCGCAGCAAACTAGATGTTCTTTTTTTTTTTGGTGATCTTATACTGGTTTGGTCGCTTAGTATGAGGTGTGATTCGAAATTGAAACATTAATCAGTGCATGTTTCTTTCTCCCTCTCTTTTTTAATAGCATTTTCCTAAGAGATTTGAGATACGCCTATTTCCTCAAGTCCTTGAGTCATAATTTTTTTCCTCATGGAATTCGGATTAAACATTGCATCCACAACGAAACGAACAGACATGGAAAACCAAATGGCAGATGCATTCTGGTGGATGATTTGGTAGCAGCTTCAGCCTGTTGAGTTGTGGCACCACGTTCACTAGTTAGAAGCTGTTGCTGCAAATGGTGGAACATACACCTTAACTCTCCGAAGAATCTCAGCAACAACCCAATTAATGCTTATTTTTGCTCAAGGGCCTGGAAGGATCCAGTGTAACCTGAAGAGGTATTATCCAGCCATTATTAGAAATGTATTCTTAGAGAAGAAGACTAATGTAGTCTATAAGAAGGAACATTAGGTTCCAATAAGCAGATAAACAGAACATAAATTAGGAGACAAGCTCATTAATACATTTGACAGAACAACAAATGGGAATCACCAAAATATTTTTTCTACAAGAAGTCCTGATTGTCATAATGTAAAGGAAAACTGCAATTTTTACTACAGTAGCAGAGTTGGACAAGCCTCTTGTAAAACTGCTCACTTGGTGATTTGGATCTCCGAGGGCATAAAGCGAAATAATTGAGCAGATCACATGAAATGATTTTAACACTAATGGAGAATGGGCATAAAGCAAAAACATTTGGACAGATCGCTAGTTAACTTTATTTCATCACTCTTTGCATCAAATTGTCTATCAGGCCTTTGTTAACATCAATAGGGTTCCAGGGCCCAACATATCGGATCCTGGAAAACTCGACGCGGAAAATTTGACATTACTCGAACATCCACCAGCTCTATACAAGTGCCCCAGTGGCCTGTATATTCTTCAAAGATTATTTAGCCTAGCTTGGTTTTCTCCAATAAGGTAGTTTATTGAAATTTTAGTTTACTAGACCCAAAAACTCACCCCACCAGCTTCATCTTATTCTGGGCTTCTAGTTGAAGGTGGGGTATAGTTAATTGAATAATCCAAGAAAAAAGCTGCATATTCAGTCTATCAACTTGATAATTTCATAGGTTGAATTTAATGATAGGTCAAATGGTCCCCTCATCGTGTGATACACCAAAATATCTGGACATCAGGTATTTGATCCCTACAGATTGAGACAAATTGGCCAACAGTCAGGCAGGTTGCACTGCTTCATCTTGTTTGCACGAGTCAAACGAAAGAAACTAAACAAGAAATCTAGTATGTGCTTTTGATGGCCATGAAATCCGAACTATGTGAGCAAATGTACACATGGTTTACCTACATATCCAATTAGAATCAGGAAGACAAGTCCCAAGATATAAGAACAAACACAACACAAGAAAGCTACTTGAGCACCATTTTGTAGCATAACCATCATTTGTAGATGAAAGTAGCATTAGTATTCTTGACAATCACACACTAGTACAAGTAGAAGAAGTGGCCTAGGGGCAAGAACAGAAAAGGCTCAAGATAGTGCTGCTTGGCAACATTCTCACAGAGAAATGAATTAGACCATGCCGGCACCAGTTGGTAAGCAGGCATACAAGGAGAAGGGCAAATATTAATGCTCCTGGATCAAGTGTCATCGCTGGTAATCATACAGTTACCATCTACCAGACCTCAATCAACAGCCAAGATTACTAATACAGAGCGTAACACAACTATTCACCTATAGACGGTAACAGTACTTGTCTACATCGCAGTGGCCTTGGGATACATAGCCGACCCGAAGATCCAAATGATCTCGTAACGGGCCTAAAATTACCTAAAGATTATTGAGCTACCACTAATTAGCAATCCTAAATGAAAAAGTTGTCCAAGAATTATAAAAGTTAAGTTGACATTGCTTCCTATTCTATCTCCTATGAGCGCATCAGCGACGGATTCAACAAAGAGAAGAATCCACGTGATTAATCATTCGGACTTTGACCCAAACCCCGACCAGAAAGATGCCGAAATGGGTCGTAATAGCAGGATATTCGAACGAAGAAGCATCGCAACTCACAATAAAAAGAGATTAGGATGAAGTGAGGGGAGAGTGGGGGTTCTTGACCCGATCGCCGATGTTGCCATGAACTTGGAGGTGCGCTTGACGTCGCGGTTGTACATCTTGTGGTGAAAGAGGCGGTCCACCGCCACCACCTTGACTTTTGCATCTTGCTCGACGCCACGATCTTGCCGCCACCACCGACTTCGCATCTTGTTCAACGCCATGATCCCCACCACGGGCTTCATCTACGCCATGAAATCGGCACCCTCGGACGGGAATCGACCAAAAGATCAAGAAGAGAGCAGGTGCCTCCGGCCGGTGTTGGGGTCGGCGCTCATGGCTATACGCTTTCGGCGTTTCGCCTTGGTCTCTTCGAGCCTCCGTCGGCTCTGCGAGGTGGGAGGAGAGGAGGAATGAGGATTGGAGGCGGTTCCGGGATGGGGAGATGCGGAGAAGAGAACTCATGATGGCGGCGTCTGAAAGCGTCGATGGACGGCAAAGGTGAGATAATTTTGGGCAGAACTTGCTTTAACTAGGGCAATAACTCGATTAACCTTAATCGTCTTTTGCTAGAACATTTTAGGATGAGATTAAGGGTTAAAGGAAGCAAGATCTGTTAGCACGACAGTAGCTTCACCAATTTGTCAGAAAGTTCCGCACGACGACTAACCCTGTTTGTTTCAGCTAGGGATTGTGAAAATCAGCTTTTAAAAACTAGATTGTAAAAGCTGGATTGTTAAAAAGCTAGAGGTTGAAAGCTCATGGTTGTTTGGTAACCCAGATTATAGTTGGGGGCAATGGTGGGTAATTTTGGTTGAAGTTGGGGAAAGCTAGGAAAGCTGAGGGCAATGGTGGGTAATTTTGGTTGAAGTTGGATGGGTATTGTGGTCTTTTGCAAAAAAAAAAGCTGGGAAAAGCTGAGGAAGAGTGGATTGTGGGATTGCTACAATCTGGCCTCCAGATTATTATAATCTAGATTAAAAACTTGCTGTTTGTTGCCCTTCCAGCTTTTAAAAGCTGCTTTCCACAATCTCTAGCTGAAACAAACAGGGTAAGCTGCTAGAACATTTTTGCTTCTTGTGGTTGTCCATGTGAAGCGCGTATGTACCGAGGTAAGGATGCTCTCCCTGCCACTAGCTACTGCCAAGCTCCTGATGCGTGGCAAGTCTGGGCACCTCTTATCTACCATCATAGATTGCATTACCACGGTACAAGAACACTGTCAGCAAAATATATTATATTGTTACAAAATATTGTTTAAAATGGATATCTATAAATCTATAATCCTTTGAAGAGAAACTCCTATGCATCAATTAGAGGAGAAACTCATATCCTACATCGATCTTGTAACTATTTATCTAGTTCAAACCTCTCATATTACTTATAAATATAGGGTTGTATGCATGAAAGAAATAACAAGAAAGAAAGAATTCTCTCTACTTCTACATTGTTCATACTTTGAGTAATCTACTACATTGTTCATATTTTGAGTAATTCATTAGTTATTTTATATCACGTTATCAGCACGATCGACTTTAAAAGGCTACCGTAAATTTCACGTACTAAAAAATCGATTTTACACACTATGGTTGCTACTGTAAATACACCTCATTGCCCGAGTGAAATTATTTGTCATTATATCGCGTAATGTCCTAATTTTTGTATTTTATGAATTTACTGTGTATTTGCTATTTTGTGAATTTTTAGAATTTATTTGAATTGTTTTAAATTTATTTGAATTAAGTATTTTATTAAAGTCTATTTAAAAACTTGAAAAGTTAAAATAAACTTTGATTAAAAATATTTTATTTGAGTCTCAAATGTCTTAAAAAATTTTCAAAAAATATGGATTTTTTGGATATTTTGGCTATTTTATTTGGCTATGTTTAATTTCTAACATTATTTTAAATAGAAAACCTTATAAAATCCCTTAAAGCCATATGGGCCTAAACCCCAATGGGCTTGGCCCATTTTTCCACCGATCGGCCCAAAGTGCAGGCTCGCCACCGCTTGTCGCAAACCTTAGAATCCAACGGTTGGATCTTGATCCAATAGTGAGATTCTGCCGTGTCGCCTAGCGCACTCGGCCATTCGATATGAGCTAAACGGACGTTCACGATTGCGCCACGTTGTCTCGTCGAATCCTAATAGATCTGCACCGCATCGTCGCCGTGTTTTTGAATTCCGCGCCCTACATAGAAGCCGAACTCGCTATTTAATGCGCCACCATGTGCATTAAATTCCCCACCTTGCACCGCACATCCTGTCCAGAGCACGCAAGCCGAGACACCTTAGTGCCTCCGCTTTTGCTTGCCAGAGTTGCGAGGTGTACCGCCGCGGTTTTTTGTGATTTTAAATCGCCGCCGAAGCCTCTCTCGCCATGCTTGAGCCCTAGTCCGAGGTCGCCGTGTTGCTTTGTCGTGTTGCCGCAATCGATCTCGTAAGTTTAAATCGCCAAGATTTGTTTGTAGCGCCATGGTTGTGGTCTTCGTTCTTGTCTTTGGTAAGCCGCCGCGTCGAGTTCGCCGTCGACCTTTGCGATCAACCTCATTTGCCGGATCCGTAGTGTATGTTGTACAATATGAGCAATACATAACATAGAAAAATGCGTTAGGCGGATCCAGATTTTTAAGAGCACAGGCGGACTTATCATTAATACACTAAAATTAATTGTGCCTAACAATTTTCCGGCTCTCAAGCTGTTGTGTCGCCTGAACATATATGCATATCTCATCTTTTCTTGGCAGAGGAGCCCGGGCGCCTGCCCGGGCTTGCCCCCAAGTGGGTCCGCCCCTGGAAAAATGTACAATATGTGCAATATACACAAATTGATGCAACTAAACTCACATTATCTCCATTTTATAAATTCCGAGAAAAAAACTCGAAAACCTCTTACATGGATCGAAGGGCATTTTTTTCAATCTTTATTTGAGTGCATGAAGGATATCTCCAGGGCCTACATCAATTTTTTTTAAAAAAAATCTTCAGTTAAATACAGAATATATCAAATGACCAAAACGATCCCAAGAAAATTACGAGAGTAATCACAGAAAATTTTAGCAACACGGTGTATTCTCAGCCATTTTGAGCTACACGGTGTAATCTCAGCAATTTTTGGCAACACTGGCAATAATACAGAGAAATGCGCACATCAGTAGGTGTCCATACCAAGTGGGCATATTTTATCCAAACCCTTTGAATGGACAACAAGTGCTCTCTTCATTCCAAAATATTGAGCTCTGCCTTAGCCATCTTGGTAACCTATCAACCGAAAATTGAAATGCATGAGATTGAGGAGCCTTACAACGAATGACAACAATTGAATACAGAGCTTGTAACAGGACTATTTCTATGCCCTACCAAGAGAGACGCTTGTATACCTACTGTTTGCTTGTTTATTGTCCGTAATCTTTGCTAACAGTGGAGGTCACTAAAAAGTGAGAAAGAGCAATTGCATGGCTGGAGGCCAACTTGGTTTAACGACTCAACAGTAGAGATTCCTGCTGCCTGTATTTAAGCTTTTTCTTTTTGTAAATGATAGCAGAATTTATTAGCTACATTAACGGCAGCATACCTACTTAAGTACAAAACGTAAGACAACAGTAGATCATCACCATGACCTTCATAATTTAACTATACCAATAGATGACGGGGCCGGGGCGGCCGCCCAGCCCCAGGGCCAGGCCTGCTTCTGTGTTCCTGCTTGTAGGAACCTTGCAGGGCGCCACACGACCTTTCCAGGGCATTGGGAGAACCCTTGGTGGTGGATCCTCAGTTAAAGACTATGGCTTCACTGTGGATGACTTGGTACCATATACATACATACATACAGTTAAGACTGGCAGATGGCACTTGCATGGTTGCCCGGTTCGACATGCACCCACCACACGGTGGGTGATATCAGCGCTTTCGTTGATGCATCCTGGCCAGGAGCTGGAAGAGCCTATCAGTTGAACACCGGTTTCCCACCTATAAAGAGTAACACAGACAGTTGAGCTAGCTGGTTTCGCAAACTCCTTTATCTTTCAGAAACAATAGGCCTCAGTCTGAGATGCTCAAATTAAACCAGGCGGAGTTGGTTAAATCGGAGTTGGCTCGGGCAATTCCGGTAAAATGGAATTGGGAGGTTCGGAATAATGGTCCCAATTCGTATATTGTGCCATTTCCTTGTCAGGTTGAGCTTCAACGAATGGTTAGTATGAAGAGACACCGCACTGACAAGAATGAGGGAGTGATGTCTTTCGAGGAGTGGAATATGGAGATTTCACCGAAACAGAAGCTTCAAAAAGTCTGGGTTCATGTCTATGGAGTCCCATATGAGATTCGATCTTTTTTATCTTTATGGGCGGTTGGCTCTATTCTGGGAGCTACACAGCGGGTTGATATGAGATCGATGAGAAAGACTGGGGTTGTTAGATTGTTAGTTGCGGTTCTGGATGTAAATTGCATTCCGACCGATACTGACATCGTGGTGGGTGACAGTCTTTATGAGATTTTCTTCAAAATTGATGAAGTTATTTCTGAAAAGAACGAGGAAGTAAATGAGTTTGAGGATGTTGATGACCTCGATGACTCAGATCAACAGGCCAAGGGAAAAGATCATGAAATGGCTGATGCTGAACTGGGTGATAAATCTGGCGTTTCTGGGTCAGACCATATTCCTAGGGGCAATATTCAGTTGGAGAAAGGTTCATCTTCCAATGCTCCAGTTGGCTCCGAGATGAGGTCAGTACATCAGGATATTGTTTTGTCGGATGCCGGTGTGGCGGAAGCAGGTAACAAGTGTTTGATGCAAGGTAAAAAGTTTTCTGATGATGATGAAGCTACAGTAAAAAAGTTAAATACTGTCTGTGAGAAGTTTCAGGTACAGAAAATGGAGGGGAAACGAATGCTGTGGAAGTTGTGGGTGATGTTTCAGCTATTGCCATTTTGCCATCTGATTCCAGTATTGGATTGTCGTCTATGAAACTGGATATTGCTTTATCTGCTGATTGTGAGCAGTTTCCGGCAATGCGGATGGAGGAAGCGCCTGTTTCAGCTGATTCTCCCGAAAATTGTTTTACTGCTGTCTGTGAGTTGTTGCCGATACAAGGGAAGGAGGAGGAAGTGAGTGCGGCGGCTGTTGTGGGTGATGAGTCTACTATGGCCAATTTGCCGTTTGATTCCGGTATTGGTATTGTGAATCTGGGGATGGATTTGTCTGCTGATTGTGAGCAGGTGCAGATAAGTATAACTGATGTCGGTGAGTTGTTACCGACGCAGAGGCAGGTGGAGGAAGATTGTGCTGCGGTTGCTGTGGGGGATGCCTCGGTTTCTGCTGAATTGTTGTCAGTTACGGCTATTGGTTTGTCGTCCAATGTTGTGGATGCTATGAGTTTATCTGTGCCAAGTTCTGATGGGTTGCTGTGTGATTTGCAGCTTGGTCTTTCTATGGAAGAGGGGTCCTGTGCACCGGTAATGAGTTGTCCAGTAAATTCAGAGCAAGGTTGTAAAGCTCTGGATCTTGAACAGGTTCACAATATTACTAACAGATGTGCTCCTTCTGAAGCTGAGATGCAGCTTATTGAGGATGCCATTGATATTGCTGTTGAGGGGCTTCTGGAAGAAATAAGTAACAAAGTTGTTGAGGAAACTGATGCTGAATTGGGTGCGGTTTCAATTGGGAGTAGTGCTATTCATTCTCAGTTGCAGGTTAAGTCAAGCACAATTATTCCACCAAATATTCCTGCTGGCATTCAGGCAAATATTGTGCATGTTCCTGCTATCATTCAGGCAAATATTGTGCAGCACACTTCGGATGTTGCCAGATTGACAAATATTGTGCCAGACTTTGGTGATTCATTGGAAGAGGTAATCAGTGCTCCGGTGATGCTTCATCCGGCATATACAGAGCATGGTAAGGCTGCTCTGGAACAGGAACAGGTTGAGATTCCTATTAATTCTTCTCCGGCAGTGATGCAGTGTATGGTAGACAATGCAATTGTTGAAAATCAATCTGAGATTGTCCAAGTTGCACTTTTGGATGGTGACAGTTCTATGTCTGTTAGAGAAGATCAAGAAGTTGGTGGACCAATTTTTCAAGGTCTCTCACGTCAGACGCTACAATCTTTATGTAAGAAGAATGGTATTCGTGCTAATGTATCCAATGTGGCCATGATGAATGCTCTTAAATTGTTGGACAAGATCAATGGATGGGAGGAAATCAAATTACATCTTCTGTCTGGACCTAAGGAGCGGGAGATTCGATCGAGCGCAAGGATAGCAGCGATGGGGGATTCTCATATAATGGATAAAGCTAAGACTTTGGTGGCTAAAAAGAATGCTTTGGAGCCAGGTAATTCTCTGTCGTTCACTTCGATTCCAGATTCTACTATTATCTCTAGAATTGCCAATTTAGGTGTTTCTATGGGTAGAGACAATACAATTATTTCTTCTTCTGTAACCTCTATTAAAAACATCGAAGTTGATAGACTTAGGGTGTCGGCAAAAAGTCCTACCACTAGAAGTAAACTCTCCTCACCTAATATTAACCTGGATGAGGAGGAAGAAGCTATTTTAGATACACAGCTCAACCATATCAGTGGAGATTTTTATGAGAATGTGTATGAGGTAGGTTTAGATCATATTTGTTGTGATCTAACTGCAGCTAATCGCAGGAAAAAATCTAACCTCAGGAAAATTAGCAGGGGGGATTCGGGATCAAAAAAACCAAAGACACCATCAAAACTAAGTTTCAAATGAAAGGGATCTTCTGGAATAGCAGAGGTCTTGGAGACTTGGCTAAACATGTGTATTTGGGGGATATGGTTAAAGAGGAGCAAATAGATTTTATTGCTCTAATGGAAACGGGACGGAGTCAGTTTTCGGATGGGACCCTTAGAAAATTATGTGGTGGCAAAGAATTTATTTGGCACTGCATGGCACCGCATGGTCGGTCTGGGGGAATGCTCCTTGGGGTAGATCTTATGGTGTATGATGTTGGTGCCATTGTCGAAGGGAATTTTTATATAAAGTTTACACTTCGGAATAAAGATGATGGATTCAAATGGGCGCTAATTGCAGTTTATGGCCCTGCACAACAAGAACATAAGGAGACATTCTTAATAGAGATGGCCCAGGTTTGCAACAAAGAATCTCTGCCATATATTATTGGTGGGGATTTTAATATTATGCGTTGCTCTGATGATAAAAACAAGGGTAACTTTGTTACAAAATGGCCGGATCTTTTTAATATGGTTATTCAATCTCTAAGTCTCAAAGAGATTAATATGTCTGGTCGCCAATATACTTGGGCGAGTAGTGGGGATAATCCAACGCTTGAAAAATTAGACAGGGTGTTGGTTTCTACTGAGTGGGAGCAAAAGTTTCCACTCACTAGGGTGTATGCTAGAGATAGAAGTATTTCAGACCATTCGCCCTTGTTATTAAATATTGGTGCTTCTTCCCATAGTAGAAAGAAACCTCTATTTAAATTCGAACGGGGCTGGCTGATTAGAGAAGGTTTTTATGAATTGGTTGCTGATAAGTGGCAATCAGAGTCAAGAGGGAATAATGCTCTCGACAGATGGCAGAATAAGATAAGAACCCTTCGTCAATTTTTGAGAGGTTGGGCCAAAAATACAGCTGGCCATAACAGAAAGGAGAAGAAGAAGTTAATTTCAATGATTGATGACCTAGATAAGAAGGCAGAGTGTGTGGTTCTCTCGGATCGTGAATTAAACTCAAGCATTTCCTAAATGAGCGACTAGTTCACTTGTTGAGAGAAGAAGAAATCAAATGGTATGAGAGAGCAAAACCAAAGACCTCTTAGAAGGAGATGATAATACACAATACTTCCATTTAGTTGCTAATGGTAGACAAAGAAAACAACACATCTTTAAGTTGGATCAAGAAGATGGATTAATAGTGGGTGATGTTGAATTAAAAGCGTATATCACTAACTATTACAAAGGGTTGTTTGGACCATCAGAAGAAAATAATTTCAGCCTGGTGGAAAATCAGAATCGAGATATACCTCAAGTAACTCAGGAAGAAAATGATTTTCTCATTGCTTCTTTTACTGAAAGAGAGGTTAAAGAGGCGGTATTCCATATGGAACATAATAAGTCGCCTGGTCCTGATGGTTTCCCAGCAAAATTTTATCAGGTGTTCTGGGACATTATAAAAGAGGACCTTATGGCGCCGTTTCACCGATTTTATTATATTTGTTTACCTTTGTATAGCCTTAATTTGAATAATTACTTTATCGCCTAAAGTTAAAGAGGCAACAAAAATTCAACAATACTGAGACCAATATGTTTGCTAAATGTGAGTTTTAAAATTTTCACTAAAGTGGCCAAAGCAGACTTATGGGAGTGGCTAATAAAGTGGTACGTCCTACTCAAACAGCTTTTATGCCATGGCGGAATATTATGGAGGGTGCTGTGATATTACATGAGACCATTCATGAATTGAATTCTAAGAAGTTTAATGGAGTGATTTTGAAGATCGACTTTGAGAAGGCCTATGATAAGGTCAAATGGTCTTTTCTTCAGCAAACCCTGCGTATGAAGGGATTTTGCCAAAAATGGTGCTCGTGGGTTGAAAAGTTCGTTGTTGGAGGTAGTGTGGGCATCAAAGTTAATGATGACATTGGACACTATTTCCAAACTAAAAAAGGACTTAGGCAAGGGGATCCCATGTCACCCATTCTTTTTAATCTTGTGCGAGATATGCTCTCTATCTTAATTCGAGAGAGCAAAAGAAGATGGTCAGATTAGAGGGGTAATTCCACACCTGGTTGAGGATGGTTTATCTATCTTTGCAAAGATGCGATGATACGATATTATTTATGGACCACGATATTGAGCAAGCTAAAAATATGAAGTTGTTGCTCAGTGTGTTTGAGCAACTATCAGGTCTAAAGATCAATTTTCATAAAAGTGAGATCTTTTGTTTTGGTGAAGCCAAATGGTATGAACATCTTTATACTCATTTGTTTGGATGCGGGTTAGGATCATACCCGTTCAGGTACTTAGGTATCCCGATGCACTTTCATAAACTCTGTAATGCGGATTGGAGTGTTATCGAGGATAGATTTCGACGCAAACTAAGTACATGGAAATCCAAACACCTCTCTTACGGGGGTAGACTCGTTCTCTTAAATTCAGTTCTAAGTAGCCTTCCTATGTTCATGATGTCTTTTTTTGAAATCCCCAAGGGCGTCTGTCGAAGACTGGATTTTTATCGGTCCAGGTTTTTTTGGCAGGGTAATAATGATAAGCGAAAATATCGCCTTGCAAAATGGGATATTCTGTGTCGTCCCAAAGATCAAGGAGGATTAGGAATTACTAATCTTCAAATCAAAAATAAATGTCTCCTCAGTAAGTGGTTATTTAAATTAATAAATGAGGAAGGGACCTAGCAGACTTTGCTCAGGAATAAATATCTGAGCTCAAAATGTTTATCTCAGGTGCATATTAAACCTAGAGATTCTCATTTTTGGAAAGGGATTCTTAAGGTTAGGGATATTTTTCTAAGTTGTGGAACATTCAAAATACAGGATGGTTCACAAACAAGGTTTTGGGAAGATAAGTGGGTGGGCTCTAAACCACTCAAAGCACAATTTTCTAGTCTATTTAACATTGTCAATTACCCACATAGCACGGTGGCAAGTGTCATGACGCAGATGCCACCAAAGATTACCTTTCGACGTGCTTTAGTTGGGGACAATTTAACATTGTGGCATAACCTAGTAGCAAGAGTAGCCAATGTCCAGCTCACAAATAGAAGGGACACTTTAAGCTGGGATCTACATAGCCATGGTCATTTCTCAATTCGGTCTATGTATATGTATTTAATGAACTATGGTGCTCTTTTCAATTCGAAATTTATTTGGAACCTAAAGATTCCTTTGAAAATCCAGATTTTCCTTTGGTATGTTCAGCAAGGTGTTATCTTAACGAAAGATAATCTAGCTAAAAGGAACTGGATTGGGAGTCATAAATATTGTTTTTGTAATAGTAATGAAACAATCAAGCACTTGTTCATTGATTGCCACCATGCCAAAAACATTTGGAGAATTATTCACATCGCTACTGGGTTAATTTCACCAAGATCTATTTCGCACATGTTTGGAAATTGGTTATCAGGTTTTCAAAAGAAAGAGAGAAGATTGATTTTTGCCGGGATTGCAGCTCTCTTGTGGGCTATTTGGTGCACTCGAAATGATCTACTCTTTGAGAAAAAACAATATACTTCTTGTTTGCAGGCTATCTTCAGGGGAACATACTGGTTGCGATTTTGGGCACTGTTGCAGCATGAGACCTCAAGGGAGACTTTCCGGTTGGCAAGTAGAGCTCTGGAAGTCGTCGCATTAGAATTCTTTGCCCAGAATGGATGGCGAAATAATAATAGACTATGTCTTTGATTTTTATTTCGTGATCTTTTCCCCTTTATTGGAGTACAGCTTGTTAGCTGAAGACTTTGTAAATTGGTCATGTGCTTTATGCAGAGACCGGAACTTATTCCTTTATCTAAAAAAAAAGAGAGTTTGACTTGACACAGACTGTCGATCAAGCTGCTTTTGGCAAACACTTCTCTTTTGAAGACATCGATCCATCACATTATGGACCTCATATTTGCAGCATGACAACTTGTCACATTACAATGCACAATATTCTTTGAAGTTTCGTAATTGCTATACAAGTTATACACATTCAGTGAAATTTATGCCCACATCATATTACTTCTTACGCAAATTCAGTGAAATTATTGTTAATGTGTGTGGAACTGAAAGACCATGTGGGGTTTACTTATATTTGTGATGAGTATTTGACTGTATCTGAGTTAGAAATATGATTTATTTTTAGCAGTTAGATAATTATTGTATATCATTTTGAATATTGCTATGTGAAGGGTTTCCTTGTTTTTGATGGACGCAGGACGATGGTGACAGGTCATGGTGAGGCAGAGGATAACCGGGACTAGGCGAGGTGCGCTGGAGGTTCAGACGATCGGGGATCGCCGAAGGATGACCGGAGACGGAGTCGCTGCAAGCCTATAAGATAAGGAAACGGCTGAAATGCTTGCTTGGAGCTGCTCAGATTAATGAGAGCCGTTGGATTGCGGTTTAGAGGATAGAATAGCGGCCAAGTTAGTTTGAATTAATTTCAACCCTTGATGAGGTTTCTTGAGGGCCAAGTAAAACTCATCTAAGGGTGGAGAATGACTCAATTTCATTCCTTGGTGAGATCACTTGAGGGCCAAGTAAAACTCATCCAAGGGTACAGTATGACTCATGAGTAGTATAAATAGAGGGAGAGGGGTAGCTCTCCATTCTTGAAGGTTTTGTATGTTCCTTTGAGTTTTATCTACCTTGTTGTGAGGCTTTGTAAACCTTCCTTCAAAAAAATAAACTTTTACTTCCTTACTTTTTTGAATTTAATTTCAGCATTTACATTATGTCTTAAATTCAGTATTTAAATTCCGTAATTTAATTTCTTGTAATTTACATTCTCGCAAGTTGGATTTATTTCTCCTCCTTCTAATTGCTTTTTAAATCCCGCAATTTAATTTCTTGTAATTTACATTTTCGCAAATTGGATTTGCCTCCCCTCCTTCTACTTGCTTGTGTTTTTTGTGCCGAGGATGTATGATTAATGGATGAATCTTCTTCATATCATATCCCAATCATCTAGGCACTTTTCTTCTTGATCTTTGCAAAAAAAACCGATCTTTTTGCTTGAAACGAAGGCATTCTTGTAGCTTGTGCTTGTAGCCTTTGCTTCTTGTGTTCTTGCTTATTGTGACAAGTGAGAGGATATCCATGATCATTTTGATCATCAAAACCCCACGAGCAAGTTCAATACCGATATTTTTCTTGTTTGCTTCTTTGCGTTCGAGTGTTTCAAGTGAGGTTTGGTTGGATCCATTGAGTGAGGGAAAAATTTAATTGAGATTATTTACCCCCTCTGATCGTCGCTTCAGTCCTTCAGGAACATTGTAGGATTTTTGAGTAGGCAACATGGTTACAGAGCGATACCTGTTTGGCTATTTTAGCACTGGGGGAATGCGTGCTACGGCGCCTAACTTACCCTACCAGAAATGTACGTATGTGCTACGGCGCCTAGCTGACACTTCCTGAGCTATCATTTCTACCGAAAAGACTACACATAACATACTGACATATTATTAAAGACGAAAGAGGCCATCGCTGTAACCAGTCATGAGTGTTGCAAAGACATGTAATCGAACACATAGGATATCGATAAAAATATCGTCTACGTTATGTAGTCGTTATCATCATCCGAATAATTGAGGTTCCTTTGGTTTTCGCACTGTAATCCTAGAATTTTCTTTGGAGGCGTGAGGTTAGAGACTTCGGAACATCTTAAAGAAATCACATGCTGTACATTGTCTAAAAACTATAGTACTGTGTACTTCGGAGGCAGCATATAGTACTGTGTCAGGTTGGCAGTCCTGTATAAATAATGTACCATTTTTTTTTTTTGAAAACGGCCGCAGCCGTGGATTAAATAATGTACCATTATTATCCGTTTCAAAGTTGTGTCTAGTGTTAGCCCTCGGTTTTGTTCATAGCTGGAGTTTTCTCTTGAAAGCGTAACTCGTCGCTTATCTCACTACCAAAAAGCTGCATGGTGGAGCGATAAGATTACTGAAAGGCAGGCTATTCGTCAGTTTTCTGCGCGTTGTATCTCTTTAAACATGGTTAATTTTTGTAGCTGAGTCTTGTTTCGATAACAAAAAGTAAATGGTGTCAACAATGTTTTAGCATTTATTAGGTCTTGGGAAATATCACTGAAGAGTCAAATATCTTCCTTCTGAAAACAGCTCTGCTTCCTGTGGCTTGTCACTGCATTTCATTTGTGCCGGCTTTGAATCCTAAGCAGGTACTTGAGGACCTGATAATGAAGTGTCCTTGTACTGTTGGATCCATATATCTTTCATGTTCATACCAACAGTGAAGCTAGTTGTACCAGACTTTTTTTTTTACCTGCAGTAGCGTTTCTGACTCAATACTCAAAACAGGAATTGCTGCTCGTGCCCACCAAAATGCATAGTGCTTCCAGAATGTAGCAAGAAAGATGGCATATGCAAGTCAGGCTGCCGTCAATATTGATTTTGTTTGCACGTGTTGAAGGAATTGCAGATTTATCGAGAAACATTTTAATATAACAGCGGATAACTACAGGAAGAATCAATACAGAGGAATAGTGAAATAGTGAAACATGGACAGAAGGAATACTACGACTTAAGGTAGAGTAGAAGAATATGCGATTTTGTATCTGTTTTTAGATTATGAATGACAGTAAAATTTTGTCTTGCAAACTCTGAGAGGGATTTGTTGGGCATTATTATGCTCTCTGGAACTTCGTATTGTCCAATACATACATACAACACCAAGACTGCATTATTTGCAGATATGTTACAGGCAACCATTAGAGCCTAGACTATTGGTGCTAAACACAATATTAATCCTACTTCACGGGCATTTTGCAGATGTTTTGTTGTTCACATTCATATACCTGTCCATAATGCCTTCTTTCTGGAACACGTACACTTGAAGATGACCTGCATTTCTTTCCAAAACAAGCCCAGGATTTAAGGATAGAGTAGAATAAGGTCGCTTACACGACCTTTGTGATAATAATTTAGAATTTCATATGAAGTGAAACAACTAAGAGATAAAATGGGACGTACTTCGGCCGGATCATCAAATCATACTGTCGCATTGCTCTTGTGGCTTTGCAATTAATACTTGGTAATTAAAAGGATGGCATCACCATGATGTCCAAGCGCACCGTCGTCATGGTTGCCGTGATGGTGACAATGCTGCAGCGCGCAGCTGCAACCATCGGAAGCAGCGAGGAATCGATCGAGCTGTACCGTCCCCATTGCTGCGGTTCTCGGGTTTGGTGGGCACCAGATAGCGTAATCCCGGCTTCCCGGGCTTCCCCACAGTCAGACCGTCGCCGCCAATGGCCGGCTTCCCGAGCATACCCAGTGGCAACCCATCGGCGCCCAAAATCCCGGGCCTGCCACTGCCGCCACCCATGCCTGACTGGTCGTCGCCGGGCTCGCAGCCGCCGTGAGCGAGGCCGGCACAGCTGGTACCAGCAGCAGCTCTTCTTCTTCTTCGTCGTCGTCATCGTCGCCGACGGACTGTGTGACGCCGATGGCGGGGCAGATGACATGCTCGTCATTCCTGACAGGAAGGGAATCTGATGGGAACTGGACTGACGACGCAGGAAGGGAGAATAAGCTGAGAATTCCCTCCAATGGCGAGATAGTAAGACTTCAATTAGCTGTGCAGTTTACAATGTCTAAGTGGAGTATTCATTAGAACTAGCCGAGTGCCCGTACGTTGAAACGGAACAACAACCGCTCTTGCAGATGAATTAAAACAGTAGAAAAACAATACTTGGTAGAAATCTAAAAGACTAAACCCTGATAATAAGAAAAGTTTAAAGGTGCAATTTATAAATTTTCGCATGCAAAAGCTTTTGTACTTGGAACTATAAGTTACAGACGAATTAAAGCAACAGAACAATAATTTCTAGTAATTATATAAAGGGAATTGCTAAATTGCACTCGAGTGTTTTTTTGTTTGAGGGCATTCAATTTTTTTGTCTATTACATATTAGTGTTTTTTGTTTGTGGAAACTTAATTTTTTTTGTCTATTAGATATTATTTTGTGATCCACGTCGTGTTTTATCATTTTGACTTTGTCAATATCTGATTTTGTGATCCACATTTTTGTTTAGTGTGTTCTTTATAGTTTGTTTCATTCCTCTATTTTTTACAAATTGTCACGTTACTTTTTACATAATTTAATTTGTGTAAAATTAGTGTATAATTGATATAAAATATCATGTAGAGAAAAATAATGTTTTTACAAATTATTACATCATTTCTACATAATTTAATTTATGTAAAACTAGTATATAATTGATGTAAGGAAAATTTGAGTGTTTTTTAGCAAAAAAACACTCAGGTGCTCCCTAGACACTCCCTTATATAAATTCTACAAGAGTAAACCATAATAATCAGAAAGATTTTAAGGTGCTTTCTGCAAATTTCCATATGACTGAAGGCCTCATTCTTGAAACTACGTTATAGGGTCTAAGCTGTAGTTTTTCCATGGAAAAGATCTAAATTCAATAGATAGCCATGTGCCCGTGCGTTGCAACGGAAACTAAATTTGCGATAAAAAATTTATTTGCAAAGAGCACTAATAGTGACAAAGGTGGGTAATTAAAGAGCAGTGGTAAAAGTAAGTAATTAAAGTGCAGTGGCAAGGTGGGTAATTTTGATGAAGTAATAGTGGTAAAGGTGGGTAATTGAAGAACAGTGGCAAAGATGGGTAATTTTGATGAAGTGACGTGGAAAGAAACTCTCACTTTATATAGTAGAAATGAAGCCTCAGAACAATCAAATTAATCAAGTTTAGACATTTAGATTGGGAGGCTTTTAATAATACAAATGATTTAATTCATGTTCTTTTATTTTTTTTAAAAAAAACTTTAAAATGGTCAGATATCAATGCTAGCAAAAATACTAAACCTAAAACGAATAATGTCATGGAAGTTGGTTTGGGCAGAGAGCCTGGAGAAGAGGTTCATGTTAAAAAGTAGGGTAATAAAATGCAAACGCTTTTCATTATGCAAGGAGTGATAGGCATATTGAAGCATCATTTCGTTGGGAATTGGTTTAATGTGAAACCTTGTGAAGATATTTCAACTAATGTTTGCAATAAGTTTCTTAAGATTTTGGGAACTCAGGCAGAAGGGAGTGATGACGCCTCTTAGTCAAAGCAGTGTCAAATGACAACCTGAATACTAAGATCACCTCTAAAATAAAAAATGGAAGATGTAAAAGAAATGTATGTTGTAGTAACAGGTAGGATGTTAGATTCTAAGATTCAATGCTACAATGTGATTCTATCATAACATCTACGATTCGATTCAAAACCACGATCTTAAACAACCTTGAACACGAGCGTATGCAGAGCTGGCCGAAGGGGAGTCCAATTTGTTTCGGCCCAAAAATCTCTGCCCAAGCAAGGCCTAGTAAGGCCATCACCCGTAGCTAGACTTTTCACTATTCCCACCCCCGAAAAGTGCTGCCCAACACCAACCTAAGGCTATTCTCAGTGTTAAGTTTCATTCTACGGTTTCTAAGGGTGCTATATAATCTAAAAAGGTGTGGACTGTTGAATGAAATAAGAAGTCCCAGTGCACGTCTCATTTTCACAGTTTCATAGACAATCAATAACATTACTGCATGGATGGTGTTGTGAGTGAAAATGAAACGATTTTACCCCCAGTGCAAGTTTTAGATCGTTTCATTCGTGTTGGAAACAGTGACCGACGGGTTTTATCTCCATGAAACTCTTTTTCTCTCTCCTCTTAATTAACTTGTCAAGTCATCAGTTTTACTGATGTGTTATAGTATTTAATGAGAATGAAACCCATTTGAAACCCTCACTGGGAATGGCCTAATAAGTCTATCGGATCCAGGCCAGCTTACCGATGGAGAAGGAATCAAGGGAGGGCTGGAGGCGACGCTGGGCGGCGACAGGCCGACCGTGTACAGGAGATGAAGCAGGCGCCAGTGACGTCGTACGGCTGCGGCGATGAGCCACGCACAACCTACCTCGTCGCCTCACTCGACCCGTTCCACGCCATCCTGATCCGGAATTGCTGTGTTGTTCTTCACCCAGAGGTCGGTTAGCGTAGTTTTGCTCTGAACCAGATGGAAGCAAACATCTAGGAAAGGAACATCTTTGCTATCTGTTCTTGTTTAATCTTAGTACGGTTGTTTGGTTTTTGATAGATTGTCTGGCAGGAGATGGGAATCTACTTTTCCCCACCACAGATGTACGGGAGCATGGGTCGTTAGGCAATGTATTAAAAATGCCAAATTTGTAGCTTTCCAAATTGACCAAAGGATTGCAGGCACACCCAGCGCAATAAAAAAAAGAGAGGTGCTTCCATGTTTTTTATTTTGACAGTTGCATAAATATTAAAGTATAAATAAAGGATAGATGGTGATTAGTTATCCTTTTACTTGCTTCAAGATTTGTGCAACTTGTATTGAGAGGAAAAACATTGAAGCACTGCTCAAAAAGAAATTCGTTCTGCCACTAAAATTGTTCATCCAGCTATCAAATAAGTGGGTAATTGAAACAGGAATTGGGCAAAGTTGAAAGCACAACCTGCCACATTCCAGATAACTCTAGCTAACGGGCAAGTAAAAAAACAGATGGTCAATACTTTCATTCCTCGCAGCATTTGGATTATTGGATACTTGATTTTTCTGGACCCAACCGGATTAGAGACTTGCCAGTTTGCAGTGTTATTTGTGCTACGTTGAAGGAACCAAGGAATTAGTGAATCCTTTTATGGGAAGAAAGAATCAGTGATTAAACAATGTGATCATAAGTAAAGTTTAGACAATGTATCTGTATCATAACTGTTGTTATGGCTCTCCTCTATTAATGCATGGCAGAGCTCCTGCCCTTTCAATTCAAAAAGTAAAGTTTAGACATGCAATAAAAGAACTAATTGACCTGAAAACGACTAGCTTCTGTGACAAGGTCTCCTACTGTAGTTACCGAGTTGGCAAAGCAATGGAAAACACAATAAGTGATAGTGTCACTAACTGAACGTCTTTCGGCGAATACACAGATCGTTCCTGATTGTTGAATCGAGAATAGGGGAATATCTTTCTATCGTTCTCTTGTGGGAATCTGCAATGGTCCAGTAAATATGTATTAATACGTCAACTTGTTGACCAAGGTTGGGGGGAAATGCAATACGATATTTCTCTGTCGAGATGTTATTTCAAGCAGTAAGATGCCATCTAGTCATCTACAGCGACATGGGTTGAACCTTGACCAAACATGAAGTCATCTAAAGTAAGGTTCGAACAGAATTTCAGAGGCCATTCTTATCTTCACTCAGCAATTAATCTTCAGTTGCCCCCAACTCCCAAGTAAGGTATATCATCCTTGTCCAGTTAGTCTTATCTCTAAAGCCTGCATCAAGAGGCAAACAAAAAAAAAAATAGTAGTGAGTGTTTCACAGGGCGCCATGGGATCCCTGCAAGAGAAGCTCAGCTTGCTCGCTACGAACGAGTGCATACGGATGAAAGGAGCCAGCAGCAAGATCGGTTTCCTCACATCGGAGCTGAACAACATGCACGCGTTGCACCAGAAGGTCACTATGATGGAGGAGCCGGATGTCCAAGTGAAGGCCTGGGCAAGGGAGGTGAGGGAGCTTGCTTATGACATCGAGGACTGCATTGACAAGTTCATGCACAGCTTCGGCACAAAGAGGAAACGTCGTAGAACAGGTGGCATCACGGAGTTCCTCCACACCTGCGTTAGCTTTGTTCACAAACTCCGCTCTTGGCATCAGATTACTAGTAAGATTGATGAGCTGAAGACGCGTGTTGTTGCAGTCAGAGAGCAGAGGAGCAGTTACAAACTTGATGACCTTGCTAGCTGCACATCTTGTTCTGAAAAAATAGTTGTGGATCCACGGCTCTCTGCACTCTTTGCTGATGAGGGTTGCCTTGTGGGCATCGAGGGCCCATGAGATGACCTTGTTAACTGGCTGGTTCACGGAGAAGCTGGGTCGATTAAGCATTGCAAGGTGTTGTCCATTGTCGGGTTTGGTGGCTTGGGAAAGACAACACTAGCTAATGAGGTGTACCGCAAGATCCGACCGAAGTTCGACTATCATGCTTTTGTATCATTGTCCCAAAAGCCTGATATGAAGAAAATCCTCAAAAGTGTACTATTCCAATTGCCTTCTGAAGACAGTTTCACTGAAGTTGTGGAAACATGGGATGAAAAGGATCTCATTGTAAAGCTAAGAGAGTTACTACAAGATAAGAGGTACTCGAAACTTCTTATGCCATGTTTAGTTAGGCTTAGATTTTTCTGGCTTATAGCTTAAAGTATAAGTAGTTTGTTTTTATATACAATAGAGGTGGGTAATTTTATCTTAACTTTAGTGGCATTAGTCTAAAACTAACTCTTAGTAACCTAAAAAAACCTCTCCAATTTTGGCTTTTAGTTATATGGAGGTTTATGATTTTTGAAAAAGCCTAGTTAAATTTTACATTAACTTTAGTGGCATCAGTTTAAATCTAACCCTTAATAAGCTAAACAAAAACCTCTCCAATTTTGGCTTTTAGTTATATGGAGGTTTATAATTTTTGAAAAAGCCTAGTTAAATTTGTTTAGGATTTGGTTTTTGGCTTTTAGACTAGAGAAAAAGCCCAAACAAAAGGGCTTTTTTTTCCTTCCTAGAGTACTGTTGAACCTTTATTATTTTCCAAAAATTTTGTGTACCAACTGTTTCATGTTGAATCACTTAGAAATCCTTTCAGACTATAGATTATAGCATACTTGTTTGCTCAGTATACTTTTGCATGCCATCTCTCATGGGATGGAGCAATGTTATTAAGGCCATGTTTGGGAGAGCTCTAGCTCCCAACTCCAGTTCAGAGCTGAAACTTATAGGCTAAAATAAAGTGAATTAAGTTTATATGTTTAGTCCAAAATGTAAACAAGATGATCTACCTAAACACTCTTAATGTACCTCGGCTCCAAACTCTATAAATTTACGAGCTAGAAATACCCCGCTTCACCAACTCTACAAATTTTGGTGGAGCCGAGTCATCCCAAACAGCCCTAAAGATCGTTGGGCTCGGCATTATCTATAAGGATCAGCAGCCTAAGCAGCAATATTCTTGTAACACTTTGTGTTAACAAGTTGCTGGATAGGAAGCCGTGCGTCCGGTTGGTGGCGAAGCGAAGGACTCGCTGGCCAGCCCGGCGTTCGAGCGCAGCTCAACTCTCGACGCTGCAGGCAAACCTGCAGCGGCGAGCTGAGCTGAGCCAACGCCGCGGCTGAGCGAGTCCTTCGCCGCCACCAACCACAGCGCACTGCTCCTGGGCCTCCTGTTGCTTCCCCTTAAAAAAAACAAGTTGCCTGGATGACATGATCATATATACCGTGCACATCTGTCCGCGTATTAGATTGAATTCCAGTATTGTTCCAACATTCTTTATTGATAGGGCAATTAATATAATTTTTTAGGAATATTCTTTTCATCTAGAGATTTGTTGAGCATTACTAATTTATTTAACTTTAAATCATCTTTTAGGTACCTAATATAACACCACTTACAGGCCCTGGAATTGCCGGCCAGGCAGCCGGCCACCTGTCCTCTTGCATTTTTTGCGAAAAAGCCCTTCTATTTTTGTGAAATTACGGATAGGTCCCTGTATAATTTTCTGTGAGACAAAGAATTTTTTCCCTTTTCGCGTTTAGGTCCCTGGCACGGCATTTTACGGAAAAGCCTCCCGTTAGTTTCAAATCGCGAACAAGTCCTTTTCTAATTTTTTCAGATAGCGAATGTGTCCAAAAAAATAACAAACAGTCCTCGCTTCTTACGTTCAAGTCCTTACTCCGTTTTTCCAACCTGTCCTCTTGCATTTTTTGAAAAAAGCCCTTCTATTTTTTGAAATTACGGATAGGTCTCGTGTAATTTTCGTGAGACAAAGAATTTTTTCCTTTTCGCTTAGGTCCACGGCACGGCATTTTACTGAAAAAGCCTCCCGCTAGTTTCAAATCGCGAACAAGCCCTTTTCTAATTTTTTCAGATAGCTAACAGGTCCAAAAAATAACAAACAGTCCTCGCTTCTTACGTTCAAGTCCTTACTCCGTTTTTCCCAGGAAAAATTGTTTTCGCCACCGAAAAAACCCGGGAAAAATGTTTTCGCCATCCAAAAAACCTGGGAAAAATGTTTTCGCCACCCAAAAAAAGGAAAAAATGTTTTCTCCACCCAAAAAACCCGAAAAAATATTTTCGCCACAAAAAAAACGTTTTTCTCGAAATTTTTTTTCAGCACCAGAGAAATATGTGCAGCTCTATGTCTAGACTTTTTCCCAACTCGATTTTCCATCTCGATCTCTGATATTTTTTTAAATGTTTATTATTACTCGATGAACGCGTATAGTGTTAGACTCGACAAAAGAAGATTGTCGTCTCTAATAATTTTTCGTCCTTTTTCCTCTAGACTATTTTTGCCCAGTGAGTGGTTTTGCGAACATAAAAAAATGCATCCGGTCCCTTCTCCGCTGGTTATTTTGAAAAAAAAACCTGCAGTTTCGCAAATTCGATTTGAAAAATGTTTTCGCTATCCAAAAAACCTGGGAAAAATGTTTTCGCCACCCAAAAAAAGGAAAAAATGTTTTCGCCACCCAAAAACCCCGAAAAAAATATTTTCGCCACAAAAAAAAACGTTTTTCTCGGAAAAAAAATTTCAGCACCAGAGAAATATATGCAGCTCTATGTCTAGACTTTTTCCCAACTCGATTTTCCATCTCGATCTCTGATATTTTTTTAAATGTTTATTATTACTCGGTGAACGCGTATAGTGTTAGACTCGACAAAAGAAGATTGTCGTCTCTAATAATTTTTCGTCCTTTTTCCTCTAGACTATTTTTGCCCGGTGAGTGGTTTTGCGAACATAAAAAAATGCATCCGGTCCCTTCTCCACTGGTTATTTTGAAAAAAAAGACCTGCAGTTTCACAAATTCGATTTGCAAAAAACTTATATCGGATTTTCCCCTCGCGGCGCGGCATTCGCGCGCGATTCTACCTAGTTGTAATTGATGATGTATGGTCTATCTTCGCATGGGATACCATCAGGTGTGCTTTCCCTGAGAATAACTGTTGCAGTAGAATTATAGCTACCACACGCATACTAGATGTGGCGCACTCATGTTCTTCCTGTGGTGATGGCCGTGTCTATAAAATCGAGCCTCTCAATGATCTCGACTCTAAAAGATTATTTTGCAGAAGAATTTTTGGAACCGAGGATTGCCATCATCATCATCTACAGGAAATTTCCAATGAAATTCTTAAGAAATGTGGAGGTCTACCTTTGGCAATCCTCAGTATATCTAGCTTATTAGCAAATGGGCCATTTCTGAAGGAAGAGTGGGAGAAGGTGAGGAATTCAATTGGTTTTGCTCTAGACAAAAACCATAATTTGGAAGGTTTGAAAAACATATTGTCACTTAGCTACAATGACCTTCCCTATCATCTCAAGACATGTTTGCTATATTTGAGTATATTTCCGGAGGATTATGATATTGAAAGAGATAGGTTAATCGGACGGTGGATAGCAGAAGGCTTCATCTCAATAGGACGTGGACAGAGGCTCCAAGATGTCGCTGAGAGCTATTTTTACGAGCTCATTAACAAGAGCATGCTCCATCCAGTGGATATTGGCTATGACGGTAAGGCTCGTGCTTGCCGTATCCATGATATGATGCTTGAACTTATTACATTGAAGGCAATCGAAGAGAATTTCATCACTATATTAGGTAGTCAAATGGCTCTAGAAAATCCATATAGCAACATCCGACGATTGTCCGTCCAGTACACTGGGCAAGAAATCAAAGCTGAGCTGGCAGGCAAAGACCTATGCCATGCTCGATCACTTACAGCATATGGTCAAATCAGATATTTGCCTCGTCTTGTTGAGTTTGAGGTTCTAAGGGTGTTGGATCTTGAAGGTTGCAGGGATTTGGAGTGCTATGATTTGAACAACATAGACAAAATGTTCCAGCTAAGATATTTGAGCCTCAGGAGTACACGCATATTGACCTTTCCAACACAAATCGTGAAGCTACAAAGTTTGGAGACATTGGACCTCAGGGAAACATGCATAATGGAGTTTCCTGATGGAATCGTTCGACTAAGAAGACTACTGCATCTACTTGCTGGAAGTGAAGACAGAGGGCTACCAAATATACCTAATGGGATTGGGAGTATGACAAGCCTACAGGTTCTGTCAGGGTTTAATATCTGCCTGAGCTCAGCAAGTGCTGTGGAGGAGCTTGGTAACCTGACCAATTTGATGGATCTTGCGGTAGGGCTAGATAGTGGAGGATCTACCAACAACAAGATTTGTGAAGATATGCTGCTCTCTTCATTGTGCAGACTTGGGAGCAACAAGCTGCAGAATCTGTTGATTCGTAGCTGCCATGCAGCTCCCCTTGAGTTCTTGGATCTTTGGCTTCCTGCACCGGATTTCCTTCAGACATTTCGGATGAACACTAGTTATTATTTTGCAAAAATTCCAAAGTGGATGACACCTGCACCCACCAGCCTTGCTTGTCTTCAGATTAATTTAAGAGGAGTAACAGTGGAGGATCTTTGCATCTTTGGAGAGTTTCCTGCTTTACTGTTCCTAGAGGTATGGTTAGACTCAGACCCAGCTGAAAGGCTTATCATTCTGGGCAAAGGGTTCCAAATTTTGAGAGAGTTTCGCCTCATTTGCGATTGTGGTGGTGCATACCTGACGTTCGAAGAAGGAGCTATGCCAAAGGTTAAGAAGCTCTGCCTTCCACTCCATGTCTCAATAGCAAAAATGTATGGCTTCTATTTAGGCATAGAGCACCTCCCATGTCTTAAAGAAGTTGGCTGTGTGCTTTTTAAGCAGAGGCCGGAAGTAATTTCAGGGGTTTGTATCTTCTCGATGTATTTTTCTTGAAATTAATAAAAGCTTCCATTATCAAAAAAAAAAATGTCTTAAAGAAGTTGAAGTTGAAATGTACCATGAGGGGCCAAAGGATCCTCACACCATGGCTGCAGCAGTTGCCATCGAGAACGAAGCCAATGCTCATCCAAACCGTCCAAGAGTAATTGTTGGTCCTATCAATCTAGTGGAAGGCAACGAAGAAAGTAGTATCATGGAAGAGAATTGAAACCCTTATTCGAAGGGCACAATTTTTCAACGCATGAACAGCAGGTACTCCAGTCTCTTAGGCATTGCAAATATCGGGGGATTTGATGATTTGCCCCGTTTTTGTGGGTGCAATTGATGATTTGCCCCGCATATCTCACTGACATGTGGTCCTATGGCCCGCATGTCAGTGAGACATCACAGGGCAAATGATCAAAAGCAGAGGAAAACCGGGGCAAATTATCAAATTTTCCTGCAAATATCAGGCATTTTCTTAAAACCATGATTAGTTTTTGCGGACAAAAAGTATTTCTCTTTCGATCTTTGCACAAACTTCTCTCACGCGTTCAATGCTTCCTTGATCTGGATTCAGGAAGATGTGCTGCTAGCTCGGACTGCATCGCTACTACAGATTGTTCAATTTTCAAATGAGGCACTCAGAGTATGAACTGTATACATACTGCCAGATTGTATGTGGAGTCTTTCCATCAGCGGTTTGCTATTTATAGTTTTTATTCTAGTTGGCATTATATATGGTCATGTGTAGGAGTATTTTCAATCGATCGTATGGAGCTTATATGTTGGATTATGGAGAAGTTGTTTGATTGATATATGCGTGTCATTTGTGAAAGTTTTAATGGAACCTGAGGAGCATTGATCTGAAGTGTTTCTGAAAGAAACATGCACAGAGTTCAGATTTCAGAGGAATCAAATCATGAAACAGTCATATAAAACCCATAAATCCTGAAGAAAACAAGGAGTCCAGGCCTGACAGATTGATCTTGAGAACCTAGCAACCAAAGGTGCTTTACAGTCTGTATATATTTTTTTCTTTCTTGGAGCATAACTAGGCTAACTTATGTAAACTTTTTTTTTTCACGAGAACGCAGGAGAGCTGCGTTTCGTTGTATTAAGGAGAGAGGTGGTAGACAGTAGACACCACCGACAAAGTCTTAGGACATTACAGACCAAACCGTTTGCTCCGGCCCAAAACGTTCCATCTCCTCCGCACGAAAACCTCGCCGCCACAACCAGGCAGCTACTGGCCCTGGTCGCCAACCTCCCCTTCAACCTGGCCGCCGCTGCCCACCTGCAACTTCACTACCGCCGCCTTCCCTGAATCGCTGCCGCGCTCCCGTGACCTCGCCGCCCTCCCCACCCAAACCCTAACCGCCGCCACCCTCCACCAATCCAGCCTGCTCCCATGATACTGTGCAGCCGTGCTGCTCCCGATGTCCCTCGCTTAAGCCGATGGGATTTCACAACGAGAGTAGGAAGGTATTGTTTTCTTCCCTTACGAATGGACAAAAGTCCATTATGTAAAAAGAGCTCTGCCAATCCGTGCATCCTCAACACACTGATGAATGATTTTTGCCACTGTTATGGTGTTGTGTTGTTGCTGACCGGAGTTCTTCAATTTTTGTGAAATTTAAGCATATTTCCGTTCATTCCAGACTCCTAAGTAGATAAAAGCACAAGAGCTTTTCTTGCAAACCTGCAGAATCATGAACGTATCACTCCATTCTCTGATGCGTAAGTTGTTTATTACTAATGTGGTTGTAATTAGGGAGAAAAAGAAGAGAGCAGGTAAGTGATTGGAAGAGAACTGGGAGAGAAGAAAGAAGGATAGGGAGAAATCACATAATGGAAAGCGCAACAACTTTTATAGTGGTCATGAGGGGAACAACTGAAACCAAGATGGCATCTTCTGGTTATGACTAGTTTTCTAGCTCTCTTCCGTAATCAACAGAGAGAAAGTTTACTGCTAAGAGTTCAATTCTGGCCTCTTAGGGGATTTAGTGGTAAAAGTTCACTGACTTGCTATTATGATGAAAGACAGCATTATTCATGTATCAATTCCTAGTGATGGAGATTAAAATGGCTTCGTTGTAAAATTTATAGGAACATTTGAACAGTATGCATGCCATCTGATTAAAAAGAATAGAAACATGATTCGGTGAATTTTGATTGTACTGCACAAACTTCCCTTTTGTATATTCTGACTCAACATACATTTATGATTTATCTAGCTAAGTGTCCCATTATAACTCAATTATCTGTAACTGTTGGATGCACATTGTTGGTCTTGTAACAATTGTTGATGCGTACATCATTGTACTTGTTTTAACATTCCAAGCAGTCTTGTTAAAGTATGTCATTCATAGATTCACATTTTCATCAGTTGACTACTTGTAAAATTTCTACAACTGAATTGTGTGCAAAATAATATGCTCCCTGAACTGTTGCATCTTTGACAGCTTTGATTACTTCTTTACATGTAGATATTGAGTTGCCTACAACTGAGTTCTGTCCATGTAGATATTGAGCATGCGAGCTGTGGTCCATCTAATAGGTATTCTACTCGTTGAATATCGGGCATGATGATGAAGGAAACAAGACCATGCCAGGTACTTACATCTGCCTTATGCAAATATGAAGAGTGCATTTTGTCATTATCAAGAGCACTGTTCCCCTTGGTGCCACCTAGTTGCTAGGTCCCTCCCTCCCGCCTAGTCGCCTAGGCCAATTTTTCCCGCCTAGGCGGCGATTAGGCGCTAGGCGCCGGTCTGCCGCCCTCCTAGCGCCTATGGGAACACTGATCAAGAGTACAATTTACTCTTTTAATATTGTATTCCTCCATAAGCTAAGTATCTCGGCTGGTCAGTCCAACACCCAAAGAATTATTCATTGATTGCCCTAAAACACAGCTAACTAAACATTCTCATTAGTATCAAACATTGAGTGTTACTTCCAGACTGAAAATGTTTCCTGAAGGCAAATAAAAATTGCGTAGAAAAAGAATTTGATGGTTTATCCATAGGCCTCTGAACGTGATTTTCTTTACTTTTCTCTGCAGTAACAAAGAGATTTGTTATCGACAAAAAGAACTTGATTCAGTTGTAAGGTAATAAACCCCCTGAACCTCCATTGCACAGAAGCTAATAATGTTGTCATGCTGTTAAAATTCGAACAAGAACTTGAACTATTATCCAAGTAATCACATGCTTTTCGTTTCAATTCCAGCTTACATTGTTCCAAAATCTTTGGAATTTCAGCTGCTACTATTGTTCTTTCCCTGTCTTATATTAACTAGCACATGTTCTGAAGTCTTAACTGAAACCAATACTGACCACAAGTTGCAGATCTTTAACTGATGTCGGAATATTTTCTCACACAAGTACTATAAGCAAGGGAACAGGGTACTCTATTTATTCTCAAGGTTTACATGGAAGCTTATTAGTTTCTATATTGATCTCATAATCTAATACATAAGTATACTTCGTACATCCTTTTATAGAGTTACATAACCGACATTAGTTTGACCGACTCAAACCACACTTATTATTATTTAATTGCATACAGCTAATAACTATCCAACGTCCAGCCATGTAGTGTACGTGTACAAGCACTGAGCTGTCCAAGCTTTGTCTTGTAAAATTTGTACACGTTTTCTGTTACCGCTATTGACCAACAAAATTTCTAGCAAACCATAGTAAGCATATCACTTTCACAGCTCACCATCGCTTGCGTTGGAAACTTAAGTGCTAACTATAGCTGTGCATGTGACTGATTTTTGTTTCGTTTTGTAAGATTATAGCTGGAAGTATAATATTAGAGACTTTTTACCTTACCCCAAGGTATCAAGATTTACATTAAGTAGTATTAAGAGGTACTAAAAGTTGGTAACTTCACCCTTTAAACTTTAAGGGTTATCAATTTTTGGTACCTCTTTGTACTAACTCAATCTAAATTTTGATACCTCTTAAAAATGTTAAAAAGTCTCATAATACTGTACGAGCTGAAGTGGTGTGAAATGGATTAGATGCAACTATAGGAATTTTGTTAATTTTAGAAGCACCAATTGCTGTAAAGATTACACGTCTGTGGTTCTTATGATGTACAATAGAAAGTTGTTGGACCCGTGTAATTTGAACTAGCAATATTAAAATAGATAGAAAGGAGTTGTGTTTTGAGACCAGTGATTGATGTCTAAAGTTTTTCATGTGTCACACCGCGACGGGCCGCGAATGGATGTTTAAATCCTTGCTCACGACCCTTAATGTCAAATCCTTTCTCGCGTGCCCATACCAACCACGAACGGTTTGCCAACCCTCAAACGTTTTTGCAAACTCCACCGTGACTCTAGAACACAAAACTCAAGTTTTTGCAATCTTTTGAAAGCAAACCCCAACACTCGTGACCACAACACGTAGAACAGGCATGGGTTTTACAGCTTTAAAGTCTCTCTCTCCTCTTTATAGCTAGCTCTAGGCTGGGACAGTGGTGGATCCAAGATTTTTAGAATAGATGTTCGAGCAACAAAAATATCTCTATATGTTTTCTTGCAAATTTCCATCCCACTCTATTGGAACAAGAGTACCATTTTGGTTGCAGAAAGGATGAAATTAGTCTGGACTTGTCGGTTGCCTCTGGATGGTTCTTCAGATTTCTTGTTATTATAAACAAAATAAGGGGGTGGTCTCTCTTTTCATTCCCTTTTGTTTTGCCTGCTTTCGTTTGATCTAAAGCCTGTCAGGTATGCAGTAAAAATGGTGTTTTGGGTTGGAGGAGTATCTTAAAGTATGACAGGAGGATCGTATAGGAGAAATTTGAGATATGTTGGTCTGGTCTTTTTATTCCTGGGGTTGCTTTGTTCCATATTCTTGATGATCTTGGGAGGATAGAACTATCCCTGGGGAAAGTGGTGTGCTGGGATTAATGTAGGATCTTCGATTTGAACTGGAACAGCAAAGCTTAATTCTGTTTGATTGGTTTTTAGGTTGTGAATCTCTCAAGTTTTCTATCCTTTGGATCTTGCATCTGTCAGACTATAGTTCTTTTGCTAGATGTAGCTAAGGTCTGAATTTTTGGATTCATTACTCTTTTTGCTGCAGATCTGTCGGTGCTTACTGATTAGATTGTCATAGAGAGGATTACAAGAAATTGGCAAGCCTAATTAATTTGGAGTACAGATTTGGGGATTTCTTTGCCTCAATGTAAATTCATCTGTTCCTCGAGCAAACGGCCATCAAGCCGGCACACACGTACACATTTGGAGTATAGATTTGGGGATTTTTAATTTGAGGATTTCAACTGGACACAGGGGATCCATTCCCGACGTCGTGACCACAGGGGGCTCCCCTGCCGCATCGGCACGCCGGCAGTCCACGCGTTGCAGCCTACCCTACCGCCAGTGCCACCTTCGCCGACCGCCTACCCTGTCGGCCCGCCTCCTGTTGGACTCGCTCCCTCTTCCTCTGGTTCTACCACAGGATGGTTCCCCTGCCACACTCACACGCCGAAGCTCCTTGCGTCGCCGCCTCCTGCCATGCCGCTCGCCGAGTGGCTAGTGATCGCCTGCCTAGCTGCCCTGCTGGCTGCCGCCTGCCTCCACCGGTTCGACCACAAGGGGTAGTGGCATATCTAAACCCCTATCGGAGCCCTACACGTGGCACGCCTGCGCTCCTTGCTGCCACCACTGAGGTGCCGACCGTCGGTGCCCGGTGTCGCTTCCCGGCCTTGGCCTTCGCCCTCTGACCTACTGACTTGCCGACCTTGCCCCATAGAGGAGAGGGGACAGGGAAAGCTGCCGCCAGTCGCCAGAGAGGAGAGGGAGACGGGAGCGAGGGATTTGGGGAAGCGTATTGCCGATTGGAGTTGCTGAGCTAGGCCAGGCAGTGAAAATGAAGATGGTCGTGCAGTGAAAAATGGGTCAGGGTCGATTGGAGCCACGTGGGTGTATTGCCAACTTGGCCACACGTTGAAAACTGGCCCGGGGTAGATTGGAGCTGGGTTAGACACGCTGAAAGGCTGAGATACGTATTTTCAGCCTACTTACTGGTATATATATCTACTAATTACTAAGTTTTTTGCCAAAAATTTTGGATGTACATCTATACACTCATGTCCTAATACCCATTCCGCCCCTGGGCTGGGATGGTTAGAGATGGCCTATGACACTGATACACAGAAGGGTTCACACTATAGGTCAAGTTGACGTTTCCAAATTGTTATTTTATGGAATATTTGAAATTCCTGGAAGTTGCGGCATGTTGTGTGACATCAAGGCAAAGAAATGCTTACCTGGGATGTTCACATTTGAAGACTGCACTGATTATTATGGTTGATATCGTCTAGAACAAAGCTAACCTTTTTTTTTTTTGGTGTCATACAGCCAATGCCACGCTTTTGTGGAGTTCCATAGAAAATTTTGGATCTTTCATTGTTACCAACTAGCGGAATTACCTGAGCAATTGTGCGGTTATATATTGCAACATGTTGCTTTTGTTATACAATTCTAATACCTTTGAAAATATAGTTATGTTTGTTATACAATTATAATAGTTATAATATCCATATGTAATTAATCTTCACCGTTGTAATCTAGTTCTACCGAAATAAGTGGTGTAGATATTCTCTTTTTCCTCGATTAATGAGAGATTTTCTAGGATTTTTTTTTTGTGGGATTTTCTATACATCTAAAACGAAGGAGCTACATGGAAAATCACATGTTGTTTGTTTGTGTGTGTATGCAATAATCTGGCTTTCACGAACTAAACAAATTCCCGTGGAGGCACCATTTCTTAACAAATTGAGGTCATGCATGACTGGGAAATCGACGTCTAAGTGCGGTTTGAAAATAAAGAAGCGCAATTGCCGGCCGGGCAACAGCATTGGATGGTGGAGTTTCTGCTTGACCTGAGAAAGTCCTGTTAAATAACGTTTTCTTCTCTTACACAAGCTGAGCAAGCTGCAGTGCCCCAAGCGATCCAACACGTTTGTGCTCCATCGCCACCACCTCTCACTGACTCCGTCTAGTAGCCGCCCGTCATCACCCCTGACTGAGTCCAACCGCTGCCTCCAACTCCGCATCTTACCCTGCCTCACTCATTCATCTATGGAACCCTTCTCCATATATACCTATCGATGATTTTGATAAATAATCTAATATCAATGACAATTGCCCATTCGATTAAATAATGTGAAATAGACCTAATGACAAATCTGCTACTCAGATTTAAACTTGTATTGGAGAGGATTTCTTAGCGTTAAACACCTTAAAGAAATGCAAAAAAACTCGTACATGTTCAGTACAATTTGAAATTACCATACATGCTTTATGTATGAAGCACGCATAGATAATATGGATCCTACACAAAATGCTACAACTATGTACTAGAGGAATAAATGTAACTACGAAAAAAATACATTCTCCATGTTCCAAATAGATCTGACTAGTAGATCTAATATTTTAAAACTAATCGGTGCACCACAACTAACTACTATGAGAAAGTAATGGATCTACAAAAATAAATACCACGGCAAACTACTTTAAAAAGTTACATATCCATAACCACACTATTTACACATCTACCCACTATCCAATGCAACTACATGTCTAATCATTTTATTTGTTAACCAACCGTGGTTTCAAAATAAAATACACAAACAAACTGAAAAACACCTCTAGGATGAAGAGATCCACTCCTTCACCCCCTCCCTTCTACTCTTCCCATGTCCTCTCCTCTCTTCTCCTAATCCTCTCCTCTCTTACCCCTATTTCTCTTTTTCCCGATTAGATCTGAGTTTCGGACATTTTTCGCGTTTAAATGGCATGCTTTCTATCGCTATTTAAAATGACAACAAAGGATGCGGGGGCCTCTGTCGCTATTTCAAATGACAATTTATTGTCTCTGTCGTCATTTAAAATAGCGACTGACGTGGCACTCTATCATTCAATCGTTTGACGACAGACTCTCTGTGGCCATTTGGAACAACGACGACAGAGGCATATTTCTGAAATTTTTTATCCAAGCATTTATTTATGTGATATTAATAAAAATATATTATTTTAAAAAATACGCTCCCGCCCTGGAGTGGCTCCAAGAATCAAATATCAATATGCTCCTCTGTGTTAGTACAAACAGTTTGTTGTCAGTATGTGATGACTAATCACTGAAAGACGAAATACTTAGTTTTAAAATAAAAAAACTGGAAAAAAGTTGATCCATTAGGGGATTTTTTTTCTAAGCGTACCCTTCTTTTTATTGTTACCAAAGGCAAATATATATGATATGATATGATAGGAACCAAAGCTAAAGTAGTTCTGTTTGGAGCTACCAATTCTTAACAAAGGTGAGGTTAGACTGATAAATACTCCTCGAGTCAGTCAGCCAGTTCACACCTTAACGGACGTCATCGATGGTTAGGTGAGTCAACGAAAGGAAAACTCACCGAGCCAAAGGTCATTAGCACCATTTCGACAAGGAAGAAGAAAGAAAAACAAGAGAGAAACCAGGGGAGGGGGATACACATGGAGGCCGTAGCGTCTCGCATGGGGGCTGGGTAAGCAAACACCTTGATGCATGGAGGCCATCGATCGTTAGCAAACATAGGGAATAGAGACAAGACCGATGGAGGCTGTGGTGAGCGCTTCACATGGTGCGTTGGGTCCCCTACTGGGGAAGCTCAACGCTTTGCTGGCCGAAGAGTGTAGCCGCCTGAAAGGGGTTCGTCGTGAGATCCGCCTCCTCAGATCTGAGCTGAGCAACATGCATGCTGCGCTCCAAAAGTACACGATGCTACAAGATCCCGATGTCCAACTGAAGGCATGGATATCGGAGCTGAGGGAGCTGGCCTACGACATCGAGGATTGCGTCGACAAGTTCATTCACGACCTCGGCAATGGCGGGCATCACGGTGGCATCAAGGAGTTCTTCCGCAAGAGTGCTCGCCATCTAAAGACACTTAGATCTCGGCGCCAAATCGCCATCCAAATCGACGAATTGAAGGCTCGTGTAATGGCAGTGAAAGACCAGAGGAGTAGTTACAAGCTGGATGATATTGCTAGTAGCACCTTTGGTCATGCAGCTGTGGATCCCCGTCTGTCTGCTCTTTTTTGTGAGGAGGCACGCCTTGTCGGCATCGATGGTCCAAGAGAAGATCTTGCCAAGTGGATAGTGGAGGTAGAAAACAGCAGGTCAACCACGCATCGTAGGGTGTTATCTATTGTTGGGTTTGGTGGATTGGGAAAGACAACACTAGCGAATGAGGTCTACCGCAAGATTAAAGATCAGTTTCGTTTTCATGCCCTTGTGTCAGTGTCGCAAAAACCTGATATAAAGAAAATTATCAGGGATATGATATTCCAAGTGCCTCGCAAGGATGGATTCAGAGATGATATCGACAATTGGGATGAAAAGAAATTCATTGCAAAGCTAAGAGAACTGCTTCATGATTTGAGGTAAATCTACTCATTCTTACCCATAAACATGGCTCTTTTCTAGTTTCTACGTACTTCCATAATTTCACGCATCCCTCACCACCTCTACTAGAATTTTTCACACAGTGTTAACAATGTTTTGAGTAAATTTCTCAAAACTACATGTTTCACTATCAGAAAACTACATGTTTTAGCTTCTATTTTACAAAACTACAGATTTTACGAGGACTTGTATCACAAAACCACAAGTTTTAGAATTGATCATTTCTTATAATGAGTTTGACAGTGTAGGCCCATGTACATGCATGGCAGCCTCACAAACGACTGAAATGGGAAATAGGGGCATGTGTGGCTATCATGTGAATCTATACTGCCATACCCGTTACAAGAAATAGTCAATTTTAAAATCTCAGTTTTATGACACAAGTTTTTCTAAAATATGTAGCAGTTTTGTGAAATATGAGCTTAAACTATAGTTTTGTGATAGTTTATACATAAAACTTATAGTTTTATAAAATTACTCAAATATTCTATACCTCCATAGTAAATTACCATGGGCTCGATAGTAAATTACCATGGGTTATTGTCGCTAAAAGATGCTTAGCACAAGTAATGTCCTGCAACGAAAGTATTTATAATCCTTACTTCAGTTCTCAATATTAGTTTGATTTGTCTGCACTTGTAATGAGGTAAAAATCAAGAGAATAGCGATGCTTATAAACCCAGGTCGGTGATCAGACGATAATATCTAAAGAGATTAAATGAAGTACTAAAACCACTCAAAATTTTCTCCCCGATCTCACGGATAAAAGTGCAACAATGCAATAACTATAGGTAGTCCTCCTAATTTTATGGGAGCAACAAGCGTTCGGACGTCTGAGTTAGACGCCACCTGTTCGATCTTACACCAATGGATGGGTGACGACCCTCACCCACTTCTCTTCCTCTCCTTGATCTCAGTTATAATTTTTAATTTATTCAAAATTTCAGATATTTTGTTATAGCTACGCACAAATCAAATTGCTAATTTATTTATTCTAAAATCTAGTTATTTAGGATTTTACTTATGAATTCTTACAAAAATCAAATTGATAATTTTATTTTATTTAATTCCTAATTTAAGTTATTTTTGTTTAATTTTATTCTGAATTATTTTTATTTAGAGATTTTACTTACAAATTCATATTGAAATTAAATTGCTAATTTTATTTTTGACTTTGAATTTCAGTTATTTGTGGATTGTATTTGTCATAGACTCTTTCTTTTAATCTAAATCGTTATAACTATAACCCATCATAATTAACAATATAGATCTTTCTCTTTTTCCACCGATTAACGAAGGGACTTTTAGCCATTGAGACGAATTTGTATACAAATCTAATTGATTTTTGTATAATTTTTATTTTGAATTATATTTATTTAGGATTTTACTTTGAAATTAGTATGGAAATCAAATTACTAATTTTATTTTATTTTTATTCCAAATTTTAGCTATTGCTTTGTTGAAATTGTATACAAATCCAATTGCTAATTTTTGTTTAATTCTTATTCCAAATTATATTTATTTGGGGATTCTACTTAAGAATTCTTACATAAAGCAACTTGCTAATTTTATTTTATTTTTTCTTCTGATTTTTTATTTATTTTTAGATTGTAGTTGACACATACTCTTTTCTTTTAATCTTAGACTTTTATAATTTGAACCCAGCACAATCGACGATGTAGGCCTTTTTCTTTTTTTTACCGATTAATGCGGGAATTTCTAACCCTTAAGAGTGAACATGGTGACTTTTTTTTTGTTGTTTTAATAATATATTAGAAGATTACACTACAACAACAACAACAACAACAACAGAGCCTTTTAGTCCCAAGCAAGTTTGGGTAGGCTAGAGTTGAAACCCAAAATGATCCGCTATCAAAGGGAGGAATGAGATGAGGAAGTAGAACAAAGCCTAAAACTATACCAAAACGCGGCATAAAGCCTAATCAAGGTTCAGGCACATGGATAGCTGCTTTCCACGCACTTCTATCCAAAGTCAACTCTTTCGATATATTCCATCCTTTTAAATCCCTTTTGATTGCCTCCTCCCAAGTCAAGTTTGGCCGGCCCCTACCTCTCTTCACATTATTATTGCGTCTTATGATGCCGCTATGCACTGGTGCCTCTGGGGGTCTCCGTTGTACATGTCCAAACCATCTCAACCGGTGTTGTACAAGCTTTTCTTCAATTGGAGCTACCCCTAGCCGATCACGTATCTCATCGTTTCGAACTCGGTCCAATCTTGTATGACCACAAATCCAACGTAGCATGCGCATCTCTGCGACACTTAATTGCTGAACATGCCGCCTTTTAGTAGGCTAACATTCTGCACCATACAACATCGCAGGTCTAATAGCCATCCTATAGAACTTGCCTTTTAGCTTCTGTGGTACCCTTTTGTCACAGAGAACGCCAGATGCTTGACGCCATTTCATCCATCCCGCTTTAATTCTATGGCTAACATCTTCATCAATATCCCCATCTCTCTGTAGCATCGATCCCAAGTATCGAAAGGTATCCTTCTTGGGCACTACCTGACCTTCCAAACTCACATCTCCCTCCTCATGTCTAGTAGTACCGAAGTCACATCTCATATACTCAGTTTTAGTCCTGCTAAGTCTAAAACCTTTCGACTCTAGAGTCTGCCACAACTCTAGTTTCCTATTTACTCCTTGACTTTCATCCACTAGAACTACATCACAAGAAAAGCATACACCACGGGATATCTCCTTGAATATCCTCGTGACCTCATCCATCATCAAGGCGAAGAGGTAAGGGCTGAGTGACCCTTGATGTAGTCCTATTTTAATCGAAGTCATCTCGTGTCACCATCGGTTGTTCAACACTAGTCACAACATTGTTGTACATGTCCTTGATGAGGCTAACATACTTTGTTGGGACTTTATGCTTTTCCAAAGCCCACCACATAACATTCCTTGGTATCTTATCATAAGCCTTCTCCAAGTCAATGAAAACCATGTGTAGATCCTTCTTCTGCTCCCTATGCCGCTCCATAACTTGTCTTATTAAGAACAATGCTTCAATAGTCGACCTTCCGGGCATGAACCCAAATTGGTTCATGGTGATACGCGTCATTCTTCTCAAATGATGCTCTATAACTCTCTCCCATAGCTTCATAGTGTGACTCGTCAATTTAATCCCCCTGTAATTAGTACAACTTTGAATATCTCCCTTGTTCTTGAAGATTGGTACTAATATACTTCTCCTCCACTCTTCGGGCATCTTGTTCGACCGAAAAATATGGTTGAACAGCTTGGTTAGCCAAACTATAGCTATATCCCCAAGACATTTCCACACCTCAATTGGGATACCATCAGGGCCCATCGCCTTACCCCCTTTCATCCTTTTTAAAGCTTCTCTAATCTCAGTTTTTTGGATCCTACGTACAAAGCGTCTATTGGTGTCATCAAAGGAGTCGTCCAACTGAATAGGCATGTTCTCATTCTCACCATTGAACAAATTGTCAAAGTACTCACGCCATCTATGTTTGATGTCCTCCTCCTTCACTAAGAGTTGATCCCTCTTATCCTTAATGCATTTAACTTGATTGAGGTCTCTCGTCTTCCTCTCGCGCATCCTAGCCATCCTATAGACATCCTTCTCTCCTTCCTTT
This sequence comes from Guadua angustifolia, assembly GCA_036346375.1. Taxonomy (NCBI): domain Eukaryota; kingdom Viridiplantae; phylum Streptophyta; class Magnoliopsida; order Poales; family Poaceae; genus Guadua; species Guadua angustifolia. Next base: position 3,291,014 of record CM070515.1, on the reverse strand, counting down.
GTACTTAGCCGTTGGTAAAGATCTTCATAAGCTCGGCCCTTTGCCTCACTCACGGCTCGCTTCGCGGTCTTCTTTGCCACCTTGTACCTCTCTATATTGTACGCACTCCTGTCATGGTACACGCGCTTATAGCATTCTTTCTTCTCCTTAATAGCCTTCTGGACATCCTCGTTCCACCACCAAGTATCTTTAGGTACACCTCCGCTCCCTTTGGTCACTCCAAGCACCTCCGAAGCGACCTTCCTAATGCAAGTTGTCATCTTCACCCACATGTTGTTTGCGTCTTCTCCTTCGTTCCAAGGGCCCTCAGCGATAACCCTTTCCTTAAAGACTCCCGATGCCTCCCCTTTGAGTTTCCACCATTTCATTCTCACGATTTTGGTTTGTTTATCCCTATAGGCATGCAACCGAAAGCGAAAGTCAGCCACCACAAGCTTGTGTTGAGAGACAACACACTCTCCGGGTATCACCTTACAATCCAAGCATGCCCGTTTGTCCTCTCTTCTTGTGAGAACAAAATCGATCTGACTAGAGTTTTGGCCACTACTGAAGGTCACCAAATGAGACTGTCTCTTCCTAAAGAAAGTGTTGGCTATCATCAGATTATAAGCTATAGCAAAGTCCAAAACTTCCTCCCCACTACAAAATGAACCCCCCTTTAGCAATACATATATGCGTTGTTAAAAGTCCATGTAAGCGTTGCTAGGGTCTATACCAACGCATAATTATCGTTGCCTATCTTCTTGCTGCTAGGGGCTATTGCAACGCTTATATATGCGTTGGAAAACCCTACTAATAACCGCTGCTAAATTGCAACGGATATTTATAAACTACAAGAACGCTTACATGTGTTTGTGCCCTATGGGACTTACCTCTAAAGCTTGTTGCAACATTTAGATTCGAATTGTGGTAACGCTTATATGCGTTACAAGAAATTAACCATTGGAAAAAAATAATAATTAATATTTATTTGGAGCCAAATAAATATATACAGGATGCGCAATGCGCATTTGAAACTTTTCCATATCATCCAAGGCACACACATAGGAAATAAGCACAAATCAGTCTATATTAAAAACAAATATTCACATTATAGAGTAGTATCCACAAATTAATTCATCACATAATCTGTGTTCAAACATTTTTGCTATGATAGCAAGATATATACAAAGGAATCCTCTTAAATCAAAGTCATGACAAATCTTGATCCAAAGAAAATGAGAAGCAAAGCACTAATTTCAATGGAAGCCCTCACATCCTCAATCAGTCATGCTGCTGGTCCCAAACTGAAAACAAAATGAAAAGAAAATATTCAGGGCAAGTCAATCGGAACCAACAATAATTATTTTCAATGTACTATATTCAAACTGAGAGGAAGTGTAAAAGGAAATTGTCTCATTTGCAAGGTAAAGATAGAGCATTTGGAGCTAGTGTTGCTGGTGGAATAGCTCTAAGTGGTCGGAATGACTGATGCCTACTGAATCTTCTAGTTGAGCAATGGAACAAGTAATAAATTGCTTCATGTTAAACGAATTCATAGTATCACCAGTAACTGCAGCTCCAAATGGCCAATGTTATCTAGCTATTATAAAAAGAAGCTCTTTATATGTATTTCAAAGTGTAAACTGAAGTGGATATAATATTACTTGCAGCTGTGGTATAATCTGATAGTAATCCTTTCAAGTCATCCGTTCGTAGGCGAAGGGATATCTCTTCTCCCAGGTTCTGTATGAATAATAAGACACATAGATTTATTCTCAGAATTTGCAGCATGATAAAACATAAATGTTTATACATGTAGTTATGTACCATACTAAAACAGTTATGTACCTTATTGAAGCCTAGAATGCATTTAGGACTGACGCCTACATACCCTATCGGAGCCATTTCAGTCATGAGTCCCACCCTCCATCTATGCTGAAAGGAAAACAGAAAAACTGTAAGATAATGAAACCGTGCAAAGAAAAAGAATCGCCGCTTGAAGATTGTTACCTTGTTCTGATCGCAATTATGCCAGGGTAACATGCAAGCATGTGCATTCTTTTCAGAGCTTCAGAAGGTGGAGGATTCAGCTGGCACCCAACAAAAAGTAAATAAGCGCAGCAGCTTAATTCAAGATGCAATGACTGACCTATCGAAGATTATAGAAATCAGACAGATGTGCACTGGTACTGGCATGCATATATCTTTTAACAAAGAAGGGGATAGAAATGAAAATAGGGTCTTTTGGGAAAATCTAAGGTCGAAGCTAACAGAATCTAGAAGCCACTCGTATTTTATGATTTTGATCATCCTACCAAAGTTGTGGTATGAAATGGAAGAAGTTTCAAAATTAACCTCATTTATTTTTCGACTAAAGAAAGAAATTAGCATACCCTATTATTTAACTTTGAGACCTCTCCTACACTCTTGGATAGATATTTGTGCAAAATACACAATGATCGGTAAGTTAGGTGAGAACAACAGATAGAATATGCTAAAACAACATGAAAACAGAAAAATAGCAAATTCTCAGTTTAGCCTTAGCTCTAATTATGAAAGTGTCAATGCCTCAATGGCTACCCACCAAATCTGATCTTCAGATATGAAAATAGATAAAAGAAAATTACCTTAAAGCAATCCAGAAATGGCTACTTGCAACAATAACAAACCTCAAGATTCCAATTGTGTAAGATTTTGTAGTACTGGACACATAAAAGAACAACATTGTCAAACTTATATAGTCACTAAAGAAGGTCTTATTTCAAGTATTTCAATCAAGTTGGAAAACCACAAAAAAATGGATGTATGCCTTGCAAACTTCTACACTTTCTAGTCTCAGTTCTGTGGCCAACACATGAGGTGAAGTATTGAAAGTGGCCATAGTCAGTTTAGCAGTTATCGGTTTGTCATTTGATAAAGTGCATGCAGTCAATCAAATGCAAAAGGGCAGTAATGGATGAAGAGGAAGACTTGCCGGCAGGACGACGAGCTTGGCACTGGCGGCTACAGCGGACTCAATGCGGTATCCCCCTGCTGCCAAATCCATTTTCCTGCTGCCATTTTGTACTATTTTGTACCTTAAATTTTAGTGAGGCAACATTGTAAGGCTGGTATCTGGATTGCTCAAGTGAGCTATGCAGCATTATCAGTGCAACTTCTAATTCTGAAAGTTTGAGAGCTAGCATATATTGCAATACTTACATTGTACAAGGAGCAACACAATTATTCTGGGTTGTCCCTTTGTTTAACTTAGGCCGCAGGGAAAAGGTTATGATCAATCGCATTTGGACTTCCTATAGATGCTATGAAAATTGAAACATTTGTCTTTACAGTTATTGGCACCATCTGCTTTGTAACTAAGAAACAAAGGCTTCCAAAGGAACAAACAGAGGAAATCGTGAAATTAGTAATCACCCAAGTATCTAAGAATACATGCAAACATCACCAACGATATTCCAACAAACCATGGATTATCCAAATCACCGCAATAAGAACCACTCAACACATCAGGCAATACCAGCCACAACAGCTGTTCACCTACAGCTTCAAATTGGCTTCTCTGAAATGAACATTGTGCACACCAGTACCTATTATCTCAAGAACATAACTCAGAGCATTGTCAACACAAAAAAAAAACAATTGTAAGTAACTTACCACGGTATCCACAAGTGATCAAATTTGGTGCTAGTAGGAGTACATCACAATATTTGATCCCAACTAGTGAGCACCTGAAGCCTCCTGCTGACCTGTTCAAACAAAACTACTTGCCCAAAAGCAATTATCAGATAGTAGTCCATTTTCTCCTTCAAATCCAAAGTATTTTACCATTAACAGAGATGTTTCCACTCAATGCAAAAATAATTATGCTCGTATGAGTTTGGAATGCAACACATTATTCTAAAAGCTACTATATGCTTATAGCTCTGTTGAACTAATTTCTATATTCAAAAGTCATGGAAATTTCTTAAATGCAATTAGAAGTCTCATAGATCTTGTTACTTCCTAAGTAGATCAACTGATACATTCTTAACCAATACAACAAAACCAGTGCGGAAAAACTTCAATACCTTCGTTCCTGCTGCCAAATCCATTTTCCCCCTGTCCTTCTAATCATCAATAGAATGCCATCTAACTACAACTGTCCAACTGAGACCATACATGATACATGGGTTCAATCAACTTGATGCTTTACAAACAGAATGGTATAACACCACGATAAATTGATGCCCATCATTCTCTAGTCAATTATGCTAGATCCAAGGAGCAGGATAACTTGTGCCATGTATACCATTATGTAATGATTATCACTGATGAGATCAAATCGTGTTAGATTGCCTTCTTGTTTGTAGCAATTTCTTACTCTGCTGAACACAGAACACAACATGAGCTTTTAAAACATTTTCTTAATCAATCAGCACTACGACAGGACACCACTGCTTTAGGCCTTAAAATAGCAGTGGACAGTAACAACCTGTGAAAGTACCTGCGGATATACACTCAGTAAATGAAAAGTTCTGCAGCATTCTGTTGCCATCAGACAACCCCCCAAAAAAGTAAAAGATTTTTATTGGTGTTCCTATTCTTCCAAACAGGAACACCCCATTTTTCACTATGAATCACCTGTTCATCACAATTTGACATACTCATGTCAGCAAATTCTACAAGAAAGTTCTAGTTGTTAGGCTTTTGATAATTAAAAGTATAATCCTCAAATGGAGGACACAGTTTTGATATAAATATTAAGTGAGTTTACACACTAATTGATTCGAGGCCTTGGATAAATAAATGCCTTTATGTTTTTTGAGTTGATACAGTTTGATAATACTCCACTTGCTTTTGTTTAAGAAGACTGTTTAATAACTCAGTTTTCATTACCATGTTAGTTATCAAATAACTCTTTTTGCCTGTTGGACCACTTAAACTGTACTAATACACCCTGATTGCAAAGTTCTAACCACAACATTTGCTTGATTGATTTAAACAATTACTAGTGTAATGACCTGATTTCTAGCATCAAGCACTAGATTATTTTTCACTACTGCACAAATATCTATTTCAATTAAGTTATGGGAGATGTAATGACCAATTGATATGCATACGTAAGTTCGGTCTCTCTCAGTATCCTCAGTAATCAGAATTGAACTGAAGATACCTTTTGTACTGCTTGAAACATAACTGAACTGGAAACCAAAACACATTCTTTTTGCCTCAATCTTAAGCAATTCATTTTGCTAACCCATGATTGTATCAAAATGAAAGGAACACTACAAATTTCCTTTTCAAGAACACAAACAAAGTGACAAGCACTTCTCCTCACTGATTACAAAAATAAACACTAACTAACTATGACAAGCTTCATTCCCTGCAAAGTTTTTGGGGGTCCGACACAGATACTCGCTGGTCGTAAAGCACATGCAAGCAAATCCACATGATGAACTCTATAAAGGAGAGCTTTTTATTATTTCTTTTGGTATTTTCCTTAACATAATTTGTACGACTATACCTGTAGAGACTACACAGCTGTATACTCCTACACAAACAGCACAAAACAAAATCTAAATAACAACAACAATTAGCACAAAATCGAAGCTAATCAACACCCACCAAATTCAGCTACGTGCTGAAGCGTACCCGTAGGCGCCTCCACAGGCAGCAACGAGGCAGGCTGCGCCCCGATCCCCACAGTGGCGACGGCAATCGCCGGAACCACCCCCGACTGCGCCGCCGCGGCGGATGGCGGGCGGGGCATGAAGAAGGAGTGGAGGACGTGGACCGTAGCGCAGAAGAAAGCGGCGAGGAGCACGACCGTGATTTCTTTACCAAATGTAAAGCGCCGCGGTGGATGCGCCCAATTAATTGCCGAGGGTACTTGGAGTGGGGAGGGGAGGATCACCTGGAGGAAGCGGAGATCAGAGACCGGCACGGGATCGGAGGAAGGGAAGAGAGGGGCGGTGTCAGGGGGAGTGGGCGCGGTGGCCCGTGGGGGGTGACCGGGAGTAGATCTGGAGCAGGCGGCTGAACCTGGGGGTACGGATGATTTTTTGTAACTGGTTGCTTAACCTCACGGATGAGGCTCGCAACGCTTTGCAAGCGTTGCCACTTTATTGCTTGCAACATATAATATCATGTGTTGCTATGTATCCGTTGTTAAAGGGGTGTTTCTGTTGTAGTGCCCCCTCCTGATTCTTACTACCATACCCAAAACCTCCATGTGCCACCTCATACCCTGCATTTGTTGTACCTACATGACCATTGAGATCTCCTCCTATGAACAACTTCTCATTGGTGGGTACCGCCTAACCACGCCATCTAAGTCTTCCCGTAAGCTGTCTCTTAGCACTCTCATTGTGGCCTACCCGGGAGCATACACACTTATTACGCTCAAGACTAAATCACCAATGACAAGCTTGACTAGAATGATCCTATCTCCTTGCCTCTTAACGTCCACCACTCCATTCTTAAGGCTCTTATCAATCAAGATGCCTACTCCATTTCTATTTGCAACTATTCACGAGTACCGAGCTTGAAGCCGTTGTTCACCTCCTTCGCTTTTGACCCTTCCATTTTGTCTCTGCGACGCATAGGATATTTACACGTCTCGATCGTTGTGTCAACTAACTCTCTTAACTTACCCGTAAGGGACCCTACATTCCAACTACCTAGCCTAATCCTAGTTGGCTCGACTAGCTTCCTTACCCTCGCACCACGAGTCGGTGTGAAGACCCTTGCTCATTTATCACTACACCCGGGCGCCGATGTAGTGCGCCACTAAGGGAGCGACGATCCGATCCTTGCTTACTTAACACCGTGTCCAGATCACGACACGGCGCGTCACCAAGGGGGTGACGGCCCGGCCCTTGCCCATTTAACACCATACCCGGGTTCCGATATGACGCGTCGCTAAGAGGGTTACGCCCTAACGGTTTTCTCTTGGGTTTCATCTCCATTTGAGTAGCTAAGTTTTTATGTTGGCTCGCCACGCCTAACACAACCTGTTAGGGACAGGACCCCCCTCCTCCTTTATCCGGGCTTAGGACCGGCTATGTTGAGACAACATAGGCGGAGTTATATTAGAAGATTACACTGAGTGGTCATATTACATATGTACAATAAACTGTATATGAAACCGCCAGTAGGCATGATACTCTTAATTAAGTAGTTGAGTTCCTTAAGCGTATGCAAGTTTGGAGTTTCATGGTCTGTTTCCTTTTTCTACTTGAATTTTCATCATAACTGTTTATGCTATGTACTAATTAATATATATCAGGTATCTTGTAATAATTGATGATATATGGTCTACATCGGCGTGGGACACACTCAAGTGTGCTTTTCCAGAGAATAATTGTTCTAGCAGAATTGTAGTTACTACACGCATTTTTGATGTAGCAAGCTCATGTTGTTCGGGCAGTGATGACCACATCTACAAAATGGAACCTCTAAGTGATTTTCACTCAAAAAGATTATTTTTCGGAAGGATTTTTGGTGTTGAGAACTGCTGCCCTCTTGTGCTGAGAGAAGTTTCCAATGAAATCCTAAAAAAATGTGGAGGTTTACCATTGGCAATTATTAGCATATCGGGTTTATTGGCAAATAGACCATTTGTCAAGGAGGAGTGGGAGAAGGTGAAAAGATCAGTTGGTTTTGCACTAGACAAGGACCAAAGCCTAGAAGGAATGAAAAGCATCCTTTCCCTTAGCTACAGTGACCTTCCACATTATCTCAAGACTTGTTTGTTGTATTTAAGTACATTTCCAGAAGATTATGAGATTGAGAGAGAGATGTTGGTCAGGCGATGGATAGCAGAAGGCTTCATCTCTGAAGAGCGTGGACAGAACCATCAAGAAGTTGCTGAGAGCTACTTTTATGAGTTGATCAACAAGAGCATGGTCCAACCAGTGGACATTGGCTATGATGGTAGGGCTCGTGCTTGCCGTGTCCACGACATGATGCTTGAACTTATCATCTCAAAGGCAATGGAAGAGAATTTCATCACCGTGCTAGGCGGCCAAACTGTTATACCAAATCCGCATGGTTCAATCCGACGATTATCCATACAGTACACTGACCAGCAACTTGCAGCTGTGCTAGCAAACAATGATTTACGCCATGCTCGATCTCTAACCTGCTTTCGTAGCATCAAATGGTTGCCTCGTCTTGTCCACTTTGAAGCTTTACGAGTACTGGATTTTCAAGGTTGCGTGGGTTTGAATGAGTATGATTTGGAAAGTATAGACAAATTATTCCAACTAAAGTACTTGAGCCTTAGGGGCACGGGGATATCAGACCTACCTGCACGAATTGTGAAACTAGAATATTTGGAGACCCTGGACCTAGTTGGAACAAGGATAGCACAGAACTACCCACTGGATTCTCCCGACTGATAAAACTATTGCATCTACTCGGAAATTGTTGACGCTAAAAACGTGAAGAGGGTTTCTGGATGCAACACACCGGACGAACACCGGGTTCAAGTGCTGTGAAGGCCAATCGATTTGACCTCGCAATCGATAAGGAAATAGTTGTAAAATTCAATCAAGCGATCCTCGGACGAATCGGCTAAGAATCACGAATCACCCGAAGCCGATTAGAAGGGTAAATAGATTAGTCGATTAAGACTAATCCGAAGGTAAAAGGTAGATCGATTACAAAAGGCGATGCGCAACAAGGCGTAATAAATCAAACTGAAAAAGCCAATGACGATCAAACAATCGGCGATCGCAACTTTATTTGATCGATGTCGACTTACAGAGGAAAGATTACAATGCTAAAAAGACTAAGAACTACAGAAAGTAAAAACTAGAAGATGTGTTGATTGTTGTTGATGCTTCTTCAAGCAGCCCTGGCGTGCCTTATATATCCGCTAGCCGATCCGAGTCCTAATCCAACACGACAATGCAATCCGAATCGGCTCATGATTTCCGCTTTTGGACTCTGTTTCCAAATATCATCTGTATTATCCAAAAACTCTTCCGGGTGCTTCGTCAGTATCCAAACTCATGTTTTCCCCGCCGTCTCTGCATCTTACCAAAAATTGGTGCAAACATATGCCCCCCATTTTTGGGAGATAACTTGTTATCTTCCAAAAATCCATCGGCTTTTCTTCATCGGCTTCTCTTGCCAGCAGGAAAGTACTATTCCAGCAACCACTCATTTTAATAGCGCCGTAAAAATCTCGGTGCGGTTTAATGGCAGGTGTCGCCTCGAATCCATTTCCCGCTATTTTTACTTTTCACCGTGCTATATATATGCGGGACCCCCTCTGTCATTTTCACGCCTCGGCTTTCAAACTCCGCAATCGGCTTTCTTTCTTCAATCGGCTTCTCGCCCAGTCTTCACTGCACCAAAGAATCAATCCTTTCCTTCTTCAATAAATTTGAATGGATCCTTCCAGTCTCGATCCCCATTCTGAAAGCGAAGATCAATACTATCTAGGCCCGATAGGAAATTCCATCGTTGATTGATTATTACTAAGGAAATTACTAGACTCCTTTATCGGCCAAAGAATATAACATAACGGACTGGGGAAAAAGCTTTAGACCTTGGCCGACAGCGCTTAAAGGCTGGAGAAGTTGGTTCATCAGAGTATCGGCCCAGAAGAGGTCTGAATGGGAAAACATGGGTATAGCCGAGTGCCTTCCACTGAGCCTTGCAAACCCTGAAGCCAATGAGCCCTTGGTGGCACACTACCGCTATTTTTGGTCGGATACTCTTAATGCTTTCCTTTTCCGGACTGGTCCTATCGGCCCAACTCTACTAGATATAGCCGAGCTTTGCTGCCTTAGGCCAGACGGAATCCAGATATCGGCCTTCAGTGGTAAACCAAGGCATAAGCTAATCCGATCAAAGGGCGAGGGTTGGTCCAAGTACATCCAACACAATAACAAGATAAATGGCTTAGTATCGGATGAAGAACACATAGCCTTTTTAAACTTGTGGCTGGATCGATTCCTCTTTTGCGGGGCTTCTCTGGGTCCGACGCAAGTTTTTCAGTTCGTGGCAGAGCAACTGGTCGAAGGTCGTCGACTTGCACTTGGCAAAATGCTCCTGGGGGCCGTCTATCAAATGATGCATGTTATCAGAAGTCGGCTTTTTTCTGGGTTTGGTCAATATGTCGTGGGCAATGTTGGAGGCCCTTTATGGTTCATCCAACTATGGCTTTACAATATTTTTAGCCGATCACTAATCCCGGAGCTGTCGGAAGGTTCAGCTTTTCCTCGTGAGGATTACCCCGAAGGTACTACTCCTCAATACAGAGCCAGCCGATCGCACGGAGAAAGACTTGTGATGTGTACCAGCGGTGATGTCAAAGTTACTCCAGCCGATTTTAAGAAATATTTGTTGTTTTTCCTCAATTTGGACAACACAGTCTTCAACCAACAAGACTTCTTTCCTTATACAAATGAAGCCGACTTCCAGTGGCCTTCATTCCTTCATTTGGATGCAGATAGTTCTTCGATGCCAGAGTCAACCTTGGATTTGTATCGGGTTTTTATTTCTCCTTGCATACTCTTCGTCGGCTTAAATTCGTGAAGGACTTTTCAATGCGTCAGATGAGTTTTACCATCCCTCCGTCTATGCCCGCCAATTGGGTTTTGGCCAAGTAATTCCTAGCCTTCCTCTCCTGGATCGTCTTCAGCCAAGATCCAAAGTGAAAAATGTTGCCCAAACCGAACTACTTCTGATGTTATCCGATGAACTTCAAGTCAGCAGCCTACCACACTTTTTCTTGAACTCCCGACGAGCTAGTCATTTTACAACATGGTGGACGCCTATATCGGGGGCCCTTTATTTGGATCGTGCCCCGTCGGCTATTGTAGAAAAATTCCTACCGGATCATTGCGAGCCGACGATAGTCCCTTCTAACAGCAGCAGTTCGAGTGAAGATAGCTCGGATTCCTCCAGCTCGTCGGGTTATACTAACTCATCGGTAGCTGTAGAGGTATCGGCTTGTTTCATAAAAACTTCTTATACCTGCAGTTTTGTTGCCACTTGTCTTTTAATTACCTCTGTATTTCTACCTTTTGCGAGATCTTTGCCTGAGCAAGGCTATTATTAACCCATCGGCTGGTGGATCAAAAGGGAAACGCCCCAATCAGCCGACCGTCTTAATGGGTTCTGGCACTCTTGGAGTGAGCAGTCCTTCATTATCAGATCTCGAAAAAGAAAGAAAGCCAAGTAAGTTTTCACTATAGCCGATAAATATTTCCCGTTCATGCTTTTGCTCATCCTGTGGTTTGATTTTTTTTTTCAGAAAAACCCAAGTCTACCAAAGTTCCAGCCAAAAAACAGCCAAAGCGCAAGGAACAAAGTGCTGAAAGCTCTCTTCATCTATCAGCTTTAAATGCAGTAAGAGCCAGACTTATTCTCATGCCTATCGAAAATTATCAATCTTAAGTTTCTGACTTTGTAATATTTCTTTTCAGCCGATAGCATCTATTCAAGCGGCTGGTATGTTGGTCGATCTTCAGGGTGCTTCTGCTGGCCTCCCTGCGGTTTCAAAACCTCCAACACCACCATCTCCTGCCCGGTCAATTCTTCAATTGCCCGATGTTGTCCCGGATGGGCTGTCCGACCTTCTTGGGTTTAGCCTGGACGAACTAGTTGACCCAGAAGTGATGGCGACAGATGATTATCCGGCTGACATCCGCCAGATCATCGATGCATCCTTGGAGGCGTCAGCTTCAGTGGTCAAGTCTGCACCAAACATGCAAGAGAAGTTGAATCGGCTTTTGATTGCTGTAAGTTAGCCAGAAGACGTGATCCTTGCCAGTGCACAGTCTATTCGTGATGCCATGAATGATGTTGAAGCCGACCTGCCGCCAAAAGCCATGGAGGCAATTCTAAACGTCTGCCATATAGATGAAAGGAAGGCAGAAGTCGATGCAGCAAATGCTAGAATTGCCCAGCGGAAATTGCAAGAAGCCGACCAACGCACTCTAGACAAGCTGATTGCTGAGGCCAAGGCCAAAAAGAAAAAGTATGATGAGGGTGCTTCGTCCCTTCTTGCGACCAAGTCTTCCGTGCGCGATCTCGAATCGGCCAAGAAGAAGCTTGAAGAGGAATTGGCCAAGGTAAAAGAAACGGTGGCCAATTCTCTTGGCGTGATGAAACACAACAACAAGAACTCAAGAGTCTCAAAGAAGAAGTTGGTTTGGCGTGGCGCAAGTCGAGATCAATCGGCCAAAATTGTTCAAAGGTCTTAGGGTAGTGCAAAAGATGACGAAAATATTTTGTATGGCATTACCGAGACACCGTTATACCGCAGCTTTTATCGGCTTTAGGGCTAGAATTCGTGGTCCGGTCTGTGAACTTATATGATGTAATGGTTATCTCAAACAATGTCACTGCTTTTGCTTGTAATGTTCTCAATCGGCTGTTTAACCGATTGTGATATCCCTGCTTTATTTTAATCGGCCGTTTGCCTCCAAGCCTCTCGTGCTACCTTAATTATGTGCCGATCCATACACTAGGGTAGTACTTTTTCAAGTACCTTCCATTAATCGCTTTAGGAAAAACAGTACCTTCCAGTGTTTCGAGTATATACGCATTACCTCCAACAAGCCGATTTACTTTATATGGTCCTTCCCATGTAGGTGACCATTTACCGAATCGATTATCCTTAGACCCGATTGGCAATATTGTCTTCCATACTAAATCGGCTTCATTAAAGTTCTTTGGTACAACTTTTTTATTATATGCTCTTGCAACTCTTTCTTTATTTTTCTTAAGCCGATTCAGAGTAACCAGCCTTAATTCTGCCAAGTCATCCAAATTGTACAGCATCAATTCCTTGTATTCATCAGCCGATAGATTGTTCTGCTTTGCTACTCGCATCGATTCAACGTTTATTTCTACGGGTAACACCGCCTCTTGACCATACACCAACTGATACGGTGATAACTTAGTCGCTCCGTGAAATGCTAGCCGATAAGCCCATAGGGACTCCGACAGTGTAGTATGCCAAGTTCGAGGCTTTTCATCAATTTTTCTTTTGATCAATTTGATCAAAGTCTTATTGGACGACTCGGCTTGTCCATTAGCCTGAGCATAATATGGCGATGAGTTAAGCAATCTGATCCCCAAATTTTCTGCAAAACTTTTAAAATCGTTAGACATGAACACAGTTCCTTGATCGGTTGTGATAGTCTGAGGAATGCCAAATCGATGGATAATGTGCTCATTAACAAAGCCGATTGCTTCATCTCGGTGACTTTTTGAGTGGGACTGACCGACCCATTTTGAAAAATAGTCTGTAGCTGCAAGGATAAACTTATGGCCTTTGCTTGATGCTGGGAATATTTGGCCGATTACGTCTATCCCCCATCCTCTGAACGGCCATGGTTTAATAATCGGATGTAGAGCCGATGCTGGTGCAAGCTGCACATTCCCAAACTTTTGACAACTTTGGCACCCTTTGTAGTACTTGAAGCAGTCTTCTAACATCGTCGGCCAAAAGTATCCTGTCCTCCTCAATACCCATTTCATTTTGTGAGCCGATTGATGTGCACCACAAATTCCCTCATGGACCTCACCCATAGCCACTTTTGCTTCTTCATCACCTAGACACCGCAGAAGCAATCCTTCCAGTGTCCGATAATACAGCTCATCTTCCATCAAGACATATTTCAATGCCTGCTGTCGAACCTTTCGTGCGAGAGAGTGCGGATGGGTCCGTCAGGTAAGCTTTTATTTCTGTTCTCCAATCGGCGATGTCGACACAACCTTTGCTTTTGTTGATTGAGTCTAATATCTCACATCGGCTATCTTCTCTGTAGCCTGATGCAGCTTGGGCTAACGTATTGGCCCTATTGTTCAACTCTCGGGGCACATGGCTGATAGAAAATGTAGTAAATGTTTCTATAGTGTTATAACAATGCTCCAAATATTTGCTTAATACTTCGTCGTTGCATCGGAACTCCCCCTTTACTTGTTGAACGATTAACAATGAATCTCCGAATGCTTCTACATCGCTTACCCCGATACTTTCTAACAATCCAAGTCCCTTGAGTAATGCTTCGTATTCAGCTTGGTTATTGGAGCATCGGCTATTAAGCCGATATGCAAATTCGGTGCTATACCCTTTTGGTGAAATCAGCACGACACCTATTCCGCTCCCTTCTTGGCAAACCGACCCATCGAAATATAGCCGCCAAGGGCCACATCGACCATTCTGCCGTGGTATCATGTCACGTAATGAAATAAACTCTTCGCTGCCTTTAATCGCTTTGGCGATTCATATTGTAGATCGAACTTCGATCAAGGCGACGCCCACTTCCCGAGTCGTCCTCTCAAAATCGGCGCAGATAAGATATATTTGATGACATCGGTTTTGCATACTATTATACAAGTTGATGCCAGTATGTAATGTCTTAACTTGGTGCAGGCGAGCGAAATACAATGATAGACATAGCTTTTCTATATAAGGGTACCTGATTTCAGTTTCCAATAGTCGTCGGCTGAGATAAAATATTACGCGCTCTTTGCCATCGATCTCCTGCGCCAACACAGCTCCGATGGTTTCCTTTTCACCGAAACGCATATAATTTAAAGGAATCCTTCGTAGTGCGGCAGGATCGGTGGTGATGCTGTATTTCTTGATTTCTTCAAAAGCTTTTTTCGATCGGCTCCCCACACGAACTCCTGATGATCTTTCAACTTTAATAATGGCGTAAAAGCTTGGATCCTACCAGACAGATTCGAGATAAATCGTCGTAAGTAGTTAATTTTGCCGATCAATTTTTGTAGTTCATTCTTGCACGTTGGCGGCTTGGTGTTTGCTATGGCATTGACCCTTGTCTGGCTGACTTCGATACCTCTTTGATGCACCATGAAACCGAGAAACTGACCAGCCGACACGCCAAATGCGCACTTCAAAGGATTCATCTTTAAACCATGAGCTCTTGTGTTTTGAAACACTTTTTCTAAATCGGCTAAGTGTTGCCAGTCCTCCTTGGATTTGACAACCACGTTATCGATGTAAATTTCAACGATATGTCCGATTAGATTGTGAAAGATTAAATTCATGGCTCGTTGATAAGTGGCACCTGCATTTTTCAAGCCGAATGTCATTACTGGCCATTCATATAACCCTAACGCGCCGGGGCATCTGAAGGCCGTTTTGGGGACATCGGCTTCGCCATGAATATCTGGTTATATCCGGCGTTTCCATCAAGAAAGCTAATGATCTTGTTACCGAGGCAGCATTGATAAGCATATCGGCTATAGGCATCGGATATTCATCTTTAGCGTGGCTTTATTCAAATCCACGAAATCTACGCACGAAGCTTACCATTTTTCTTCATGACAGGAACAATGTTGGACACCCACTCGGCATATCGGCAAGGCCTTATAAACTTGGCCTCCAGCAACCTTTCTATCTCTTCCTTTATTACATTATACAATTCTGGATTAAAACGACGAGGAGGTTGCTTATATGGCCGATACCCTGGCTTGATAGGCAGCCGATGTTCAACTAGTTGTCGGCTTAACCCAGGCATTTCATAGTACTCCCAAGCAAAACAATCCCTGTATTTTCTAAGTATTTTGACCAACTTATCCTTATATTCTAGGCCTAAACTTGCACTTATAAAAGTTGGTCTCTTTCTATCACCTTCTCCTATATCAACTTCTTCAAGCATATCGGCTGAAGTGAAGCCTTGCCCTAATTTTTCGTTTTGAAAGTCTTCAATAGCTTCACATGAGTTTATCGTTTGCCGATAGCTCCTTGCTTTGTCCTGTAGAATTTGAATCATTTTTGACCCCATCTTCTCAAAATTTCAATGCCCGATCAAAGGTGCACAGTTCGACATCGATCGGCGTAAAGCCTGTTTTTCCAATGCTGATGAAATCACAATCGTCCAGAGCCTTACCTGATATGCACTCTGCTTCTTCATGTGGCCAATTTGCATCGGAGCTGGCCATAGCAATATGAGCCGATGTATCAGCTGAGACGATTTCGACTTCATCTCCGTTCCACTGGATAAGCAATTGGTGCATGGTCGAGGGTATACAGCAGTTGGCGTGTATCCAATCTCGTCCTAGAAGCACACTGTAGTTCCCTTTTGCTTCAACCACAAAGAATGCAGTCGGCAAGGTTTTATTGCCGGCGGTCGATTCGATTACCATCACTCCTTTGGCTTCAGAGGGTCACAGTAAAGTCATTTAACACCATGTTTGTTTTGACCAAGTCTTCATCGGTTTTCCCCAACTTTCTGCAGGTACTGAGTGGCATCAAGTTCACAGTAGCCCCTCCATCCACCAGCATCCTTGATATCGGCTTTCCATTGATGTAACCCTTCAAATACAATGGCTTTAGATGCCGATGCGGATCTTGTGGTTTCTCAAACACTGCATCTTGTGCCCCCAGACACATTTGAGCAAATGTGTCTTTAGCCGATCGATTTTAATTCGAATTCATTGGTAGGGTGAACACCATATTGATATCCATAGGAGTGCCATCTCGAACTATTGGTGACATTAAATCGTCTGAAGAGTCCGACTCATCATCGGTTTGTTGTTTTCTCCTCCACTCCTTTGTGACCAACTTTACAGGTCGTAATTCGTTGAAAACTTGGTCTCTCTGCTTTTCTTCTTCAAATTCTCTCATCTCTTGCGTTCTTAGGCGTTGGAGCCGCCTGCGTTGTGATCGGCTAAGTCCAATCGGGCACCATCGAGGTTTAGGTTCAACTGGTTTGCGGATCCTACCAACCAAGTTCTCAGCAGGTTCTTCCTTGTCCTGGTTTAGCGCCCCCAGCCTCTCTTTTATCGGCTTCTTATGTCTGGACTCGTCTTGATCTGGTGCTGGCTGATATAGACGCTCTTTTACCGACTGCCTTGGCCAGCTTCTTTGTGGGTAGTGCTCCATGGGGCACGCTTTTGAAGATGGCAGCATCATGCCTCTTTCCCAACAGAACTGCCAAAAAGGACATCTTTCATGAGCTCGTTCTGCGTTGCTTGGCCGATGCAGATTACCTGGTCGGAATGCACCGTTTGGTCGATGAGTCTGCTGCTTTTTTTGGTGGCTCACCCTCTCATATTTCTCAAGCAATTGCGAGAAAGTTGGCCTAGGTTTGAATCTTTGGCTTTTTGGTGAGATTTCTCTGCTTTATACCACCGTCCAACTTGCAACTCTCCCCTTGGCTTAATTGTCCTTGAATTCTTCCCATCTTTGTCGGCTTCAATTTGAAGTGAGCCGATTGTTATCTTAAGTGTCTCCCCTTTTGAACTAGATTCTATGTCGACTTGCCGTGTTGTACTAGGCTTCATTTCGACAATCTGCTTTCCTTTGCTGGAGCATTGGACCATGTTAATTGGGAAAGGATTGACATCGACTTCCATGGCCGGTTCCTCCGCGAATTTGAGCCGACCGTCTTCGATGGTCTGCCTCAGATCTCTTGTCGAAAAATGTTGCGATCGTTAGTGTTATGAGAAAGGAATGGTGCCACTTACAGATCGCCGCTTCTTAATTTCATCTATTTGAAGGTATGGTATGTCCTTGGTAGTCGTGTCGACTTCTCTTGTAATAACATGTCAAATATACTGACGCACTTGGACACATCAAAAGCGTATTTTACTCCGACTTATTCCTAGTCGGCTTAAGCCATGAACAGACGAGTGGTTTTTTAGAACCCTTTATCCATTCGGCTATGTTCACGTCTGCTTCATCTTCAGAGTTTTCGCTTGAACTATACTCAACCATGTTTACTTTAGCCTTTTCTTTGCCATTGTTTAATCTGAGTTTATCTTTGAATTCTTTATTTAAATATCGGCTTTCTTGTGCCGATACCCGATGAAGCAGGTGACTTAGGTCAGTAAACTCTTGCCCAGCAAGTTTTTCTTTAAGCGGGGGAATTAACCCCTGGAAGGCTAAATCGGCTAGTTGGTTATCTGGTAACACCACACTGAAGCAGCGATTTCGTACTTCTCTAAACCTTCTAATATACTCGGTGATTCACCAAATTTACGCTTGACAAGACTTAGATTTGAAATCCTTAGCTCCAAACTGCCAGAGAAAAAGTATTCGTGGAATCGGCTTTCTAAATCATTCCAAAAGTGGACCGAATTTGGAGGCAGATTCGTGAACCAAGTAAAAGCAGTTCCTGATAAAGATAAAGGAAAAAGCCTAATTTTTAATCCATCAAATTGGGCTACTTCACACTGAGCGATAAATCGCCTAATGTGTTCAGTGGTGACCAATCATCCCGAAAATTTTGCAAAATCGGAATCCCTGAAGTTATGGGGATACGGCATTCGATCAATATAATCTGGATACGGCTTTTATAGCCGATCGTTTTTCCTTTGGGTCAGAGGCCAAACCGGTCCTCAAGATCAGAGATTTGGTCGGCCCAATTGATGTTATTGGCCGATGGAACACTAGGGTTTGGCCAATTGTGCTCACTAAAGATCGTGCCCCGAGTGCAAACTTACGGCCGGATTGTCCTAGCCGATGGGTCTTCGTTGTTGCCACGGTTCGTACCCATTGGCCCCGGGAGCCAGTACCTCGTGCAATGGACCAAATTGTTCGGGTATGTAACTACTTTATACTTAGGCGGGTCCCTAACACGGAATTGTCCTTGGGGCTTGCAATTTCTATCTAATTCAATCTACCGAGAAGTCGACGGCGAGGAAGTTGTCGACATCGGGATCTATCTTTCTTTGCATCAAGATATGCATGGTAATGAGCAACCGGGTTTGGACGAGGATTTGGTGGTACTAACACGGTGGGTTGGGTCGGCATTAGCGATGGTGCAAAGTGCGACGCTTTGATCGTGCTAGTGTTTGGTGCCATGGAGTATACCGGGTATGTTGGGAGTGGTCGTAATGGATCCATCAATCCTCGAGCGCCGCCACTCTTGTGCAATCGTCTTTCGCTATTCTCTATCATCGGCTTTAAGGTCGTAATCAAAGCCGATGATTGATTAATCAATGCGTGATGCACGATTGCTCGATCATAGCGAGCATAGTTAAACTTGTGCGGGACATATCGGCTTACCGGTTGACGTGAGATCTGTTTTTAGCGAAGGGTTCAATGTTGGCAAAGCCATCTTCGTGTGACCCCTCGTCGGGTTTTCGATAACATCCCAAAGATTAATTCTTCCAAGGCGCCTTCCGGTCTTCAATCTCCTTCGCGCTCGAGTCGATCGTCCAAGGTAGGGACGATTATGGCATCGGCCACATCGGCCGGTCGCGGTGGATTTGCCTGTAGTCATCTTGTCGATTTGGTGGTCCCACCGGGCGTGCCAAAAATGTGTTGACGCCAAAAACGTGAAGAGGGTTTCTGGATGCAACACACCGGACGAACACCGGGTTCAAGTGTGCGCGAGCGTGCCAATCGATTTGACCCTGCAATCGATAAGGGAAATAGTTGTAAAATTCAATCAAGCCGATCCTCGGGACGAATCGGCTAAGAATCACGAATCAGCCAGAAAGCCGATTAGAAGGGTAAATAGATTAGTCGATTAAGACTAATCCGAAGGTAAAAGGTAGATCGATTCTGAAAAGGCGATGCGCAACAAGACAGAATAAATCAAACCTGAAAAAGCCAATGACGATCAAACAATCGGCGATACGCAACTTTATTTGATCGATGTCGACTTACAGAGGAAAGATTACAATGCTAAAAAGACTAAGAACTACAGAAAGTAAAAACTGGAAGATGTGTTGATTGTTGTTGATGCTTCTTCAAGCAGCCCTGGCGTGCCTTATATATCCGCTAGCCGATCCGAGTCCTAATCCAACACGACAATGCAATCCGAATCGGCTCCGCAGTTTCCGTTTTGGACTCTGTTTCCAAATATCATCTGTATTATCCAAAAAACTCTTCCGGGGTGCTTCGTGCTGTATCCAAACTCATGTTTTCCCCGCCGTCTCTGCATCTTACCAAAAATTGGTGCAAACAGAAATCATAAAATGAAGATACCAGATGGGATTGGGAATATGAGGAACCTGCAAGTGCTGTCAAGCATTGGTATATACCAAAGCTCAACAGCTGCAGTGGAAGAGCTAGGAGAACTGAGCAGTTTGCGGGAGCTCGAACTATGGATGGATGAAGCGAATTTGGATGACGCAGATAGCAGCAACTACAAGAGACATGATGATATGCTATTCGCTGCATTATGTAAACTCGCCAGCTGCAAACTCCAGTCTTTGAGAATCGAGCAATGGAGTGGTAATTTTCTCCGGTTGTTATATCATTGGTCCTCTCCGCCTCGTTCCCTCCAAAGGTTTCACATGGGCACTCACTACTCTTTCCCGAATGTTCCAAAGTGGATTCAGCCAGGTCTCACCAACCTGGCTTACCTGGACATCAATTTAAGCGAGTTAAGAGACGAGGATCTGCACACACTCGGGGAGCTCCCAGCCTTACTCTATCTGGTGTTATGGTTGAAACCAGATCCAAAGAACGGCTTACAATGCAAGCCATTGGATTCCCATTTCTGAAGAAGTTTGTGCTCGATTACTTTGACAATAGTGGAGTATACCTTTCGTTCAAGGAAGGGGCTATGCCAAAGCTTGAGAAGCTTCGCCTGCCATTCCACGCGGCAATGGCAAAACCCCATGGCTTCTATTTAGGCATTGGGCATCTCCCGTGTCTCGAAGAAGCAGAAGTTAGGCTTTACAAGGAGGGTGCCGAATATTCTGATACCAAGGCTGCTGCTGTTGCTATCAGGAACGAAGCAAACGTCCATCCCAACCATCCCAGAATTTATTTTCGTGGAGAGAGAAGGGAAGAGAGTGGCTATGAGGATTGAAATCTTTATCTCCAGGACACCGTGTTTCTCAATATAATGAAAGAGAGGTATTAATCATTATCACCAAATTACAAATCATCCACTCCTTTTCTGGCAGAGACATTTAGTCTCTTACTCTTTTTCCACTAAGTATACAATCTCTTGTTTCCCATTTCGGAAGGATGCTTTCTCACACATGTTCAACCCTTTAGTTTCAGACATTACAAGCGCCTTAAGATGAGAAGATCAAATAATGGTCACTGATTATTGTTTTCGTCGTTTACTGAACGTGTGCGGTCACCTGATTATTGTTTTCGTCGTTTACTTTAGTTGAGACATAGTTGTTAGGGTTTGTGTCGAATATGTGTACAAGTATGGTTACAATTGGACTCTGTGTTGTAATAGGCAGGGGGAGATAGAGTAGAGTCGGACTCTATGTCCTTGTCCCTATATAAAGGGTGCAGCCCCAGTGTAACATTGAACGACTAACAATAGTAGCATAAGCAAAGAAGGCGTGGCTCTTGTGGCGTGCTCCATGTAGCCGATATCTTGCTTGTATTGTTGATTGGGGAGGAGCGCCCATAATCAGAAGCGCAGCGGATCCCAACAAGTGGTATCAGATTGTTGGGTTTAGTCCCACATCGGTAATTGATTGTGGGGGAGCACAACATATAAGGTGAGGCATCCCTCACCCATCAGGCTAGTCTTTTGGGTTGAGTTGGGCCAGAACCTTGGTTGTGGCTCTGGTTGGGCCAATGGATGTGAGAGACTGGCCAAGACCAGTGTTGGTCTCGGGGAGCCGGAACAACTGCGGGCCATGAGATGGCGAGCTTGCGGATCCCAACAAGTGGTATCAGAGCCAGGTTTAAAACCCGGAACATCTCTAGAAGATCACACGGTTGTGGGGGAGCCTTGAAAACAAGTCTCAGGGTGACATGGGCTTGATGTCACGGGGGAGATTGTTGGGCCCAATGTGTGATGGGGGAGATTGTTGGGTTTAGTCCCACATCGGTAATTGATTGTGGGGGAGCACAACATATAAGGTGAGGCATCCCTCACCCATCAGGCTAGTCTTTTGGGTTGAGTTAGGCCAGAACCTTGGTTGTGGCTCTGGTTGGGCCAATGGATGTGAGAGACCTGGGCCGAGACCAGGTGTTGGTCTCGGGGGGGAGCCGGAACACTGCGGGCCATGAGATGGCAGAAGCGCAGCGGATCCCAACAATAGTATTGTTGTTGTGGATGCAGATTATTATTGTTGTGTACGTGTGTTGTCACCTGATGGAAGTCTTATGCACTACTAAGCAGTAATTTATGGTGAAACGTTTGGTTTGACAAAAGCTTGTTCACCACAAGCAAAAGTGCCACTAGTAAGGCAGTAATAGCAAAACACTCGAGCATTTTTTTTATCATATGCATCACCACTCTACTAATGCTAGTGGTTGCATTTTTTTTATCATATGCATCACCACTCTACTAATCCTGCAAAACTCGACGCACAAAAAATGTCATTACTCGAACATCCGCCAGCTCTGTACAAGTGCACCAGTGTCAAAACTGTTTATTCTTCAGAGATTATTTAGCCTAGCTTGGGTTTCTCCAATAAGGAAGTTCACTGAACTTTTAGTTTACTAGACCCAAAAACTCACCCCACCAGCTTCAACTTATTTTGGTCTTCTAATTGAAGGCGGGGCATAGTTAGTTGAATAATCCAAGAAATAAGTTGCATATTCTGTCTATCAACTTGATAATATCATAGGTTGAAGCAAATGATAGGTCAAATGGTCCCTTCATCATGTGATACACCAAATATCAGGACATCAGGTACTTGATCCCTATAGATTGAGATAAATTGGCCAACAGGCAAGCAGGTTGCACTGCTTCATCTTGTTTGCAGGAGTCAAACCAAAGAAACTAAACAAGAAATCTAGTATGTTCTTTTGATGGACGTCAAATCTGAACTATGTGAGCAAATGTACACACGGTTTACGTACATATCCAATTAGAATCAAGAACTCAAGTCCCAAGATATAAGATAAATCATCTCCAGAAACAGAACAAACACAAGAAAGCTACTAGAGCACCATTTTGGAGTATAACCATCATTAGTACATGAAAGTAGTATTAGTATTTTCGACGATCACACTCTAGTATAAGTAGAACAAGTGGCCTTGGCAACATTCTCACGGACAAATGAATTACCATAACGGCACCTGTTGAAAAGCAATAATACTCCTGGATCAACTTTCATCCCTGGTAATCATATAGTTACCATCTACCAGGCCTCAATCAACAGCCAAGATTACTAATACTGTAACACAACTGTTCACCCATAGACGATAACAGTACTTGTCTACATCGCGGTGGCCTTGGCATTCAGTTGTTTTTATGCTTGGGATACATAGCCCACCTGGAGAATATTACATGTCCTCAGGTCCAACTGATCCCGAAACGGGCCTAAAATTAGCTAAAGATTATTGAGCTACCACTAATTAGCCATCCTAAATGGAAAGTGTCCAAGAATTATAAAATTAAATTGGCATGCTTCCTATATATTATTTCTCCTATAAGCGCATCTGCGACGGATTCAACAAAGAGAAGAATCCACGTGATTAATCATAACCCCGACCAGAAAGATGCCCAAATGGGTCGTAATAGCAGGCTAATCGAACGAAGAAGCTCACAGCTCACAATAAAATGAGATTATGACAGGTGTGTAGAAATGTTATTTTTATTTTTGGCATATTATTTATGTAATTTTTCATTAAATATATATTATTTTTTAAAAAAATTCCATTGGCGTATCTGTAAACAATCAATCAGTTAAGCAGGGCTGGGCCGGACAACTCGATTGAGATGGAGCTATAAACAGGGTGGCTCATAGTAGGTCTGCTGAATTTTGCAAGTGCCGAGCATACAACTGCTGAATTCTGCAAGTGCCGAGCACAACTGCTGAATTCTGCAAGCAAATAAATGATTAATTAAACAACTCATAGTAGGTCTGCATGATCGAGATAGCATTTTCACAAAATTATTCAATACACACCAAACATAGAACTCCAAATCACAATAGTGTACGGAAATTACGGTGAAGGTACGGTGGATGAGCTCATCCCTTTTATTGGAAAGATAGGATTTTACTTGTTTGTTGCTTGTACTAACTAGATAATTGTAAAAGTCTCCACGAATAACGAGCGAATGGTATCCTTTAGGTTGTGACTGTTTGTGAAGTTGTCATCTTGGTTATACATGAACTCCATCGTTCTCGTCAGGTTGAATATCGCCTCCAGTAACTTCTTCGGATGGGTATTATCAGGCTTCAACCATTCGCCATTAACATCTTTCCACGTTTCCTCTTTCAGTTCCTTAATCTTCTCACGTGCCATTTCATTCGAGACATTGTATTGTTTCATGTAGCTGTCGATTGTCGAAGCAACATGAGGTGTCATGTGTTCCCGCTGCATACACGATTAGTGCGTACTCAGTCAAACATATATATCGATCGGTAAAAGAAGGGTAGATCGTATATATGCCAAGCAATGCATGCGTCTAAGCTTTTCTGAAAATTCGCTCAGCACTGCCAAATCACGTACTAGCTTTATAATAACGTGTTGCAATGCGAAATTCACTTAAAATGCCAATTATGCATTTGCGAGCAGCCTAGCTAGCTTCAAAGACCCAGTATTAACTAATCAGCTGTGAGAAAGAAACGTTGATTAATTACCTCGTATGTCTCGAGATCATCGACAAGTCTGAGAATTGTGCACAGCGCCTGTACCATTTTAGGCATGGTGGAGACCCAATCGAAAGAATGCTTGGTTGCTGTGTCGTCCATTCCAACGAATGAAGCGCAAGACAGGATGTAACACCCGCCAGTCCTCTGTGAAACCTGCAGGTGCTCTTCCACGGATTTTGGGACATAGCTTTCTTCACGCATTTTCACCTCCCTGTTGAAGTTTCTAACAAGATCTACCGTCTGCAAATTGAAGACGACAATCAAGTATATATAGAGAGAAATACATTTAAAACATGTTTGTACGTGTAGATAGCATTAAGCTTACACGCAACTCTACTAATGGAATGATCGCAAAAACATACCATATACGTACGTACGTACGTATGTACTGGGAGGTAACTATATGGGGTTTTCTGATACTTTCCAAGGGATATAAATACGTGACATATGCAGACGGAAAAGGTGACTCACAAAGTTTCTGAGGTAAGGCATACGGTATTTCTCTTCCTGTGATAGCTTTTGCTCGATGGTTTGATAGCTCTCCAAAATTTTTCCCAACACAAATTGCATGCACTCTGGGAGATCATGGGCACCCCTTTGATCCCAACTGGAAATGAACAATTCCCATTAAATATATATGATTTTATATACCCATTATGATTAAAATCTGTTAATTAAATGCGTAATTATTCACCAAGACAACCGAGCTGGTTGAACTTCCATTCACTAAAATTTTCACCGACATTGCATATATCAAGAAATGATTACTGTCTAGAAAATTCAACTCCAAGAAAATTTTCAAACACAGCCATATACTCCTTCCGTCCAAAAATATAAGATGTATTTTGAATTTACAGAAGTATTAACATTGTGCTGAAATTGTGAAAGGTTTGCGAGAAAATGACTTAGTGCCCCTACTAAATTGTCTTGAAAGAGAGAGATAATACTTTGTGTGAGTGATAATGAATAAATGCATATGGTTGAGGGAGAATAAATAGGGGTATAGAAAGAAATGCCTCATTAATTCTGCATGCAAGCCTTATATTTATATATAGACATGACAATTCAAAAAATAAACCTTATAAACTTAAACGGAGGGAGTATATGATCTTGAAAACATTACTCGCTCCGTAGATTTACATAAGACGTATCTTTCTTTAAATCTTGTTGATTCCCATATTAAATTTGCTCAATGCCCACAGTTGTGCACTATTCCAACACAAATGCTTGCATGCAAGTAAAGTGCAAGCCTGCATGTAGGCCAACATATCCAACGTAAACCTTTCTTATCATGAAAACTCTATAAAATGTATGTGTATAAATTTTGAAAAATTCTCAAAAAAATTACCATATGTAGGAGAGATAAGCTTATACAATCCTGTAAAATTTGAAGACCAAACTCAATCACATTTGAAAGATATAAAAAAGACAAACAGTAAGATAAATAGTGCTAAACAGTGAAATTCACAATTTAGGCTGAATTTGTCTTTTTCATATCTTTCAAATGTGATTGAGTTTAGTCTTCAAATTTTATAAGATTGTAGAAGCTCACCTCCCCTACGTATAGTAATTTTTGAGATTTTTTAAAAACTTTTAGATGTGGGTTTCACGAAGTTTTCACGGTAATAGGTTTTACAATAGATATCTCCTCCGCGTTGTAGAGAAAACTTCACTGTTGTAGCCCCCTCCCCCAAAATTATTTTTTCCAGAACTAGCCCCCGTGCGATTTTTATGCAAATATGACCACCAAGCCTGCAAATCCTGCGCACGAGGAGCGTTGTAATACCTAATGCCACGCATGGGAAGCGTTGCATTAGGTATTGCAGTGCCTCCACTCAGCGGTAATCCAAATTTTTTTAAAAAAACCGCGGTGTGTAATGCAGCATTGCTACAAGTACCGTGGTACTATAGCTTTTTTTATTTTGGATTGCCACTAAGTGCAGGTGTGGTATCTAAATTTAAATATAGTTCATTATATATAAATTACCGATACCACACATTTAAAATAGTAACACACACACACACACACACACATATATATATATAATCAATCGTGAGGTGTAGCATAGCACATATTGTTAACCATTTTCTTACTCTCTCTCTCTATTATCTTTCTTTACGTCGTCATTCTCCCTACTCTTATTTAATTGCCATCCGAAAAAACCGATGATATGACTACCAACATGGCAAAAACCACATTGATTTGGATCATCGTCAGCAAAACTACCTTAGGGTGTAAGTTGTTTTATTGTAACCTCAGGGTGTAAGTTGATTTGGTTTTTTAAGTTTAGAGTGTTTAAATGCCTAGTTTTGTAGTTGAGACTATTAAATAAACTTATTTCTACTTATAAATCTATATTATTATATTAAACTCTAGAACGGAATACCGGTATAGACCAATACCGAAATGTACTATTTCAACAGCCACATCGGTATAGCTTTGAAATGGTATTGACGAGTATGCTTACAACAACTTAACCCAACCTCAATCAAGTTCTTTCACTGAAGAGTTTTTCTTTAAAAAAAACTACTCTCAACAACCAACTTAAATATATTCTTTTCTAGTTTCTAGCCCAGGGCTATTTTCTGTAGCACTCGGTCAACACAATCGGGCTTGCTGCTCTTGGTTGGCCTACTTGGTCATTGCTTGATGGGCCAGGTGGATAGTTAATGGGTATTCATATTTGTTGTTTGAACAAATTTGGATGGAATAAATGCTCTGTTCTACCTTCTAGCTCGAATAGAAGAACTTGATTTACTACTTCCTGTACATTTGAGACTTTCAAATACTATGCACATAGTTTTTCTACTGAAAAAACGAGGATTTAAATCGTAGTTCCTTGTCTGTAGGGGTAACATTAAAGTCCACCCTTTATAGCATAATTTATTTATATATTCTTTTTTACATATAGAAAAGGGTATGTAGCAAAAAAAATAAAGGGCTTTGATGAAATTTTTTAGCCATGACGCATTGGAGTATCTTAGAATTATTATTGGAGTGTACCGAAAGTGATAAAAGAGTATAAGGTATTCATTGAAGTGATACATTAGAGGTGGGAGTATGCATCCGGAAGTATGGAAAAGGATATATATATATCCTTTTCCGTACTCCCGATGCATACTACATATGTGTATATACATACCTATACATATGTGTGTGTACATATACATACCTATACATATGATGGCGAAATGGGGCACCATAATTTTAAATACATGAATTCAAGCAAAATTCGAATATATATTTTGAAACTTTTAGTTTTAGGGTATATATATACCCATCTATAACAATTCCAATGAAACACATACCTATGAAAAATATACTTGAATTCAAAGATTTGAATGAATTTAGATCACATGCTTTCTTGATTTATATATATAATCAGCACATATCTACAATCAAACTATCATGAAAAAGAAACTCTAGTTTGAATTTCGGTTTAAACTTGTTTGAACTAGTTAGTAAACTGGTTGAACTCAACATCCTAAAAATTTTTGCATACAAATACATAGGGAAAATACCCATTTTGGATCATGGTGCCCTAGGTAATTGTACTGTGTATATATATATTACTATTTTAAATATGTGGTATCGGTAATTTATATATAATGAACTATATTTAAATTTAGATACCACACCGTGCCTCCACTCAATGACAATCCAAAATTAAAAAAAACATGCTACAACACCAAGATACTGTAGCAATGCCGCGCTACAGTACCATAGTATTTTTTTTTGAATTTTGGATTTTCAAGGAATGTAAGCGCTACAATACCTAATGCCGCATATCTAATGCAGTGCTCCCCATGCACGGCATCAGGTATTACAGCGCTCACGTGCGTGGGATTTGCGGGCCCGGGGCCGTTTTTGCAACAAAAAAAAACCGCACGGAAGCTAATTTTGAAAAAATAATTTTTTGGGGCCATGCATACATCAAATGGCTAGCTAGGTGGGATTAGTAGGTGGTTAAAGAGATTAAGGAGCATTTATGAAGGGTAGCTTAGTTAATTTCTTCAGCTGCTTGGTCAATGTGCTGTGGGCAAATACGCCCTATATAAATCAACTCAAAACGCCAGAAATTAATGACCAATGCAAGAGGGTTTTCGTAAGGATGAGAAAAAAGTAGGAAAATTTCTCTTTACCATTCACTGTCAAACTTTGTATTGAATTACCATTTTAAGCTTCTCGCAAAAAAAATTAAGTTAATATTTTAAAGGAAAATTTTTGTACATGCCTTCGAAGAAAACATAAATTTTAATATGTTCCATTGCAAACCAATATTTTCACTTGTGACAAGCGAAAACAATGAAAAACGTTTTTCCATGCCATCGCTGGGTTCCACACTTGCCACGCCAACGCTGCTGCCCAGTGCCCAATAGCCCCTCTAGGCCCCTTCAGCACTCTAGCTATTTGGGTGAAAGAAAAGAAGAGGCTTTTTAGCTGAAAATAGCTTGGTTTTTTTTCTTTTTTGTTTCTTTTTGTAGCTCACTGTACAAAAAAAGACTTCAATTTTGTTGAAATGAGAATAAAAATCTTTTTCCTTAGGAAAAGCAATACAAACCTTTCTATACACTTAGTAAACAATTCACACTCTTCTCGAGTTCCATAGGAATCAAAAATATCGTCAAGGAGGGTCACAATGGAAATAACCATTGTCGATATTATTCGGCCTCGTGAATAACTTGGTTCGAAGTATACTCCTAGCATCCACAAATAGCACTCCACAATTCTATCTCGAGCAAATGGAAGCCTAGATTCAATTTGTATATCCTTGCACCACCTGTACATTAATGAAACATTGTTTTTATTATGGGTGCTTTAAAACATAAAAGGAAAATTCGTTAAAGGAATATAAATTTAAATTATGGCAATATCATCTCTAGATGGATTAATATCAGCACTCTTTCTTAATTTGAAAGTTAATCATGGAACAGAAATTGAAATAACAGTAGTCACTTCACCTCGTAATGATTTTCAACTCTTGTTGATATTGGAGTTGCATAAGATTGAAGTTCAACTTTGCAAGTTGCAATCCGTTTCATGCACTGTTGCCTCTTTCTCATATGTGGAGATATAATAATTTGCCTCGTATATTGCAACCCTTCTAGCGAGGGGCATCTCAAGAGCACATTTTATTTCACGTGCTAATGTTCCTTCGAGATAGGGCAACGTTGATTCTAAACACTTTTTGGTGAACAATATGGCTTGGTCAAGTATTGTCTCTCCATGGGTCCTGAAATGTGCAGCATTGTAAAGGCTCAGTAGTTCCCCTGAAGTGTTCGCTGCAAAACTTCCCTCTCCATCTTTGAATCTCGCAAACACATCTGTAACACGAAAATCTAATTTGTCAATCGGTGATGTCAAAACTACAAAGAGATATCATTGCTGCCATATTAAATACCGGAAAGGTTAGGTGTAAAATACTCCCTCCAGTTCACAAAAACTTGTCATTTTGGAATATGTGCAGTCAAATTTTTAAAATTTTAGTTATCGATATCTTTTAAAATATTTAGATTGGATGCATGAAAACAATATATGTAGATTTGCCTCAAAACGTACTTTCATAATATTATAAATTTATTAATTTTTTAAATATATTATAATAGAAATTAGTGGTCAATGTTAAGTGTTAAAGACTATAACAATATTCAAAATGATAACTACTTATGACTGGAGATGACACAGTACATCACCACGGTGACACACTGCACTAATAAAAAATTCGACATCTGCATTGATTACTGCAGTATGCAACCTAAATTTCCTTACTCCATGATCATTGTGCAGTGCCCATGATGCAACATTGCTATGATTACAATTTCAGCACGTTTCTTTTGGGATTGACGGATGTGGGAACTAGTACTATGCTATATGTTTGTTTTTTATCCATACCTTACATTGACACAGTTTTCACTACACACATTACTTTCACCATTACTTTTATAATTATATGTTAAGGATATTGAAGTATTTTAGACGGCAAATCTAATAATATCATTTCTACATGACAAATGAAGATAATTTGTACACTAGTGGTCAAAGTTTGAAATGAATTAGTACATGCATTCTAAAATGACATCTGGAATGGCAAAAAACGGAGGGAGTACAATTCACCAATTCTTGCCTTCAATCCACTCTAGACAATTTTTTTTGTCTCATTATCATTTAACTTTGGTGCATCTATATATCTACATGACTATATATTAACAAGCAACCGATGATATTCAAGGTACCACCTTCATTCTAAAGTTCTAGAAAATTCCACAGTAATCATTAAATAAAAAAAGCAAAATTCCTAGAAATTATCTTATTACATGAGAGCAAAGAGAAGATCTATGACACTTATTTTGGTAGGGCTAGATTATAATGGTGCACATTAATCATATGTAGATATTTACAACCACTACAATTATATAACAAAAAATATAAATATATTTTCGAACAAATTGGAGATTTATAACGAATATAATATGTTGTAATATCTAGCCGCACAATGGAGCAGGAAATTTCGCTAGTTAGTCTTAATAACATCCTCAGTATGACATAAAGAGTACATAATTATTCCAAAGTGGACCTGTCTTACCTGGTGAAACCTTGTGTCCATGTTTACGAAGTAGATAAAACCTCAGCGCAACCGTATGAAGATCGCAGTCACTGACATTGGCACTGTTAATTTGAGTTAACATAAGATTAATCTCATCTTCAAAAAGATGATTTACGCAAAGACGCTCCAATGCGTCGATGAGATGTAGCCTCTCAAGCAGGCTGCAAGTAGTCGAATTTGTTATCATTTTTGCCACTTCTTCTTTCAGTTTGTCTGCTTGTACCATCCATGTCTGCTTGCAACAATACTT
The DNA here is from genome assembly GCA_036346375.1 of Guadua angustifolia. NCBI lineage: Eukaryota > Viridiplantae > Streptophyta > Magnoliopsida > Poales > Poaceae > Guadua > Guadua angustifolia. Next base: position 3,259,715 of record CM070515.1, on the reverse strand, counting down.
GAAGTGAGCATATCAACAAGTGATTAATAAATCATATGCAGATTAGCTGAGATTGCCAATTTCTTCATTGAATTTGATATCTATCTGTATATAGATTGTTGGGAGCAAACGCTGGCACCTGCCAAGTGATCGCGCGCACTCCCCGATCACGGCAGGGGATAGGTGCCACTTGCTACGCCTTTCGCGGAAGGGGAGGGGGTCTAAATTTAAATAAAAAAGCTATAAAGGGCTAGATAAGTGATGATTTTACCTTGCTTGGAATAAAATTTTCACCCTTGCTAATTTTTAATTGGTTCATTAGGCTTCTGATCATATTTCGATAGACGGTGGCAACCATATGCTTAGCAGGGGATTGTGGTGGTGTGGTGAGAGAGACTATATATGGTGGCAGTACTAGCTTTCTGCCGTCTATATAAATAGTGGACTGTGTGGATACAGATCAGATAATTTCTTAAAAGATAGCGAATTACTAAGTAAATAGATACAAACATCTCGAGAAATGAAAACAGTATATAGCTAGGTAGCAAAGAGAAGGGAATTGATTAACCTGTTGTTGGGAGGAAGCTGCTGTATCCACACAGTATATAGCGGTGTGCGGCGGCTGCTGCCGCCACCATGAGACACTCGGACATCGTCCGGTCGGTCTTGATGCAGCAGCAGCAGCAGCTGCGAGACGGTGGCAGCTTAAGTTGCACTGTCATGCTTTCAAGGAGAAGGCGGTCACCACAGCGCTTTGCATCTCCAAACTGGCACTTGGACTTGGTATATCTGAGCTTCTCAGTGCAATTGAGTGCCTTGCTTGATGGCGTACTGCATGGCACGGTTTATATAGACGCCAGATTGATCTCACTGAACGGCATCGCCACGTGGGCTTCACAAGAGAGCCTGATGTTTAGTTCATGACTCGTATAAGTTTTTTACAATTTTAAAAAGTATGCTACAGAGAGTCTTAGATGAATCTTAATGGGATAATAATTTCTACTTTATTTTAAAGTAGGATTTCTACTTTCTTTTGAAGTACTAAGAGGCTATATAAACCCACGGAGCATGATCATAAATACGCAACCAAGAAACAAAGCAACGAAGCCACTCATTCAAATTACTTAATGAATTTGCAGTCAGTTTCGATAAATCTTTCTCTATCTTCGTGGTTACTTCAATATCGATATTTTGGTTCTCTCTACAATATTCATCTTCTTAGGACCAACATCGTTATTTTAGTTCCCTCTATAAGATTCTTCTTCTTCATTTTTAACGTGCACACTCATATTGTATTTCACGTACTCTAATTCGATCCGAGGACCATTGAACTTAAGAAACCGTATCATAGTGTAACACTGCAACAAACAGCTCTAGTAAATTATAATTAAAAAGCTATGTAATTGCGTTCACGAACTGCTCTAAGAGGGTCCCTTCAGTTGTCCAAGCTTATCAATCAAGGAGTTGAAACTACCTAGTTGAAATCTTTCCAAATTCGACGTAAAATTTTCAAATCCATTGTGAAATTTTCGAAGATGCTGAGGAGTGTATTGGGTTGGGGGAGAGGGAGACGAGGAGGGAGACGACTGTGCAAATTAGAAAATCCAAACCAATTTTTGGTTGTTCCAGATCCAATGGCCAAGGTAGACATCTTTAAGTGATCTGACTCGAGGCGGCGGATGATTTTACTTACTTCAGTCGTCCGAATTCTAGTCAGTTCTGACGTTAATTTCTTACATAACGTTGGTTTGTTTAATTTAATTACCGCATGCATTCTAGGAAGTGAGTCTACAACGCTTTTGCTATCACTGAGTGACAAATATGGTTTGCATACAAACTCTAGTTTGAATTTCAATTCAAGCTTATTTGAACTACAAAGTAAACTAGTTAATGTTGACAGCCCAAAAAATTCAAACTTTTTCGCATGCGATACATAGGAAAATACTCGTTTTACTAGATCATGGTACCTAACCATCGTGCTGTCCAAGTTAATCTCTCTCTCTCTCTCTCTCTCTATATATATATATATATATATATATATATATATATATATATATATATAGGAAGCCTTTTTGTACTCCTAGGTGTACGTACTCCCATCTCCAATATACCACTTAAACGAACGTGTTATACTCTTTTATCACTTTCGGTATACTATAATAATAATTCTTATATACTCCAAAGCGTCATGGTTGAAAAAAATTCATTGAAGCCCTTTATTTTTTTTGCTATATACCCTCTTCCTTATGTAAAAGGTGTATATAAACAAATTATGCTATAAGGAGTGGACTTTGATGAAATTTTTCATCAAACTCATTTTGGAGTATCTTATAATTAATATTAGAGTATACTCAAAACAATAAAGAGGTATAACAATATCATTTAAGGGGTATACTAAAGGTGGGGAGTACGTACTCCCAGGTGTATGAAACCATTTTCATATATATAATCAGTATTAAAATATGCTCAAAAATGATAAAGAGGCAAATCAATATCATTTAAACGGTATACTTAGAGTGGGAGTACGTGCTCCCAGGAGTATGGAATCATATACCATAGGAAGTGTTTAATAATTAGTTCAAACAATTTTTTGGATGTCGAGTTTAACTAGTTTAATAATTTTTTAAATGTTGAGTTTAACTACAGGTATTGTCTATCCATAAATTGATTGATTGGAACGGGCCAGATTCATCTCTATCACAAGTTTTTTTTAGTGTGATTTGTTCACGTGATGTATTCGTGAAATACCATGTTCACGTGGTGTTTTGAAATAAGGAAGCATTGCCGGTTGGCAGACAAGAGATCCAGGATCATTTGGCAATCTTGATTGTTGACGGGGATTCTCCTCTACAATCCATCCATCCAGCGGAGGACAGCTTCGGGCGACGGTGTAGGAGGGTGGCATACAGTCGTGAGACCAGTGGTGGAGGGGCTTGGGGGAGGGGTGGCATGCGGAGGGGTCTCAAGCAGAAGCAGAGGGGTCTCGGGCGGAAGGGTGGCAGGCTTTTGATTGTGAGAAGCTATCTAGAATCTATCTGCTCGATAAATAATTCGTTTTTGTTTTAAGTAGAAGCTGTACAGAATATGTAAGTTACTTAAGGAACAGGGCCGTAGGCCTATTACAAGCGTGAAGGCGTGATGCGCATGCTGGTTTGTTGCAACGAAAACGTCCAAAAGGAAAGATGAGCTGGTGGCTGGTGGGTAAATCACTATGTGATGAATCTCGATGCTTTTGGCCCCTTGGGCTCGGCCTCGGCTAATTAAGAGTTGCCGTCGCGCACGTTGCTGTCCTATGCTGCCCTGTCCTTGCTGACACACCACTAGGGTACTGTTTGTTTGAGTTTTTTTCACCAGCTTAAAAGTTAAAAAGCTAAAGTCTAAACAAACGAGTAGCTTTTTATCTGGGTTTTCCGAAAAGCCATAAGCCTCAATATGACTAAAAGCCAAAAGCCACTGGAAAGAGGCTTTTTTTGGCTTATTGATGGTTGATTTTAGACTAATAACACTAAAGTTAGATAAAATTATCCACCTCTATCATGTAAAAAATCCATTAGCTTTTAAACTGTTTAAGCTAAAAAAACTGACTTTAAGCTATAAATCAAAAAAGCTAAATCTAAACAAACAGGGCTTAGAAGTGCTTAGCGATCTAAAAGGGTAGAGAGACCACTGGGCCTTTCGCTTCGCTGACAGATCCGAGACCACCATGCCATTCGTGCCACTGACACTCCATGTAATGTTCTCGTCGAGTTGAATGTACTCTCCACTCCAGTAATTGGTTGCCTTGGTTGGGTACTTTCGTACTCCAACCAATTGTCATTAAAATCTTTTCGTGATTCTTGGAACATTCCAAATTTTTCTACAAATTGTTTATTGAGCTGTCAAAATATTCTCCTGCATTTACCAGTAATTTTCATAATTTTTTGGCTTTTTTAGAATTTTCTGCATTAAGGAAAAATGCCCTTTACACTTTCTAGCTGCTCTTTTTTAATTTTAAAAATAATTTCCCAACTGAGAAAAGACTAAAAATATTTTTTAATTATGTTCTAAATAACCTAAAGTGTCTCTCCAAAATATTTATCAACTTTGGAGTTGGGATGTTGTTTTTGCAAAAACAAGCAATGCACCTTGTATTAAAAACAGTGACGATAAAAGAATTTCTAAGAAACATATAAGACTACTAAAATTCCGGAAAATTTATACAAACATCACCGCTATGTTAGATGCATCCAAAAAAATTCGTAATTTTTCGAGGCAAGTGTAACATCCCGAAAAATGTAATTAAGTAAAAATAAATATTTTAAGTTTGAAAATATTTGTTTCTGAGTTTCTTGGCATCATTGGTTTTAAATTGAATTTCCTTGGAGTTTTGCATTGCATGAAAAATCAAATAAAGAGAATTAATGAATGGATAATGGTAAAAGGCAAAAATGTAAAAAGTAAAACTTTAGAAAATTGCCATGACAACCCTGATCATTCAATTGAATCATTTTAGCCAACAATTGAAATTTTATGCATAGAATAATAAAGAGATAAAATGGAAAGACAACATTTAAATCAAAATAATGTATTGTCCGAATTTACATAAAATATTGGAATCACAAATGGAGCTAAAAATTTTATGGAAACATTCTGAGATCAAATCCTTTTGAAAAACAAAATTTGAAAAATAATAGGTTTCAATTGGTCCCAAAGAAAAGTCAAAATCCGAAACAAGGAATTAGGGCAGTCACCGTTGTCAGAATATTAGTAATTTCCCAGTAACTCATTTTAATCTGAAAATTTTACCAGACATCAAAATATATCTATAGACCTTGGTCAAAAAGTTTGATGAATTCATACCATGATCTGATAGCGCAATAAAATCAGCGAGTGGGAGAAATTGACCCTGACCACCTTGATTTCCTTCGATCAGTCACCGCCGTGTGGGCCAATTGTTGCTACTCCGTTCCGTTGGCGCATTGGAGAATTTTCAGTCACTGTCAATGGACCCAGGTCTTTGCTGCCGAACGCATCGCCTTCTTCAACTCCGTTCGCTCCACTGAGAACGCTCCCGAAGCCTCGAGTGCAGCCCAGCCAGCGATTGCTGCCGCGCGTCCCAGCGTGCCCAGACCACTACAAGCCATCCCAGAGGCAGTGCTTTCATTCCCCCTCAGTTCCCCTTCCCTCTCCTCAAGCTGGCGCAAGAAACTTCCTCCCATTCCGCCATTTCCAGAAGCCCCAGAGCTCAGCCCAAACATCAAATTCAGCCGCGTCAATCAACCAAACTCCAATTAACCTGGGTGGTAGCATCTAGAGCCTCTAGTGATCAAGCCCCAGCAAAAAGATTTGGTCCTCTCCATGTGAAATGTTGCTGCAGCCGTGCACCCTTCTTCCTCAGCTCAGGCCACCGTGGGCGGACCTCCTCAGCCACTCCCCGGACGGAAGAAGCACAAAAATGGAGTCGCCGTAGCCCGCTGATGCTAAATCCGGAACCCATTCAAGCTCTCATGCCCTTGGATGCTCTCTCCACTGCTCGCCATTTTTGCCGCCACTGGAGCTCGGAGGCGCGCCATCACGCTCCGCCTCTGGCCGAATTGGTTCCAGATCCTGGTGTGGTTTGTCAAGCCGTCGCTTCCTGTGCGCTCGCCGTCGCCGGAACTTCGCTGGAGAGTCGCCGGCAGTGATGCCCTAGCCGCTCCTCTGTCCCTCTGTCTCTGCGCTGTGGGGTCCTGGATGTCAGAAGCCTGAGGTTGAAGAGGAATAGAACAGAAAGGCGTTTTCCCATTGGTAAAACGTATTTTGATTTTTCAAGTATTTTCACTTCCGAATAAAAATTCAATCTTAATTATCTTTCGCATTTGTAATCCAATTTCAGTGAGATAAATTCTATTATTCATCTAAAATCAAGAAGAATCTAAATATACAAAAATATTTTTAGAAGAATTACTGTGTGAATTTTAGTAAATGAAATGCATGAGAAGAACTTTATGTTTTGAGGAATTAATAATTTTAACTTTAGGCAAAATAAAGGAAGGTGAATTTTTATGAAAACCCTGATACTGTTAATAGCTTAAAAATGTAAAGCAATAGTATTTAAGTAGAGATACTCCAGTAGCTTAATAGATCCTTAAGTAAAACAATGTCACCTGTAAAATGAGAATATGCTTTAAGTACAAATAGGAAAATGGTATGACCAGAAGTTATAAAATGCAACTTTAGTTAAGTAAGTGACAGCATTGAACTCAAATGAGTCTCTGGTTATTCATGCACCCTCTTGCATGCATAATCACACATATGCTAGTATACATATATATAGGAAGATTCACATATATATATATATATATATATATATATATATATATACTCTAGCAATAAGAGTTGTTAATAATTAGAATCGTATTAAAATTATTGCTACATAATCGTTAATTAACCATGTTATGGCCATTAGCAAAATAGTAGCATGATAGCTCATAAAATGGTAACAACACTTTGAATAGGTTTCTGGAAACAGTAAGGATCCATGTATGCAAAACTGTTTAAGATAAGGTTTAATTAGCATTCTCTTAATGAAAAGAAATGTTGATTATGATAACAAATAAATAGTTTATCTATTTCAATTGAAGCTAAAATAATACCGAATCAACTTTATAACATTTCTAGAATGGTATTCTGCTAACCCCTGAAAAATGAATCAAGAATCATGTGTAATGTAGTCGCAAACGTAAAATGAAGCTTGGCCGATTCAATGTTACCCATATGGTCATTTAGACTAATTCAGCCATCGATAAAATAACTCGTCTAAACGCTAAAATATGTGAAACCAGTTTAGTAACACTCTACAAAGTTGTTCTACCAGATTCTAGAAAAATATTTCATTTTCAGTATGCTTTCCATATAAATCAAGCTAGTTCAAAACCCTTAAGTGTTAACCTTTTGTTTCACTTTCCTGCGATTCCGATTATCGTCAACTTAACAATGACACTTAAGCCTTTTCAACAATGAATATAATGTATCAGCCAAAGCCTAAAATTTGTAGAATTTCCTTAGGATTGTTATCCAAAGTATAAATCATCGTATTATGAAGAAATCACCATATTCCATCATGTTTTGCATACAAATCCTAATAGTCAAATAACCTTAAGTGTTAAGCTTTTCGAACTTTATATTGAGCCAGGTAAGAATGAGGAAACCTATAGTTAAGTTGTTTTTATCACCGAACCTTCTCAAATATGATAGAAATGTTATCGTTAGCCTAAATCAAGAGATCTAACTTGCATGAATCTAATTCTAAGTAAAGTCAATCGAAGGTAAAGAACTATTTAGTCATAATCTAATATGATCAATTAAGCCTTTTCATTAACTCGCAAAGCAATTCATCTAAATCTGAAATTTGTAAAGAATAGTCTAGAATTGATCTTTAAGATATAATCCATGACAAACTAAGAAAATATTCTTATTTCATCTTGTTTTGTCTCTCGAATCCTAATAAAGCAAAACACGTAAGTAATAAGATTTGGTAGAACTCATATTATGAATAGTAAATCAATAAAGCTTGCAACTAATGATTAATTCTATTAATCTAACCTATTTTTGCGTCTTGAATTCGTAAAATAAGATTAATAAATTCATAAAGGAGCCATCCCTGTTTCTTTATCAGAGTTTATTCGTTTTGCTATCTATTTCCTTCTTGCCTTTATTGAAGTTATTGTTTTGCTTTATTTCGTTGTTCGACGAGTAGACCCGACGTCTCTAGCTTCGTCTTCGTCGTCGTTGTCGCCGCAATCCTCGTCTTCGCCGTAAGCCATAATTAAGCAAGGCAAGCATCCTTTGACCATATTGCTCCCAATATTTTATATTCCTTTTTGTGCATCAAATTGTTTTATGCATGCGTTTACTTTATGTAAATTGCTATTTTGTGGATTTGGTAGATATACCTGTTGTCACATGAAACTCCTTGATGATTATGGAAATGTGAACCTTCATAACCACAGAATAGGGCTAGGCATTACTTAATGTCATTTTGGGTATATACGTTCATATTTAACCTGCTTAGCCATGCCTTAGAGTCAGCAATGTACATGATCAAATCAACATTTGTTTTCCGAAAACATTGAAAAATGTCTCTGTTGGTTGTGGGTACTTTGATTAAAACCCAAAAGAAAACTATGTGTTGATGCGGCGATTATTGGCGATAGCCGGATGTGCGAAAGTGAAATTGCACGTAGTGTAGGGTGGAGTGTCACCGTGTCGTATAAGGACCGAGCAATGGGGCGCTATTGATCCGAGATTTCGTGCAACCACGAGAGCTATTTATGGGGTAGCCATAGCTTGTTATGTTAATTAGACATGGCTTCGTCATTGGTAGGCGGGAGCTTCGCACGGAGTTTTCGGTCAGTCTACCCTAACGGGGTATTCGGTCAGTCTACTTGCTAATGCAATGGTGTACGCCTCGCCGTGTTGAAACGCGTTGTGTTGTGTTGGGGAGTCGAAGTGGATCCACGACTTCGCGTGTGTGTTTACGGTTCTATGGCGGGGTTAACGTCCGGTGGTCAAAGCCATGTCTAGGTAATGTAACGACTATGTATGGTCGAAAGACCATGACTTGTGGGTAAAGTTGTACACCTCTGCAGAGTTTAAATCTAATTAATTAGCCGCGCTCGCGGTCATGAGCACTTGGTGATTTCATTCCAATGCTAGATGTTTATTGTTTTCAAAAGGGTTCGTACCATTTGTTTTGCAACTGTGTTTTATGTCGAAGGGCTGGCATTGATGGAATTTCAGGAATGTGAATGATTCGTCGCTCACGTCATGGAGGACTGTGAGTGTTATTATGCTTTATTTATTTGTTATCAATCAATCTTGCTTTTATAAATTCCGATTGCAAATAACTTGATTTACAAATGAAATTCGCTTTATGCAAATTAACTGAGATAGCCTTTCCTTTGAAATGGCCTGCATGTATGATAGGTTTTGCTCAAGTCTTCTTGAGTACGTAAAGTACTCACCTTGCTTAATTATATGTAGGTGGTTTAAGCGAAGCTTGAAGTTGTTCATCGCGAGTTGCGGGTTTTTCTTGGCGTGTTCTATCTGGAGTTTATGCAGTCGGTTACTGCTTGGGATCGGTTGGGCAAACTACGAGGATATTGCTTCTTTCTTTGCGGTATTCTCGAGTTGTAATATTTATTCATGTAATTATTCGTTTCCGCTAATTAATATGTTGTATGGTTGTGATTCCATTTGTTGAAATGTGCGTGCTAGCTCTTGATCCAGGACTAGTCTTGCAAGCACATTAGATTTCCATTTTGCATTACTGTAAAAATGGGGTTAGTCTGAGTTGGTATCGAGCTATCTTGACCGTAGGATAAACCTTAGATAGAATGGACGTTAGCATTGGAATATGAGAATTCAAAATCTTACTTCCAAAAGCTAGTATATTTGCAAAAATGTAGACTCTGCTATCCTTTCCTCATTCATCAGATTCTACTCTTGTCTCTACATTCATTTTGATTTGTAAATAAACTCTTCTTCCCTCAAAAAGAAATCCTTGCCATGGTTTATTTTGCTGTTGCTTTTTGAAGACGTCCGAGATATGTTGCGGTCATCCTTCATGCCGACCCAAGAAGATTACAACATCTACGCCAACAATCTCAAGAAAGCATGCAGCACCTCACTAACCTCAACAAAACAGAAATATAGTGTGAGACCCCATTCCGAGGAACAGGAACTCCATGTGATTACCATACTAGTCCCTGGATCAAGAGCTAGCACTCACATGTTTACACCATTCATATCACAACCAAAAGTCAAGCTTTTAAATTTACAACTTTCCATTGAAGTTAATTATACTGAGCATTAGTTACAAGCGAAGATAAAACAATGGAAGATATTAAATAGCTTAAGATCCAAAAGCCCGGTAGCATGCCCAAACCAAACCCCACAGCATCGACTAGGCAAACACCCTAGAAGAAGTCATCGTCGAACTCCCGAGACCTACTTGGAGGAACGCTTCTTCGGCACTTCACAGGACTTCCTTCGACCACGGTGATAGCAAGAATGAGTACGGTTGTACTCAAGAAGACTTAATAGCAAATGCAATATTAGTCATGCGAGGCTATATCAAAGGAACAGCACTAAGTTATTTTGCATTTTGCGTAAAAGAATTTAAACATATGACATAATAGATTGCAATTCGCATTTTCAAGAAATAGCAAGAGATTTGTATAATTGCCGAAAGTAAACATGTTTCAGACATAGCATTCCCAATGGCGAAACTCTACACAAGTCGATCCTTTGACTCAAACAATTGGTTATCAAACAGAACCCAACCATTTTATAAAATGGAAAACTCTAACATTGGAATGACTTCACCGAGTGCTCATGACATGGCCTGCTAATCGATTAGATTTAAACTCGCAGAGGTGTACAACTTTACCCACAAGGAATGATCCACTCTTTTTGCAAGCTATTAGCACACTTCCTTTGGTGTGCCGCAGAGCGATCATACTGAGCCGTTACATTATTGAGACGTGACTTTGATCCAGCCGGGACGTTAACCCTGCCAGTAGAACTAGAAACACACACCAAGCCGTGGATCCACTTTCACACACCCAACACAACGTTTCTAAACACGGCGAGTATACATAGATTGCATTAGCAAGTAAACTCGACCGAATACCCGTCAGTACTCGCCGGAAAAACTGTGCTAGCTCCGCCTACCAATGAACAAAGCCATGTCGAACAACTTAATGGGCTAAGCTCATCCCATACCGAGCCTCATGGTTGCACGGAAATCTCGGATCAATAGCGCCCCATTGCTCGGTCCTTAATCCGACACGGCGATACTCCACCCTACACTACGTGCAAAGCCCATATTGCACAACCGGCTATTGCCAATAATCACCGCATCAAAGCATAGTTTTCGGTTTTCAAGTTTTAACCAACATATCAACAACCTTTAGTAGAGTAATAACTAGTTGTGAAATCATTTTAAAAGCTTCATGACGATCTACGGCAAAACTAAGCAAATGTATATTGTAACGGTTATACCCAACCGACATTTACCATGTCTAAGCATACTATGGTTCGCAAGGCTCACAGAGTCAATCAAATTAAGAAAACCATACATTCCAGGGTAGTTACTAACCTTACCCAAGATAGCGCTTTTATGGAGAAGTATCAGGATGCACTATACTGATTGCAAAAACAACATATGGTAGGTAAATTAGTAGGTTCAACATGGTCAAGGATTTGCTTGCCTTGCTCTTCGACGCAAATGTCAAATCTGGATTGGCAACGCCTCCTTCTCCTCGAGGGCGCCCGGCGTCTACACGCCAAACCAAAAGAACCAATGAAATTACAAATTGCAAAGAAAGAACGAAGAGAACAAATAGAAAAGCAAATAAAACCTTTGCATCGGATCCGAGGTTGCTTTCTCATGAATCCTTTAATCTTGTTTTACGAATTCAAGACGCAAAAATAGTTTAGATTATACAATTAGTCATTTCTGCATAGCACATTGAGCCTAATGCTCCCAGCAAGCATTATGGAACATATTGCGCATGCATTGCTAGGAGAGGACTTAGAGCCAGAACTAGACAACACAAGATTTGCTTCCAAGGTTCTTACAGAGCCTAACTTAGGGATCAACTCGAGGTTTTCTTTACTAATTTCAGGTTTGGATAAGTTGCTTTGCGAGTTGACGAAAAGCCTTAATTGATTATATAAGGTCCTGCGTAATTGATTCCCTTATTTCAATTTGATTTCACTTAGAATTGGTTTTGTACAGATTAGATCTTCATTTGTAGTCTATTGACTTATTTTACCTTATTTTTGAGAAGGTTACGTGATAAAATGACTTAACGAGTCTTCTTCATTTGCAACTAAAGTTCATTCAAACCTTCAACATGTGACTACTTAGGGTTGTTAAGCTATCAAAATTAACGTGCTACACATGCCGGAATAGAATTATCTCTTCTTATTTGGGTAGTCTATACTTTGGACAACACCACTAATCAAATTTCATAAGTTTTACACTTTAAATGAGACTTTATAATCATCATTGAAAAAGCTTAAATAGCATTGTAAAGTGAACATTTACAAAATCGGCAAGAAGAATAAAGTAAAAGATTAACACTTAAGGGTGTTAGGCTGACTAGATCAATATGCAAACCTTAACCGAATAAAACTCTTTTTATAGATTATGATAGTATAAGCTTTGTACAGCGTTTCTAAACTAGTTTTACTGATTTTAGTATTTAGACGAGTTATTTTATCTACTGCTGAAGTAGTCTAAATGATCACGATGAATACGCTAAATCGGCTGACTTCATTTTACGTTTGCAACTACATTATATATGATCTTTAATTCATTTTTCAGGTATTAGCAGAGTATCATCCTAGAAATGTTTTAAAGTCGATTTTGCATTGTTTTGACTTAAACTGCAATAGGTTTCCTATTTGATTATTGTTACATTTGACATTTCTTTATGATAAAAGAATTCAAGTTAAACTGTATTCCAATTATTTTCACATGCATATGTCCTCTCTGTTTTTAGGAGCTTGATGCAATTTACCATATCATCTTGTGAGCTATCATGCTATTATTTTGTTAACGGCCATAACATGGTTAATTAATGATTTATGAAGGAATTGTGTTAAACTTGGTTCCAAGATTAAATACTTTTTGCATGAGTAGGTTCATTACAATCCCAGAAGCACATAATCATTTCTTATAAAATTTTATGAAGTATTATACGTTCATTTCTACCGATGCCCATATTAGGTTTTGCTAATGTTTGCTAAACAAATGAATTAAACTTAGTTCAAAATTAAATGTATTTGTATATTTGAATACCTCCGATCCTAAAATCCCATTAATATTTATTTTACCATTTCATTACTTATTATACACAAATTCTCATTAGCAACCATATTAACATTTGAAATCAAGGTTTAATATAAATACTCATTATGAGACCAAAAACTAAATATTTTTACATATTTATATTCTTTCTAATTTTAGATGATTATACAAATTTGGTTCATTGGTTTGTGACTAAAGATGTACAAGTTACTACTAACCTAATGTACTTCGCCAGAATCTCAAAATACGTTTTATCCAAGCGAGAGGCGCCTTTTGATCGGGCTTCTTCTTCCAGCTCGATGGCTCCAAAGGTACCTGTAAACAGAGGAAGCTAGGGCTCCGCAGCGAGGCTCTCTGGTGGATCTCCGACAGCGGCAGCACCAAAGAAGACTACTCGGCGAGGGGAACTCGGGAGGCGCCGATTCGTTGGAAGAACTTCAGAGCAAGGTGCCCACGAGCTCCGAAATGGCGGCAATGGCGGCGATGGAGAAGACAAGCGACAGCGTTAGGGATTGAATCGGTGGCTGGTGAGCATCGGTGAGTACTTGGAGGTTCCATTTTCGGGATTTACACGGAAGGAGATTTACGGAGGAGCTCCGCACACGGTGGCCTGAGTCGGAGAAGAAAGGCGCATGGGAGCAGCCAACTTTCGCAACTAGGGTTCCAGGGGTTGTTGAGGGGATTTGATCCTTGTGGCCCGTGGATGCTCTAACTCAGAGGAATTGGAGAATGGGTGGCTCTACTGCTCGGATTCTCCCTCGCGCTCACGCAACAGAGCATGCGGCAATGGAGGATTTGGGATGGGTTTCCTGCGCCTCAGGCTTGAAGAGAAAGGGGAAGGCAGAGGGGAATGAGGAAGAGAAAGTGGAGCACTACCATTGGTAGTTTTCCAAGGTGCAATTAATCTGGCTGAGGACTTCGGCGTGATCTCCTAAGGCACCGACTTGGGTTTGCTCTGGCATAGAGAATTGGAGTGGTCTGAATCTGGGACCCGCATGGCGGGAGAGCAAGAATTCGGTTTGAGGGTGAATTCACCAAATGTGATTGAACTTGCATTAATTTGCCCACTAAACATTGTCAACAAACTTTGACTACTTTTTGCATACTCTCTCTGGCAGTGGACAAGCTCCAAAGCGACGAGTGGGGTTAAAAATATGTGGTATAAACTTTACTAAAACTCGATATGGTACAGCAGCATTGAATTTTTTTTCGCATTTGAATTACAGACGATTCAAATCTTTTATAAAATTTTTGAAACTTTGTTTTTCAAAGGATTTGAGGCAAGGATTCTTAGATAAAATTTTCACTCAAGGTGTTGCCCAAGAATTTATAAAAATTCGACATTCTATTTTTCACTTATGTTGCTTTCTTTTCGAATTATTTGGGACTTTATTCCATCGATAACTTCCTAAGATTTTTACCAATGGTAAATCTTGTATCATAGGTGACTTGGTAAACTTTTCAAATTTGGAGGTAAGCTCGGATATTTTTCACAAATTCAGAAGGTGCCTTGTTTCTAGTCAACTTGACCTCTCTTTTATTTTTAATATTTAAATTGACATTTGTATCTTTTTATCGATTGTGTAAATTGATCTCTCCATCAATTTGGATTCAGAAAATAATTTATTCTCAATCTTTCTTTTAGTTCTTTTTATTTTTTCCCATTTCCTTTAATTGTCTTTGCAACCCAAAATTCAAGAAATCCATTCAAGAAAATCATAAATTCCATAAAACTCGAAAATACTCAAAAAGACAAATTCATATTATAGCATTGCACTGTTTAAAATTTTTAGGATGTTACATATAGCTCGAAGATTCTACTCCATAAAGAGTTAGCATCACCCAACAGCAAAAGGGCGGATGATTAGAATGCATTAGGATTACCTTAAGACAGGAACCCTTACGCATAGCATTTTGTTCCGCTCTGGTTATATAAAGCATTTTACTCTTTGGTGTTTATGTCTTGCTACTTAGAATTGGTTTTGTATTTGAATGTCAGGACTGATTTATGTGTAACTTGACCACTACGGTTAAAGTTTCATAATAAGTTGTCCTCATGTATGAATATGGAAAACCTCACCCATAGGATAAATAATGAATCATAGCATAGTCTGTATCTTCCCTCCATAGACTTTTTATGAACTTATCTCCTTTCTGTACAATTCTCACATTTGTAACCATTATGGCTATCAACCTTTCTCAAAAAAATAAAACCTCATCAGGATTAGTAGTATAGCCTCCATTACTACTCTTAGCTTTGCTGAAATCACACTACTCATATGTAAACCAAGTTAAGATTTTACCACATTAGTAAACATCAAACTAACTTAAGCTGCTTTAGGCTAGTTAAAAACCTAATCTTTTCCCATAATAATCTCTAAACATGCCTCACAACTCACCCCATTGCTTTGCCGAAATTGTGTGCTATGAAACAGAGATAGAACCGGAAAAAAATTATATTCTTCTAAATAGAAACCTTTGAGTGAATATTAAAACAAAAGCTGGAAAGAAAATCAGGAACTCTGTTTTTCAAATAGGAAATATAAAAAGAGTATGTGTACAATTAATGTTACTCATAGCATCAGTTGCACATATGCTATTTTCCTGTCTATAGAATTTAATCTCCTCATCGGTGTATTCATTTCTCTGTAGAATTCCCTTTCCCTACTCTTAAGTTATTCCTTCTAGAAGTATATATTTCTTTCCTTGTCTTTTTGCGAAATGAAAATTTCCAACAAACTTGTTGAAAATAATTTAAGCAACAAGTATGTAGCATCGTGATGCCCCCATCAACAACTTCAAGAAGATGAAAATAACGAGCAGCACAACCTCTCCGACTTCGTCGAAACCTGGGAATACCAACTTCAACAAGTAGTGCGGAGATTAAAAGAAACTCATCGCCGAATAACCTACGATAAATGATAGCGTTATACAAACTACATAATATCCTAGCTATGTAGTAAACCTTATGTGCAGCAATACACATGATTTGGCTAGTAGAAGAAAAACCATATATATATCCTTCCCATGTACTAAGTTAAATATATGCATATTTTCTCTGTGTTATTGAAGTTCTGTTGTTTGTCTTTTGTATTTCTTTCGGGTTACTCTCGTGAAGGTTAAACCACTAGGTTGAAATTTACGATGTGTTACCCTACTTAATAAGAAATTTTAATCAAAAACAAAAGGGGTTATTATCTAAATCCTAGTGGTATTCCAATGAAATTCATTGTAACCTCATAGGATTAGTACAAGCCTTGGACAAACATTATCATCAGAGTTGCGCAGCAAAAACGTAGTAGGCCGTCTCAATTTTCATTTGCTGAATATTCTATTCTAACAACACAACCTCTGTTATCTTCTCCCTATAACCAATACCCACTCTTTCTATTTCCTTTGCTCAACTACACTAAAACCACCTTTTCTTCGTACTCTTTTTATATGGCAGTACCAAGGACTACTTAAGAAAATGTCACCACAAGTTGCTGTAATCAATAAATTCTAATGTCAACTAATCTTGTCAAATCTATATATCAGAACTTAATAAATATCTTCATTACAATCATGCCACATGCTGACACTACTCGCCCTCAAGATTCTCTAACAAATTAATGCTCTAAAAACTGCTTCTACTACCTTCGGAAAGCACTTCTCTTTGCAGAATCTTTAGGCGAACCCTTGATGCTAGAATGGGAGGCATGACCATAAAGTAGTAGGTGAGCGTAATAAAACTTTTTTGGGATACAAGAAAATGTATAATTCTTATATAATAAATAAAAGTGTGTTACAATTTGATTAACTAAAATTTCTGTCTGTATTATTATTACAGGAAACTTTTGTAATGCATGCTTAACCAATAGTTATGGAGCAATTAAAAATATAAAATAATATTTTAGAAGTATAAACCTTCAAAAGTTTCTGTATATTGCACAACTATGGTTATGGTACAACCTTTCCTTTCATCCTAAATCCCTTTATTATCCAAATTATCATTCTGACATCCTTCCTTTAAGAGCAACTATTATGGACAGTCAGAAAAACTAGAGTAATACTGTAAAAAGAATTAGCTACAAACCTTGAACAGAAAACTATGCACTGTTGAGATACAAAGCAAACCCATGTACACCAAGAAATTGAATATAAAATCATAGCCATGTTAGCACTCAATTGGAAGGTCAAGTTTTACGTCATGCGTGAAACATCCTAACAACACAAAACTCAACACTATCCAAGGATGCGGACATAAGATTTTTCGCTAAGTATGCGATTCACAGCATTGATAAAGACGCCCATGTTCCTGTATGCAAAGTTTGCATAAAACGTCAAAATCCATCGTTAGCAACCGGATCAAAACAAGCAAGCAAACAAGCAATCATCAAAAGTATTTACAACCAGCTACCCAAAGAAATTCTTCACTATCTCCTTTATCAATCGTCGTGAAGGGTCATGTATAGAAATTCTAAACCGGAAGAAATAAAATTCCTTACTATAAAACACGAATGAGAATCTTAAATTAAAGCGAAAGACTTCTCTAATCGGATAATAATTAGTTAACTTACAATCACATGAATCCTCAAAATGTGATTAGGAACCTACAACCTTTATATGATAATCGATATTATAATTGGTGTTCCTTTGAATTCTTAATTGGAGAGTACCTTGTATTGTCGTTCGGATTTTCCTCGTGTATGTATGAACCTTTCGGTCAAAAATTCACAATGAGTCAATCCTCGAAATGATAACAATAATATATATTAAACTTTTAAAAACGTAAACGCGTTGCCTGTAACCCAAATGTAATTTCATCTAAATAACCTTATCTTATTAAATATCGTTGCGGGATGCCCGTGATGAGATCCCTTAGCAAAAAGCTTGGAAGTGAAATCCTACCGGGCCTTCAACCTCGAAATGAAGATCATATTCCAGCTCTGCCGAGAGAACAAATTGTTTGGATCAAAAGCCCTTCTACATCCTATTTAACACCGAGCATTATTCCTTAGAGTATTGTCACCCCAGAATCTGAAGCCGTGCTTGCATTATTTGTGGAGAAATAGGTCACATCGATGATGAGCATCCAATCAAGCTGCTTCGGTTGTGAAGGAAATCATTCTCTGGAAAATGTCCTATGGACAATATCACTTGTTTCCTTTGCGAAGGTCGAGATCATTATCCACCGAGTTGCTTCCTTGATCCATTAGTCACTGCTGCGGTTCAAGATCAACGAGAACAACTTCGAGCCTTAGTTGCTCAAGAATTGGCAAACAAAAGAAAAGCTTTGCAAGAGAAGTCACTTGAAGAATTAAAGAAACAACACTTCAATCATGACGATTTGCATCCGTAGAAGCGATAAATGGCCATCATTATCAGCATGTTTCTTATGTGGCGAGGAAGGTCATTGGGCCAGGGAGTGTCCTAAGAAGCAGCAAGATGAGGCTAACAAGGAAGAAGGAATTGGGCATGCAATTAATCATAGCAAAAAGTCACGAAGGAAACCAAAGTGCCACATCTGTCGCAAGAAGGGTCATATTGCTAATCAGTGCCCCCAGAAGAATTCTACACAACTCCACGCGCAATTTCAACCTTCATCTGTTCATCCCTCTAGCCAAACCAATGAACAATTCTCGGGTACTCAAAACCAGAAAGCTAATGTTGTTTGCTTTTGCTGTGGTGAGCGTGGGCATTATGCCAATGGATGTCCAAAGAAAAAGAAAGCTCCATCACATTCCCAGCCTCGAGGAGTTTAGGGCCTACCAGATGCAGTATCGAATTGATAGCGTCGCCCGCATTAGCTAAGAAGGATTTGGATATCTTGTTTACATCTACTCAAGAAGAGTTCTACTTCACCTTGTCAAGAAAGACATTAGTAATTTCTAAGCCGTCTCGAAGACTTAGAAAATATTAAGTACTCAGAACAACCCTTGCCTCGACGATAGGCTCTAAATGTAAACATAATCCTCATATAGTTGTACCCGACTCTTAATGCGGTATTGAGTATATCTTTTGTGTGTTCAATCCTAGCAATCAATCTTTTAACTATGTACATTTCATTACTTCATAATAGTCAAATCCAAAGAAAA
The DNA here is from genome assembly GCA_036346375.1 of Guadua angustifolia. Taxonomy (NCBI): domain Eukaryota; kingdom Viridiplantae; phylum Streptophyta; class Magnoliopsida; order Poales; family Poaceae; genus Guadua; species Guadua angustifolia. The sequence goes on along the minus strand of CM070515.1, from coordinate 3,240,818 downwards.
TCAAAACTTTCTATCTACCAAAATGATCAAATGGATCAAATTATCAAATCACCTAATAATTCTCTAATCTAAACCCAATACTTGAGTTATCTCCACACTGCTTTTAATTTAAAGTCAACCCGAAATAACATTATTTCTCAGCTCATTTCACCAACTAATATCGAACTAAACAAATCAACTGTTATATTCAAATATCCTTCTTGATATTAATGTTTGGATTCTTTCTCGAATAAATCTGATGACAATACACCTTCTCCTTCATCTCAACCATATTATGTATACCTCATGTCAATCTTAAAATCTGATTATCCTTATTAACATAATTATTCAAACAAAAGAGATATGTAGAAAGTACTAATATCTCTCATCTGCTTATGCAAAACTCAACTAGAACTCTTCTCTATTTCTCGCACGTTGACTTGGAATCGCAAGATGAAGATCCAGTAAAGCAATTGCAATGAAGACAAAGCGTCAACAAGAACAACAAGGTCACCTCTGCAAAAGAACTCCCGAATCTATCTCATCCTTGAGAATTTCAATGTTCACGGTATTCACCGTTTCCAAATCCGAGATAACCTAGCGCCGTAAAATATTCAGCCATATCGTATCGTTAAGAAGATGCAAGAGAAAAGGTATATGAATTAGAGTTGCCATCTCCCCTATCAAGTGTTCACAATATCTCCCCTGTATCGCAAATAAGGAAATATTTTCGTCTTCCTTCTAAGCTCATCCAGCTAGATGAAATCGATCTGCAACTTGATTTAACTAATCGAGAGTATCCGACTAAAATCTTAAGAGGAACTAAACGCCCCACTCGTAATAAATTCTGCAAGATGATCAAGATTCGACGAAGCAATCGTTTTGAAGAGGAAGTATCTTGGAAACGAGAAGACCGACTTAGGAAGGAGTTTCCTGACTTCTTTTAGAAATACTTTTCACTTAGACCCACCAAATCTCGGGGTCGAGATTTCTGTAAGGGGGGTAGATCTGTAACATCCCAAAAATGCAATTAAGTAAAATAAATATTTTAAGTTTGAAAATATTTGTTTACGAGTTTCTTAGCATCATTGGTTTTAATTGAATTTCCTTGGAGTTTTGCATTGCATGAAAAATCAAATAAAGAGAATTAATGAATGGATAATGGTAAAAGGCAAAAATGTAAAAAGTAAAACTTTAGAAAATTGCCACGACAACCCACGATCATTCAATTGAATCATTTTAGCCAACAATTGAAATTTTATGCATAGAATAATAAAGAGATAAAATGGAAAGACAACATTTAAATCAAAATAATGTATTGTCCGAATTTACATAAAATATTGGAATCACAAATGGAGCTAAAAATTTTATGGAAACATTCGAGATCAAATCCTTTTGAAAAACAAAATTTGAAAAATAATAGGTTTCAATTGATCCCAAAGAAAAGTCAAAATCGAAACAAGGAATTAGAGGCGATCCACCGTTGTCGTAATATTAGTAATTTCCAAGAACTCATTTTAATCTGAAAATTTTACCAGACATCAAAATATATCTATAGACCTTGGTCAAAAGTTTGATGAATTCATACCATGATCGATAGCGCAATAAAATCAGCGAGTGGGAGAAATTGACCCGACCACCTTGATTTCCTTCGATCGATCACCGCCATGTGGGCCAATTGTTGCTACTCCGTTCGTTGGCGCATTGGAGAATTTTCGATCCTTGTCAATGGACCCGGTCTTTCTTGCCGAACGCATCGCCTTCTTCAACTCCGTTCGCTCCCGAGAACGCTCCCGGCCTCGAGTGCAATTTCCCGGCCGACGATTCTCGCCCCAAGCGTCCCGGCGTGCCCAGACCACTACAAGCCATCCCGAGGCGGTGCTTTCATTCCCCTCGGTTCCCCTTCCCTCTCCTCAAGTGGCGCAAGAAACTTCCTCCCATTCCGCCATTTCCGAAGCCCCAGAGCTCGGCCCAAACATCAAATTCAGCAGCGTCAATCAACCAAACTCCAATTAACTCGGGTGGTAGCATCTAGAGCCTCTAGTGATCAAGCTCCAACAAAAAGATTTGGTCCTCTCCATGTGAAATGTTCTTTGCGGTAGTGCGCCCTTCTTCCTCATTTCGAGCCACCGTGGGCGGACCTCCTCACCACTCCCGGACGGAAGAAGCACAAAAATGGAGTCGCCAGAGCTGGCCGATGCTAAATCCGGAACCCATTCAAGCTCTCATGCCCTTGGATGCTCTCTCCATCGCTCGCCATTTTTGCCGCCTTTGGAGCTCGGAGGCGCGCCATCACGCCTCCTCTGGCCGGAATTGGTTCGAGATCTGGTGTGGTTTGTCAAGCCGCCGCTTCTGTCGCGCCGCGCCGCCGAATCATTGAAGAGTCGCCGTGATGATGCCTAGCCGCTCCTCGTCCCTCTGTCTCTGTGTTGTGGGGTCTGGATGTCGAAGCCCGAGGTTGAAGAGGAATAGAACAGAAGGCGTTTTCCCATTGGTAAAACGTATTTTGATTTTTCAAGTATTTTCACTTCGAATAAAAAATTCAATCTTAATTATCTTTCGCATTTGTAATCCAATTTCAGGTGAGATAAATTCTATTATTCATCTAAAATCAAGAAGAATCTAAATATACAAAAATATTTTTAGAAGAATTCTTGTGTGAATTTTAGTAAATGAAATGCATGAGAAGAACTTTATGTTTTGAGGAATTAATAATTTTAACTTTAGGCAAAATAAAGGAAGGTGAATTTTATGAAAACCACGATCATTGTTAATAGCTTAAAATGTAAAGCAATAGTATTTAAGTAGAGATACTCCGGTAGCTTAATAGATCCTTAAGTAAAACAATGTCACTGTATAGTTTAAAATGAGAATATGCTTTAAGTACAAATAGGAAAATGGTATGACCGAAGTTATAAAATGCAACTTTAGTTAAGTAAGTGTGAGATTGAACTCAAATGAGTCTCTCGGTTATTCATGCACCCTCTTGCATGCATAATCACACATATGCTAGTATACATATATATAGGAAGATTCACATATATATATATATATACTCTAGCAATAAGAGTTGTTAATAATTAGAATCGTATTAAAATTATTGCTACATAATCGTTAATTAACCATGTTATGGCCATTAGCAAAATAGTAGCATGATAGCTCATAAAATGGTAACAACACTTTGAATAGGTTTCGGAAGCAGAAGGATCCATGTATGCAAAACTGTTTAAGATAAGGTTTAATTAGCATTCTCTTAATGAAAAGAAATGTTGATTATGATAACAAATAAATAGTTTATCTATTTCAATTGAAGCTAAAATAATACCGAATCAACTTTATAACATTTCTAGAATGGTATTCTGCTAACCCCTGAAAAATGAATCAAGAATCATGTGTAATGTAGTCGCAAACGTAAAATGAAGCTTGGCCGATTCAATGTTACCCATATGGTCATTTAGACTAATTCAGCCATCGATAAAATAACTCGTCTAAACGCTAAAATATGTGAAACCAGTTTAGTAACACTCTACAAAGTTGTTCTACCAGATTCTAGAAAAATATTTCATTTTCAGTATGCTTTCCATATAAATCAAGCTAGTTCAAAACCCTTAAGTGTTAACCTTTTGTTTCACTTTCCTGCGATTCCGATTATCGTCAACTTAACAATGACACTTAAGCCTTTTCAACAATGAATATAATGTATCAGCCAAAGCCTAAAATTTGTAGAATTTGCTTAGGATTGTTATCCAAAGTATAAATCATCGTATTATGAAGAAATCACCATATTCCATCATGTTTTGCATACAAATCCTAATAGTCAAATAACCTTAAGTGTTAAGCTTTCTGAACTTTATATTGAACCGGTAAGAATGAGGAAACCTATAGTTAAGTTGTTTTTATCACCAGAACCTTCTCAAATATGATAGAAATGTTATCAGTAGCCTAAATCAGTAGATCTAACTTGCATGAATCTAATTCTAAGTAAAGTCAATCGAAGGTAAAGAACTATTTAGTCATAATCTAATATGATCAATTAAGCCTTTTCATTAACTCGCAAAGCAATTCATCTAAATCTGAAATTTGTAAAGAATAGTCTAGAATTGATCTTTAAGATATAATCCGCAACAAACTAAGAAAATATTCTTATTTCATCTTGTTTTGTCTCTGAATCCTAATAAAGCAAAACCTGTAAGTAATAAGATTTGGTAGAACTCATATTATGAATAGTAAATCAATAAAGCTTGCAACTAATGATTAATTCTATTAATCTAACCTATTTTTGCGTCTTGAATTCGTAAAATAAGATTAATAAATTCATATAGGAGCCATCCCTGTTTCTTTATCAGAGTTTATTCGTTTTGCTATCTATTTCCTTCTTGCCTTTATTGAAGTTATTGTTTTGCTTTATTTTCGTTGTTCGACGAGTAGACCCGACGTCTCTAGCTTCGTCTTAAATGCCGTTGTCGCCATAATCCTCGTCTTCGCCGTAAGCCATAATTAAGCAAGGCAAGCATCCTTTGACCATATTGCTCCCAATATTTTATATTCCTTTTTGTGCATCAAATTGTTTTATGCATGCGTTTACTTTATGTAAATTGCTATTTTGTGGATTTGGTAGATATACCTGTTGTCACATGAAACTCCTTGATGATTATGGTAATGTGAACCTTCATAACCACAGAATAGGGCTAGGCATTACTTAATGTCATTTTGGGTATATACGTTCATATTTAACCTGCTTAGCCATGCCTTAGAGTCAGCAATGTACATGATCAAATCAACATTTGTTTTCCTGAAAACATTGAAAAATGTCTCTGTTGGTTGTGGGTACTTTGATTAAAAACCCAAAAGAAAACTATGTGTTGATGCGGGCGATTATTGGCGATAGCCGGATGTGCGAGTGAAATTGCACGTAGTGTAGGGTGGAGTGTCGCCCGTGTCGTATTAAGGACCGAGCAATGGGACGCTATTGATCCGAGATTTCCGTGCAACCACGAGAGCTATTTATGGGGTAGCCATAGCTTGTTATGTTAATTAGACATGGCTTCATCATTGGTAGGCGGGAGCTCGCACAGGTTTTCCGGTCAGAGTCTACCGACGGGTATTCGGTCAGTCTACTTGCTAATGCAACGTGTACGCCTACGCCGTGTTCGTAAACGTTGTGTTGTGTTGGGGTCTTGAAAGTGGATCCACGACGCGTGTGTGTTTACGGTTCTATGGCGGGGTTAACGTCCCCGGCCGTCAAAGCCATGTCTAGGTAATGTAACGACTATGTATGGTCGAAAGAACATGACTTGTGGGTAAAGTTGTACACCTCTGCAGAGTTTAAATCTAATTAATTAGCCGCGCTCGCGGTCATGAGCACTTGGTGATTTCATTCCAATGCTAGATGTTTATTGTTATCAAAAGGGTTGGTACCATTTGTTTTGCAACTGTGTTTTATGTCGAAGGGCTGGCATTGATGGAATTTCAGGAATGTGAATGATTCGTCGCTCACGTCATGGAGGACTGTGAGTGTTATTATGCTTTATTTATTTGTTATCAATCAATCTTGCTTTTATAAATTCCGATTGCAAATAACTTGATTTACAAATGAAATTCGCTTTATGCAAATTAACCGAGATAGCCTTTCCTTTGAAATGGCTCGCATGTATGATAGGTTTTGCTCAAGTCTTCCGAGTCGTAAAGTACTCACCCTTGCTTAATTATATGTAGGTGGTTTAAGCGAAGCTTGAAGTTGTTCATCGCAGTTGCGGGTTTTTCTTGGCGTGTTCTATCTGGAGTTTATGCTCGGTCGGGTTACTTCGGGATCGGTTGGGCAAACTACGTGATATTGCTTCTTTTGTGCGGTATTCTCGAGTTGTAATATTTATTCATGTAATTATTCGCTTCCGCTAATTAATATGTTGTATGGTTGTGATTCCATTTGTTGAAATGTGCGTGCTAGCTCTTGATCCAGGACTAGTCTTGCAAGCACATTAGATTTCCATTTTTGCATTCGTGTAAAAATGGGGGTCGTCTGACAAGATATCGACCAAAACGATTTTAAATCTCCTCTCTCTCGATAACTGGGCCCAGAGAAGGAGGAGGAGGAGGAGGGAGGAGGAGGAGGAAGAGGAGGCAAAGGAGGAGGAGGAGGCGGCGACGATGGCAATGACAGCAGCCGAGGTCTGCGGCGTTGGGGCAAGACCAACTCCGCCACTGAATTGGATTCAGAGGAGGAGGACGATCACCGCCGCAACTCCGATCGGTCATTAGGCGGCAGCTCCAGCGATGAGGAGGACGACGACGACGATGACAATGACTTTTGGATATAGGGTTTCGCGCCATTTTGGGTTTCAAACGGTTAATAGCCGTTGGCCTGTTATATTTTGTATATGTAATTAGGACTAAATATGTAATAATGGACGGTATAACTAATTATGTTTTGTAAATGTTCTGTGTTTTAACTAATACATATCCCGCAAATTACAAATTTTGTAAATGTTACATGCGAGATAAATTACAAATTTTTAATATGTTATGTTTTTAACTAATTATGCTTTGATATGTTCTGTGCGAGATAAATTACAATGTTTCTTATGTTCTGTATTGAACTAATTATGTGGAACAGTAATATCACTGCCGGTTCTAGAGTAAAACTGGCAGTGAAAATGGTCTTATCACTGCCGGTTCTCTATAAAACCGACAATGATATTGCCTCCATTCCTGCGGGAAATTTATACTATTCTTATCACTGCCGATTGAAGTTAGAACCGGCAGTGATAATATTATCACTGTTGGTTGAATTTAGAACGGCGGTGATAATATTATCATCTTGGCTCGAACTACCCGACGATGGGGGTCGCGGATGAGGCGATCTGTAGTAGTGGTGACATCACGGCAAAGAAATGCTTACTTAGTTTGCTTACCTGGGATGTTCACATTTGAAGACTCCACTAATTATTATGGTTGGTATCGGCTAGAACAAAGCCAACTTTTTTTTTTGGTCATACAGCCACCAACTAACGAAATTACCCGTGCAATTGCGCGCTTATATATTGCAACATGTTATTTTTGTTATACAATTCTAATACCTTTGAAAATATAGTTATGTTTGTTATACAATTATAATAGTTATAATATCCATATGTAATTAATATTCACCGTTATAATCTGGTCCTACCGAAATAAGTGGTGTAGATATTCTCTTTTTTCTTGATTAATGAGAGAGTTTCTAGGAGTTACATTGAATATCACGGGTTGTTTGTTTGTGTGTGTATATGCAATAACCTGACATTCGCGAACTAAACAAATTCCCTGTGCAGGCACCATTTCTGAGCAAATTGAGGTCAGGCATGATTATCGTCTGAAAATTTTATAGAAATATTAATAATGTGTCAGGATCATCAACAAAAAATTTTAATGTAGTTTGAACTATTTTTCGTTCGCTTAAAATTTGCCGAGATTTTGGATGAAATTTCAATTTTTTCGAAATCTTGGAAATCCGGTCCAAAAAATTTCGGATTTGAATTTCATTCGAATCTCATCTGAAATTTCAAAATATCGTCAAAATTACAAATTTTGGTCCCCTTCGAGATATAATTCGAAAATAAAATTTAAAACCTTGCTCTGGCCTAGGCTTTTTGCATCCTTATCTTCCTCTCCATTTCAGGTTGAGACAGATACATTCGAACTACCTTTTTTTTTCAAATAGCGCTTTCCAACGGAACTTCAATCCGTACTATTTTTTTCCCACATAGCGCTTTCCAACGAAACTTCGAGCTTGGAAAAAAAAATCTTTCGCTTTCCAACGAAACTTCAAGACACTTTCGTTGCACTGCCAAAATGCAGATGAAAGTAAGCTGTTAGCCTTTCAATTAGACTTGTTGGGTCAGCATTCCAATTCAGCCGTGTCAGGGCTCTCCTCTCCCTCGCGTGCATTCGACGCTCTGAGTGAGAGAGATATGGAGGTGGCCGTGAGCGTTTCGCTGGGCGCCTTGGGTCCCCTCTTGGGGAAGCTCAACGCTCTGCTCTTCGATGAGTACGCCGGCCTGAAAGGGGTCCGCCGTGAGATCCGCTCCCTCAGGTCCGAGCTGAGCTACATGAATGTCGCGCTCCAAAAGAATAGACTTACTCAGTCCGGCCATGTGCATATATAGATAATTCAGACATCCAGTCCATAAATATTCGGATTATTTGGATCTGTATTTGATAGAATCTGTATCTAAAAATTATTCAGATCGTTCAAAAACTATCCGATTTATTTTTATTTCTACGTGACAGGCATGACGTGAAAGAGGCAGCGTGGGCGAGAAAATTAGAGGTAGGCGCAGGGGCAGGGCGAGAGGAGCTGGATTTCATATTTTTAATAAGTGGTGGGACCCATCTTGGAGAGATAAATGAGGCAGACTCTATTTGTTTGGGCTTTTTCACTGATTTCAAAGTCAAAAAGCTAAAACTTAAATAAATGAGTAACTTTTATCTGGACTTTTCAAAAGTCATAAGCCTCTATATAACTAAAAGGCATAAACCACTGGAGAGAGCCTTTTTTGATTTATTGATGATTAGTTTTAGACTAATAACACTAAAGTTAGATAAAATTATCCACTTTTATCACGTACAAAAGACATTAGTTTTTAAGATATTTAAGCCAAAAGGCTAACTTTAAGTTATAAGCCAAAAAATCTAAACCTAAACAAACAGGACCTAAAAGCTAGAGAGAGAGAGCCTAGAGAGAGAGAGCGCGTCTGTATGGCAATTTTTACCGTCGGTACAGGTAACTCACATTATGGATGTGCTTGAAAGGAGTGTAGTACTACTGTAGTAGTGCAAACTCCATGTTTACTACTAAAACACTTCGAACAAAATCCAATGGGATAACTGCGAACAGTAGGGTAAACGGTTGAGGCTGTAAATTTTAGTTGGCCCGGGTACAGTCTAGACCGGTGCTTCTTATGTCTTATGGCTTCTCTTTTTCTGCATGTTTCATGATTAATGATCAACTAATCGTGACAGTACTAATTAATCCATCTATTTTTAACAGGTTGCTTCTTCTATGTCTCGTCCTTTGTTTAAGCCATTTTTGTTTGATACTTGATGGCAAGCTTTACTAGTGATGTATTCTTTGATGTTCTACCTCCATCTTCACATGTTAGCGTGCGGATTGTAGTTATTGATTCCATCTAGCGTCGTACTTGTATTAGTGTGATTGCAATATATTTTGTGTATGGATTCTATTGTTTTTGGGTATTACACTCGTTGGTTTACACCGGCGAGTCCCTTATACCTAAATTTTGGTTCTGGGATTGCCACTGGACATTGACAGAGTGCACGGAACATAACTTTGATAAGTAATTTCTATATTAATAGATTTATGAAACCTAGTAAATAATGTTATAAAAGTTCTTTCAAAGACAAATATGTAATGCCATTTTTATGTGTTCAATTTAAATATTAAAAAAATGTATCAGTAATTGAACTTGAGAAAGTTTGTCTATATGTACCAAAAAGGCATTCTTTTGTGACCAAAGGGAGCAATGCACCGTGAATACCATTAACTTCACTTTCTTTTTCTATGATAATTACTAGAATATATTTTGTCATATTTTATATAGAAAATATCACTAGTATGTCAGTACATGTAAGTTGAAAAAATAATACTCTATCCATTCACACTTACCCGTCAATTTTGACTTTGAGCCATTGAGTTTTTGCCGATGATAAATTTTAAAATATCTAGTTATACTATATAAAAGTGGTATCGTTAGATTTGTAATAAAAAATTATTTACTAGGGCCTAGCCTCGCAGCCCCATGCGCCCGACAGCTCCACATGCGGACTCGACGCGGAGCTTGTCAGGACTCAGGATGCCCGACCGAAATCTGTTTTATGCTTATTATTATTTTATTGGTATATTGCGGTTGATGAAGACGGACATCGTCCTTTTACAGCAAAAACTAACGAGTAAATGTGAACGACCAGGAGAGCATCCAGTACCGAGCCAGCAGCATGTCGAAGACTTGTACGTTCGAGCTCACATGCCGACATGCCTACAGGAATGAGAGACTAGTTAGTACTGTTCGCTTTTATTCTCCAAAAGCTGGCAAAAACGCAAGCCCGTTGCTCCGCTCTCAGTCCATAGTCCTTAGTAGATCTGAAAATTGGGTCGGGCTTTAGTGGGCCAGCACGATCCGGCACAAAAAAAAATGGACCGAAGCACGACCCGGCACAAAAAAAAATTGGGCCGGGCTGGCACGGCTCGAATGGCGTGCCGGGCCGGGCCTAAAAACCTGGCACGATGGGCCACCCGGCACGGCCCGACTGTATGGGCCGTGCTCGGGCCGGCACGGCCCGAAAGCTGGCCCGAATCTGTAATTTGTATTTTTCAGGGTCTTTCTTTGCTCATATGAATTTATACTCTACATGAAAGTTGTAGAGAATTTTGAGACGCATCTTTTTCATGTAGACAACTTTTCCATTTGAGCAACGTATGAATTTATAAAAAATATTTAGTGCGCTGTGTAGTTTCGGATCGACGCCACGTCTCTCGGTAATCTGCATTTTCAGTGTCTTCCTTTGCTCATATGAATTTATATTCTACATGAACGTTGTAGAGAATTTCGAGACACATCTTTTCATGTAGACAACTTTTCCATTTGAGTAACGTATGAATTTATAAAAAATATTTAGTGCGCTGTATAGTTTCAGACCGACGCCACATCTCTCGGTAATCTGCATTTTTCAGGATCTTCCTTTGCTCATATGAATTTATATTCTACATGAAAGTTGTAGAGAATTTCGAGATACATCTTTTTCATGTAGAAAACTTTTCATTTGAACAACGTATGAATTTATAAAAAATATTTAGTGTGTTGTGTTCTCTCCGGTCAGTGTTCGGCCGGCCTGGCCGACAAGAACCAGCGTGCCTTTGGGCCGTGCGAACCTTGATTTTGCCGTCCGTGCTGGTCTGCCCCAAGACGAAGAAATGATCTGGCCGGCCGTCTGGCTTCACTTAGGCCCGGCATTTACGCGACTCGGCTCGGTATCTTGGGCCCAAGACGGTCAATTTCGTGTCTAGTCCTTAGACTATCTCCAGTGGTATTTTTTTAGCCTCCAAATCTCTTCACAGATAGATCCTAAACATTCCAACGAATTCCCTTCACGATTCCCTTTGGAAGGGATTCTCTTTGAGAATCTCTTCAGAAAGGGATTCTCTCTCCAATCTCTATACAAAACCCTTCGAGGGGATGCTGCTGGAGATGTTAGGAATGAAGAGAATGAATATGAGGAAGAGAATAAGGGAAGGGAAGAGAATGAAAAGAAATTGCTGAAGATAGTCTTACCACGCCAAGCAAACAAATGGGCGAGCATCCGAAGCTCTGAGTGAGAGAGAGATATGGAGGTGGCCGTGAGCGTTTCGCTGGGCGCCTTGGGTCCCCTCTTGGGGAAGCTCAACGCTCTGCTTGCCGATGAGTACGTCGGCCTGAAAGGGGTCCACGTGAGATCCGCTCCCTCAGGTCCGAGCTGAGCAACGTGAATGCCGTGCTCCAAAAGAATAGATTTGGCTCAGCCCATGTGCATATATAGATAATCCAGACATCCAGTCCATAAATATTTGGATTATCTGAATCTGTATTCGATAGAATCTGTATCTAAAAATTATCCAGATCGTTCGAAAACTATCCAATTTATTTTTATCTCTAGTGGCAGGCATGACGCGAAAGAGGCAGCGTCTATCCAATTTATTTTTGGGAATTGCTAAGTGACACTTGAGTGTTTTTTTATTTGTGAGCACTCAAGTTTTTATCTATAGAGTACTCAAATATGAGGAGATCAAACAAATTGATTTCATCAATTAGAGTACTTAAAATTTGAATGCTATTTTAATAAGAAAATATCTAGGTACTCTCTAGACACCCCCTTTATTTTTATCTCTAGTGGCAGGCATGACGCGAAAGAGGCAGCGTCGGCAAGAAAATAAGAGGTAGGCGCAGGGTCTAGCCTCGCAGCACCATGCGCCCGACAGCTCCACATCACCACATGCACCCTCACAGGCTACTCGACGAGGAGCTTGTCAGGACTCAGGATGCCCGACCGAAATCACATGCGGACATGCCTAGAGGAAACGACTCATGAGGCTAGTTGACTGTTGACTTGACTTGAGTGCGCTTATATTCTCCAAAAGCAGGCAAATACTACTCAGTCCTTCGTTACCAGTTACCACACCAAGCAAAGAGCAAAGTAATGCGCGAGCATTCGAAGCTCTGAGTGGGAGAGATATGGAGGTGGCCGTCAGCGTTTCGCTGGGCGCCTTGGGTCCCCTCTTGGGGAAGCTCAACGCTGTGCTCGCCGATGACTACGCCGGCCTGAAAGTTGTCCACCCTGAGATCCACTCCCTCAGGTCCGAGCTGAGCAACATGAATGCCGCGCTCCAAAAGTACGCGATGTTGGAGGAGCCGGACGTCCAGGTGAAGGCTTGGATAGGTGAGGTGAGAGAGCTCGCCTATGATATCGAAGACTTCATCGACAAATTCATCCACCGCGCGCGCCTCGGTGAAGACAGGCATCAGAGCTCTAGCTGGGTGAAGGACTTCTTTTGGAGGGGTGTGCGCCATCTGATGACCCTTGGCTCTCGGAGCCAGCTCGCCAAGGAGATCAACGAACTGAAGGCCCGTGTTATTTCAGTGAAAGATCAGAGAGACGCTTACAAGCTTGACGGCAACGCTTGTGGCAGATCTATCCATTCGACTGTGGATCCTCGGCTGTCTGCACTTTTTGTAAAGGAGAATAAACTTGTGGGCATCGATGGTCCCAGGGACGATCTTGCCATGTGGCTGCTGGAGGCGGAGAGCGGGTCGAGCAAGCATCGTAGGGTGTTGTCCATTGTTGGGTTTGGTGGTTTGGGAAAAACAACACTAGCGAATGAGGTTTCTCGCAAGATTAGCCGCCACTTTCGTTGTTATGCCCTTGTATCAGTTTCTCAAAAGCCAGATTTGAAGAAAATTCTGAAGGATGTAATCTCTCAGCTGCCTTGTGAAGATGGATTCACCAAAGATATTGATACGTGGGATGAAAAGAAATTCATCGCACAGTTAAAAGAATTGCTGCAAGACAAGAGGTGAGTACAGGCCCTATTTAATTATTTATACAAGACATGTCCTTTTACAAGTTTATTACATTTGTGGAAATTCTCACGTGATAGATTTTTTTTTTGCATAATTAATTAAAAATAAACAAGCATATTCTAAACATGGGCGTAAAATAACTATTCTCTGCCATCTACAACAGCAAGTCACTGCAATATATGGCAATATTACTACGTATTCAAACCTTAAAACCTTTCCTTATAGAAAATTTGTGTTTACCTGTAGTAGATGACTTTAGACAACGGCAGTAATTTTCTATCTGGTTTGGAGTAGTAAATTGTGAATTTTCTTGTGTCTTTACGCTATACTTGATTTTATAAATCACGCCATTAATTATTTGGTTGGATATACTGTAACATACCCTATTTAATCATTTTCTATGAAATTTCCTGTACTTTTGAACTTCCTTCTTTCTTTGGTCAAGCCCTAGAGGAGAAAAGGCAGAGATTATTTTAGTAGTAAGGAATGCCGTGTTCTTTCTAATTTATCATTCGTAATAATTTAAATGGTCGTAAAATGCTTTGTGACGACAATCTCATTTTTGTTTGGAGTTTCTTCGTTTGTATGATAGCTATGTGCCAGTGCGATATAACAGAAATTTAATTTACGATAAAAAAATTTATTTGCAAAGAGCACTAACCTTATCTGAATAATAATGTTCACTCTGAATATGCAATGGTTAAATGTTTAAATCAATTAATCAAAGCATACAAATTCCAAGCACCTGTTTACAAACTTGAGTTTAAAATTATCTTTAATTTCACAAACTTAAATAATAACATCACAACACTCGGGATTGTAAATTTGTAACACCATTGTCGGCGTATTCCGCCTGACAGGACCCCGTCAACGAACACGGTTGACTACTCCCAGGATGGAAGGTATGGTTCGGTAGAGGGCCGGAAACCCTAATGTCTCTCGCACGACGGATCCTAGGGATCAACAGATCAATGGACACAGTGATGTACTCAGGTTCAGGCCCCCAGCATGGGAAATGGCCATACGTCCTGCTAAGTCTTTGTTGAGGAAATGTGTAGGCGATTACAGTGGTTCTCCTGGTCCTGTGCTTGTTCTAAACTTCTGACCTCAATGTCTCTTATGTGCCCCCCTTTCCTCCTCTATGCATCGAGGCGCCCTTATATAGACGGGCTGGCCCGGGCAGGTGAGAAGATGACGCTATACTGATCTATGACTCATTAATTACACCCATCATTCGAACCTTATCTCACTGACCTATGACTCATTTATTACACCTGTCGCTGTAGCCTTGTCCTTCAAGCCCTATTTAATGCCGTTGCATGGCTTCGCCCGGTCCGATCAGGATATGACACTCCTGCGACAGGTTTGGTGAGAGGCATTAGTGGGATGGGTCATCGTCGTGTCGATAGCAGAATCATTCACAATGAATGGCCTTGACTCAGCATGTCAGGGGAAGGAGACTTCGAGACGAAGCCTTCTCCTTATTCCTTTAGTCGCCTCCGTGGCCTAACGAGCGGGGGCCCAAACGCCGCCACTTGTCGCCGTCTCTTTGCCGACGCCCGTGGCGGGCATTATCGCCACCGCCGCCAGGCACCACGCTGCCGCTTCGTCCGTGAAAGCGGCGTAATCGCCCACCGCCGCTAGGGGTCATGTGGGCTCTTCGCCCGTGAGCGTGGTTTGATCGCCCACCGCCGCCAGGCACCACACGCCGTTCGCCGGCGAGTAAAGCGTATCGCCCACCGCCGCCAGAGGCCACGTGGGCTCCTCGCCGCCAAGGCGGCGTGATCGTCCGCCGCCGCCAGGCACCACGCTGCCTTCGCCGGCGGCGGCGTATCGCCCACCGCCGCTAAAGGCCACGTGGGCTCTTCGCCCGGCGGCGAGGTTGATCGTCCCGCCCGCCAGACACCACGCCGCCGCCGCCCGCGGCGGCGTGATCGCCCACCGCCGCTAAAGGCCCGTGGGCTCCACCCGTGGCGAGGCTTGATCGCCCGCCGCCCGCCAGGCACCACGCAGCCGCTTCGCCGAAAGCGAGGCGTAATCACCTACCCTTTCGTCGAGGCCACGTGGGCTCCTTACGTGGCGAGGCTTGATCGCCCACTTTGCCTTGTTGCCATCTTTGGGCGAGCAGCTTCTTGGGCTCACTATTCAGCGGCGAGAGGTACCCGGTGCAAAATACACCAACAGTAGCCACCGGGGCTGTCCTAGAACGCGCGTCAGTTACTTTTTAGACCTTATTTAATGCTCGCGCATTCCTGGATGGGCCCACCACTTTCGAGCACGCAACCGTCTCGGTCCTCTCCACTTCCGCCGATTTTTTCTTGGGACCCAAAGCGTCGCGGCCTTTTGGCTGTTCACGAACCGTCTCCGTGGGGGTCTATATATATGTGCGCCCCCACCTAGCAGTTCACGCCTTCTGATCTTCTCGCACTTTGCTTTTTCATCTTCCTTTGCTTCTGCTTCAATGGCGCAACCTCTTCTTTCTTCCACCGCCGGCCAGAGCAGGATGGATTTTCTCGCCAAGATGGCACCCAAGGGCTCCCTCCACCTTCGCCACGGGACCCTCGTGCCGAGCTGCGAGCCAGGGGAGATCATTGTCTTTGCCTGGGGGCTTTGGCGGGCCTGGTGTCGCCATTCTCCGAATTCTTCCTCACCGTCCTTCACTTCTACGAGATCCATCATCTCCACCTCTCCCCCAACTCCATCGTCCTTCTCTCCACCTTCACCTACCTCTGCGAGATGTTCGTAGGGGTGATGCCCAATCTTCTTCTTTTCTACTATTTCTTCACCTGCCACAGTTCCCCTGATACTAGAATCGTGGGGAGCCGCCACTTCCGTCTCCGCGACAGGTCGGCCCCCCGCTACATTCCCTTCTAGCCAAGATCCAACTGGAAGACGTGGCGGAGCGACTAGCTCTACGTCGGCGACGACAGCGGGGTCGACCTCCTCGGGGTGCCCTGCGCGCGGGCAAAAGTCCGCGAAAGCTGGAGCTCGCCTGTCGAGGAGACACAGAACTTCTGGCAATGGCGGCCTGCATCGACCGATTGCGGGGCGCCGGCCTGATTGGAGCGCTGGTAGTCCGGGACTTCGTGGCTCGGAGGATCGGCCCCCTCCGTCGTCGTGCCGCCCTACATGGCAATATACAGGGGACAACGACATGACGCGCACGTACCCAGGCAGTAAGTCCTGTTGTCCTTCTTTTGAATGTATATTCTTTTTCGCGGTCACCATCAACTAATATTCCTGTCTTCTTTTGGTGTCAGGTGAGGGAAACCTGGATGGTCCTGCCATCTCCAGATGACTATCCAGTCGCCCGCCAGCGCCGAAGCGGCTGGACTTTCCGGCCGAGGCCGACCGCTCTGCGATCCGAGTTCGCATAGCGCCTCCGGATTATCCAATCATTCCCGGCGATGGACTCCATCGGTCCTATCGTGGGCCGCCTGCGCCTCGATGATTAGGGATCACCGGCCGATGACCGGAGCACAGGCAAACGGCTGATTGCTCCGGACGTCTCGGGCGTGGACCCTAAGAGGCTCGCACAGGGCAAACTCTCGCCGCCATCGCCTCGCCGCCATTGGCGCCCGAGAGGTGGCGTCTTCTTCTGGGGCGGCAACGACCGTCGCCCCTTCTCCGGCGCCGGCTGTACCGACGCCGACTCCTGCGGCGCCATCTTCATCAGCACCGACTCCACCGGCGCGAGCTGCGAAAGCCCGTCCACCAAATGATTGTCACGTCGAGAGATATGGATATATCCCAGTTCTTCGAAGTGGCGCTCCATCTTCCTGACCTCCACCAAGTAGGCGGCCAAGGTAGGGTCAGAGCATTGAAATTCCTTCCGCGCTTGGTTGATGACCAGCAGGGAGTCGCATTTGACTTGGAGGCGCCGGACGCCTAACACCGAGGCGGCGATCCTGCCAGTGAGCCCTCATATTGATAATGTTGTTGGTGGCCTTGAAGTCGAGGCGACCACGTCTTGGGAGGTGTCACCGGTCGGGAGACCAGACAACCCCACCGCCACGCCGAGCCTGAAGGAGCCATCAAAAAACAAGGTCCAGGGGGAAGGCGCGGGTGCTTCTTCAGCTTTAGGAGCGGCGGGAGTCCATTCGGCAACAAACTCCTCCAACTTCTGGCTCTTGATGGCAATGCGGGATACAAATTTGAGACAAAATTCCCTAGCTCCACCGACCACTTGGCGATACGGCCTTCTGCTTCCCGGTTGTGAAGGATCTCTCGCAGTGGGTAGGCAGTGACCACCGTGACTTCTCGCCCTCGAAAATAGTGCCGCAGCTTCCTGGACGCCACTAGGACAACATACAGCATCTTCTGCGCTTGTGGGTATCTGGTCTCTGCCTCATGTAGCACCTTTCTGACGTAGTAGACCGGCACGGACGCCTTTCCTCTCCGCCACCAAGATCTGCGCTCACTCTGCTGGGGGGCGGCGATATCTGAGGAGCAATGGTTCGTTGGTGAGGGGCGACCGAGATAAGCGAGGAGGAGGAAATCTTGCTTCAAGTCTTCGAATGCTCGTTAAGCCTCCTCGGTCCACTCGAAGTGGTTCATCTTTTCAAAGAATGACTTGAAAAGGCGGAGCTTTTTTCTCAGTAGGGCAATAAATCACCGTGGGAGGCCAGCGACCACCGAGCATCAGACTGCTGAGCCGAACAGGCGGCTTCATGTGTTCAATGGCTGCTATCTTGTCAAGGTTGGCCTCAATGCCCCGCCTGGACACGAGGAACCCCAACAGCTTTCCAGAGGGCACGCCGAATGCGCACTTCTCAGGATTGAGCTTCAAGCAATTCTTCCGGAGGTTGGCAAAAGTTTCCTCCAGGTCTCCAATCAGTTCTTCGCTCTTTTTCACTTTTACGACCAGGTCGTCGACGTACACCTCAAGATTGCGCCCTATCTGCGAACGAAAAGTGATATGCATGGCGCGTTGGTAAGTAGAACCAGCATTTTTCAACCCAAAAGCCATTCTGATATAACAATAAATGCCCATGGGTGTTACAAAAGAGGTTTTTTTTGTCTTCCGCCGCCATGCTAATCTGATGGTACCCAGAGTATGCATCCAGAAAGCACAGCGGCTCACATCCCGCCGTCGAGTCGACGATGAGATCGACGCACGGTAAGGGGTAAGAGTCCTTCTGGCAGGCCTTGTTGAGGTCGATGAAGTCGACACACATCCGCCACTTCCCATTAGACTTCTTGACGAGCACAGGGTTGGCAAGCCACTCAGGTGAGAGACTTTCCGAACGATCCCTGCGCGCAGCAGCTTCTCTACCTTCTCCTGAATGGCGTCTTGCCGCTCTAGTGCTTGGCGCCGGACCTTCTGGCGGACCGGGCGCACCACGGGGAGCGTAGCCAGTCGGTGCACGATCACCTCCCTGGGGACCCCAGTCATATCGGACGGTTGCCAGGCGAACACGTTGGAATTAAACCGGAGGAAGGTGACGAGCGTGTCTTCCTATTTAGCGTTGAGGCTGGCGCTAATGAAGACGGGCTTCTCAGGCTTGCCCTAACTCAGGGAGACCACCTTCACCTCACCGGCCGAGCCAGGCGAGGTGCGGGTCTGCCCCTGAGGGGCTCCCGGAAAGGTGGCATCAGCCGGCTTCACGCAGGTGGCGCCGGCCAGGTCCAATGCGTGCTTGTGGCAACGCAAAGCCTCTGACCTGTCCACCCGGATGATTATGGGGCCACCAGGCCTTGGCATCTTCACCACCATGTAACCATAGTGGGTTGCCGCCATGAACTTGGCCAACGCTGGTCGGCCAAGTATAGCATTGTACGGGAGGTCGAAATCGGTGACATCGAAGTCGACCAACTCCGTACGGTAGTTGCTCTCCTCCCCGAAGGTGACGGGGAGGAGCACCTGGCCCAGGGGGACCAAGATAGCCTTTCTTATACACTATTTTGAATTGCAAGCCCATTAACCTGGTCATTGCCTTCCTCTGCATTTCGGATTTTAATTGTTGTTCTTCCAGATAACAAAGACTGCGATGATCCGTATGGATTGTGAACTCTCTACTTTGCAAATAAGAGCGCCATTTCTCGATAGACAGCATTAAGGCCAAAAATTCCTTCTCATATATAGATAAGGCCTAATGTTTGATGCTCAACACTTTGCTGAAATAGGCGACGGGATGGCCGTGTGGAAGCAGCACTGCACCGACGCCTTTGTCACATGCGCCAGTTTCCAATTCGAAGGCTTGAGTAAAATCGGGAAGTTTAAGTACCGGGGCTGAAGACATTGTTTGCTTCAACTGAACAAAGGCGTTTTCTGTCTGATCATTCCACTCAAATGACTTCTTCAGCAAGTCAGTTAAGGGTTTAGCAATTACGCCATAATTGCGAACAAACTTCTTGTAATATCTGGTAAGTCCCAGAAACCTACGCAACTTTGTCACCGATTGGGGTGTCGGCCACGGAAGCATAGCCTGTGTTTTCTATGGATCAGTAGCCACTCCTTGATCCGAGATGATATGCCCCAAATATTCAATTTGCCTTTGAGCGAAAATGCACTTACTCTTCTTCACGGAAAACCATAGATCTTTCAAAGTTTTGAGGATTGTTTCCAGGTGCTCAAGATGAGAAGTAATGCTTGGACTATAAATGAGTATATCATCCATAAAGACTAAAACAAATTTTTTGAGATATGGAGCCAGCACTGCATTCATGACGCATTGGAATGTTGCCGGGCCATTTGTTAAGCCAAACGACATCACCCGGAACTGATAAAGCCCTTGATGCGTCTTGAACGCTGTTTTCTCCTCATCTTGCTCCTTCATACGAATTTGGTGGTAGCCTGGCCGCAAATCAAGTTTAGAAAAATATTGAGTGCCAGCCAATTCATCTAATAACTCATCGATTACTGGCATAGGGAATTTGTTCTTGATAGTCAAATCGTTTAATCTTCAGTAATCAACGCAAAATCGCCAAGAACCATCCTTCTTTTGAACCAAAAGAACAGGAGAAGCGAAAGGGCTCATACTCTGGGAAATGATTCCCTTTGATAGCATATCCATTACTTGTTTCTCTATCTCATTCTTGTGAGCAGGTGAATATCTATATGGTCGGACATTGACTGGTACCGCTCCTAGCAGCAGAGGTATGAAATGGTCATAGTCCTGTTTTGGTAGCAATTTTGTTGATTCAGCAAAGACCACTGCATACTATTCAATTAAGGCGGCAATTTCAGGTAGAAGTCCCGGATGATGTTTGGGACCACTTCGTTCCACTACCACCATTGCCCAAATATCATTCCCTTTCTGCCATTTCATAAATTGCTCTGTTGTGATTGATTTCAATTCAGTTGTGTTTCTTCCGTTTATGCCTTGCAGTCGGACGCTCTGTCCGTGATGAAGAAATTCGACTATCCTCTCTTTCCAATGACAAACCATGGGGCTATGTTGCTTTAACCAGTCCATGCCCAACACCGCATCAAAAGCACCAAGCTCAATCACCCTGAAATCAGTTTGAAAAGTGTGGCCCTGAGCCCACCATCCTAAATTTGAGACAGATTGAGTACAATGGATTTTCTCTCCATTAGCTACACGAACTTCGGTCGGTGTGCACGCTTGAGAAACACACCCTATCTTCTGTAGGAATTCAGGATGGATGAAGCTATGCGAACTCCACAAATCCAAAAGCACCAGCATGACTTGGTTTCTGACCAAAGCCAAAAACCGGATGGTCTCCACCTCTTCCACGCCTAACATGGCATTGAGAGATAGGTGATAAGCCTCCTCCTATTTCATTTCCTCTACCTCCAGCAAATCGAGAATTTCATCTGTCAGAGTGTTCTCTTGTGCGTCAACAGTGATGGCATGCAACTGAGCTTGAACCATTTTTTTGCAATGCAGATGATGGTTGGCGTCAAATTTCTCTCCACATTGATAACACAATCCGCTGGCACGCCGATACTCTTTCAACTGCCTGGCCTTCCATATTTCCCCTTGCCTGATCTTCGGTTTAGTTTGAGTGTTCTCCGTTTTGCCGGAAATATCAGCATCTCTGATGTATCCTTGTTTGTTCTTCCATTTTTTCCCTTGGTCAATAACATCCTGCTGAACACTGGCTAACATAGTGGCTCTGTCCACAGTATCGGGAATCTGGCCTTGAACTGCTCCTCTCAATTCAGGTTTTAGCCCCTTTATAAAGTGGGAGACGAACAACTCTTCGCCGTAATGCGGGTTGTGCATAGAAAGTTCATACATCACCCCATCGAACTGTGTCTTGTAATCAGCGACTATACCCATTTGTCTAGTTTCCAACAACTCCGAGAAGAGTCTCTTCTGATCGAATGCCCCAAATTTCGCCTCCACCGCTTGCATGAACTGCTCCCAATTTCCAATCTCATTCCGTATCTTATATACCTGCCACCACTTAGCAGCATTGCCCTCAAAATGCACTGTGGCAACTGACACCCACAATGCCTCAGGTATATTGAAAATGTGAAAATATTCAGCACAATTATCTTTCCAGATTCCGGCATTCTCACCATCAAACTTCGGGAAGTTAATCTTCGGTAATGGAGTCCTTATGGGTCCTCCTGCGTCTCTCGGTTGATTCCTCTGAAGGCCAGTAGAATCTGATGTGCTGCTAACTGAACACCGTGCCCATTGATAAGGAGGTGCTAGTGTCAGTATTGCTCTCCCTACCCGCGGTTGAACCGACCCACTGCCTTCTTCAACAACTTTCCCCACTGTCAACCGAGCCACCGCCTGCGTTATGGCCTCCATCTAACGAGCCAAAATTTGTTGATCCTTCGAACTCTGCTCGATTGCTCGGGCCATGAGTTCCGTGCGAGTCATCAATTGTTGCTGCGTGGTGTCCATCATCTCCATCCGCGCGAATAGCAGATCTAGGCTTTCCTTGATCCCGGTAAGCTCTTCCTCCTCTCGTTCTGTCGCTTGCTTCATCGCCTCTAGGACGAACTATGTCTGGACCGATGGTTTTGGTGGAGTCATGCTGATCGAATCGTCAAACCGGGCTAACTAGATTTGGGGATTTTACGGGGATCAATTGAAGCAGCAAGAGCCACTCCAAGTTCCCTAACCCTCGGCCGGAGAAAATTTTACAGCCCAGTCGGACAAACCCTTCGATCGTAGCTAGCTCTGATACCACCATGTTACGTCCCTTGGCCGCCAGTGGTTGCTTGGGCGTGAGATCAGCAACCCAATCGGAGAGAAAGGGGGAGGAAGAAGGAAGACGACAGGAAGATAAGAGCAAAAGTGATCTTCTATTCATTCATGCCATTCCTTCCGCAACACACCAGAATATAAGGCTTCTCTCCCAATACAGCGCGCGCAAGACGAGCGGTAAAAGGCAAAAAGATTATAGCTACAGTAACTACCGACAACAGTAGTAAAAAGCCTTTAACCATCCGATCTACTACTACCATTACTACCGCTAATCTCAGCCGGTCACATCTCATTAAGAAAGTCGATCAACCGGAATGCTCAGCGCCAACTTGGGCCTGTTCTTCTTCCCCACCTGATTGCTCTGAGCTCTGATGCTCACTAGCGGGAACAATTTGGTAGCAGCTTTAGCCTGTTGAGTTGTGGCACCACGTTCACTAGGTAGAAGCTGTTGCTGCAAATGGTGGAACATACACCTTAACTCTCCGAAGAATCTCAGCAACAACCCAATTAATGCTTATTTTTGCTCAAGGGCCTAGAAGGATCCTGTATAACCTGAAGAGATATTATCCAGCCATTATCAGAAATGAGTTCTTGGAGAAGAAAACTAATGCAGTCTATAAGAAGGAACATTAGGTTCCAGTAAGCAGATAAGTCCGGCCTGGACACGGCTGCTGAGGCCGACTCGGCCTGCCCGGCCTGCTACTATAGGTTTTTTTAAAAAATTTCGGAATATCACAATAAATTAGAAACAACTTTCTAAAGTACCAAACGTACATAAAAACTTACTGTTCTGCTCGCTACACAATGTTCATGCTTCGTATTGTAGCTCCGAATTGTTGTCTTGGATTGCTATCTTTATTCACAAAAATGATTAAGTGTGGATGGTGTAACTGCTACGTGCCTATTAAAATATAAAGTGTCGTGCTTCCATGTTTTCTAGATAACTAAATTCACTACTCTCAAAGTTGTCCTTTCAATCAGGGCGACGTATAAGGTGGAAAACATCTTTATCATGTAGCTCTGGAAACTATACATACAAGCTTTCAAAACTTCTTAAATAATTACCGTACGTAGGGGATGTGAGCTTCTACAGCTCTATAAAATTTGAAGATTAAAATCAATCGTATTTGAAAGATTGAAAAAGACAAATTCAGCCTGAATAGTGATTTTCACTGTTCATCACGCTGCTTATTAATTTCATATTTT
The DNA here is from genome assembly GCA_036346375.1 of Guadua angustifolia. NCBI lineage: Eukaryota > Viridiplantae > Streptophyta > Magnoliopsida > Poales > Poaceae > Guadua > Guadua angustifolia. The sequence continues at coordinate 3,217,393 of CM070515.1, read as the reverse complement.
TCAAATGTGATTGAGTTTGACCTTTCAATTTCACATGATAATAGAAGCTCACCTCCTCTACGTATAGTGAATTTTTGAGAATTTTTTAAAACTTATACATATGGTTTCCATAGAGTTTACACGATAAGGATGGTTTCTAACTGATATGTCACCTTTAATAAATAAAGTTGTAGCAGTGAAGTATTTCCTAGATAGAAAGTACATAAAAAAAAGTAACAAATAATAGTATTTCAGGGAAACACATCTTAGTGTGGCGGTGGAGTTGCAGGTGTACGGCTTTATCCTTGTGGGTATTTAAATCCTTGTACCCATCTTTACACACGCATGAATACGATTCGACAAGATTTTTTTGAGGTCCCGAATTTATCACTGGCCTCTGTCTGTTGATGCATGTGTTAGGAGGTGTACTCGTGTATGTGCAACGTGTGTGCACGTGTCTTCTTTGAAAATATCAGTATTTCACACTATGACTCCAGGGTCTAGGCAACAATTAATTATCATGTTTGCTAACATCCTCCTTATTTTTGGCCAGCGAATAAGACACCTTTGATACTACAATCAGTACAATGACACCCTGTGCTCCTTAGTTAAATGTAGAAAAAAAATAAAACTTATCCATCAGTTCTATATTGTCGGTATGTAAGATGTCAATCTTTCAAATGCAAAACAAGGGTAGAATTATTTGCGAATACACACATCCCGTTTGATATCCATTTTCAGCGTCTTGACCTCGTAATATAATAAAATTTTGACATTGCTTTGGTTTCCGCAGCCTTTTCTGGCCACATGTATTTCTTCAACATAATTGACTTACATTATATATATATTTCCAATAGGTATCTCGTCATAATCGATGATATATGGTCTACATCGGCGTGGGACATGCTCAAGTGTGCTTTTCCAGAGAATAATTGTTCTAGCAGAATAGTAGTTACTACACGCATTTTTGACGTAGCAAGCTCATGTTGTCCGGGTGGTGATGACCGCATCTACGAAATGGAACCTCTAAGTGATTTTCACTCAAAAAGATTATTTTTTGGAAGAATTTTTGGTGATGAGAAATGCTGCCCTCTTGTGCTGAAAGAAGTTTCGAATGAGATCTTGAAAAAGTGTGGAGGTCTACCACTGGCAATTATCAGTATATCTGGTTTATTGGCAAACAGACGAGAAACCAAGGAGGAGTGGGAGAAGGTTAAAAGGTCAATTGGTTTTGCACTAAACATGAACCAAAGTCTAGAAGGAATGAAATGCATACTTTCCCTTAGCTACAATAACCTTCCACATCATCTCAGGGCTTGTTTGTTGTATTTGAGTACATTTCCAGAGGATTTTGAGATTGAGAGAGAGATGTTGGCCAGGCGATGGATAGCGGAAGGTTTTATCTCTGAAGAGCGTGGACTGAACCATCAAGAAGTTGCCGAGAGCTACTTTTATGAGTTGATCAACAAAAGCATGGTCCAACCAGTGGACATTGGCTTTGATGGCTATGATGGTAGGGCTCGTGCCTGCCGTGTCCACGACATGATGCTTGAACTTATCATCTCGAAGGCAATGGAAGAGAATTTCATCACTGTGCTAGGCGGTCAAACTGTTATACGAGATCCGCATGGCTATATCCGACGGTTATCCATACAGTACACCGACCAACAACTTGCAGCTGTGCTAGCAACCAAAGATTTATGCCATGCTCGATCTCTAACGTGCTTTCGTAGCATCAAATGGTTGCCTCGTCTTGTCCAGTTTGAAGCTCTACGAGTTCTGGATTTTGAAAGTTGCAAGGGTTTGGAAGAGTATGATTTGGAAAGTATAGACAAATTATTCCAACTAAAGTACTTGAGCCTTAGGGGCACGTGGATATCAGGCCTACCGGCCCGAATTGTGAAACTAGAATACCTGGAGACCCTGGACCTACGTGGAACAATGATAACAGATCTGCCCACTGGATTCTTCCAGCTGACAAAACTATTGCATCTACTTGGATGTTGTGAGTGGACTGTTATGCATGGAACAAGGATACCTGATGGGATTGGGAATATGACGAACCTGCAAGTGCTGTCAGGCATTGATATCTGCCAAAGCTCGACAACTGCAGTGGAAGAGCTAGGAGAACTGACCAGTTTGCGGACGCTCGAAATATGGTTGGCTAAAGCAGATAACTACAATAGACATGATGATATGCTACTCGCTGCATTATGTAAACTCACCAGCTGCAAACTCCAGTCTTTGAGAATCTATGGACGGGGTGGTGGTAATTTTCTCCAGTTGTTATATCACTGGTCCTCTCCGCCTTGTTCTCTCCAAAGGTTTGACATGACCACTAGCTACTATTTCCCGAATGTTCCAAAGTGGATTCAGTCAGGTCTCACCAACCTAGCTTACCTGAGTATGAATTTAAGCGAGTTAAGAGACGAGGACCTGCACGCACTCGGGGAGCTCCCAACCTTACTCTATCTGGAGTTATGGTTGGGAGCAGATCCAAAAGAACGGCTTACAATCCAAGGCATTGGATTCCCATGTCTGAAGAAGTTTGTTCTCGTTTGCAGGCAACGGGACGGTGGAGCATACCTTTCGTTCATGGAAGGGGCTATGCCAAAGCTTGAGAAGTTTGAGCTGCCATTCCACGTGGCAATGGCAAAACCCCATGGCTTCTATTTAGGCATTGGGCATCTCCCGTGTCTCAAAGAAGCAGGCGTTAGGCTTTACAAGGAGGGTGCAGAATATTCTGATACCGATGCTGCTACTGTTGCTATCTGGAACGAAGCAAACATCCATCCCAACCATCCCAGATTTTGTCCTATTGAAGTCGTGGAAGTGAGTGATACTAACGAGCAAGTGAGCAGCGAAGAGAGTGGCACCGATGAGGATTGAAATATTTATCTTCAGGACACCGTGTTTCTCAATATAATGAAAGAGAGGTATTAATCATTATCACCAAATTCCAAGTCATTCACTCTTTTTCTGGCAAAGAAACATTTAGCCTCTTACTCTTTTTCCACTAAGTATAGAATCTCTTTTTCTCATTTCGGAAGGATGCTTTCTCACACTTGTTCAACCCTTTAGTTTCAGACATTACAAGTGCTGAGACCTGACGCCGTACTGTCCTTTTTGCCTTAAGGATGAGAAGATCAAATAATGGTGGCTGGTCGCCCGACAAGGAGTCGATCCAGTTACGCACGTGTGCGGTCACCTGATTATTGTTTTCGCCGTTTACTTTAGTTGAGACATAGTATTGTTGTTATGGATGCAGATTATTGTTGTTGTTGTGTACGTGTGTTGTCACCTGATGGAAGTCTTATGCAGTACTAAGCAGTAATTTATGGTGAAACGTTTGGTTTGACAAAAGCTTGTTCACCACAAGCAAAAGTGCCACTAGTAAGGCAGTAATCATCAACTTCAAGTAAAAATGCAGAAAAGTAAAATGTGGGTAGAACCCTAGCACCGGTAGACCAGTAGAGGTAGAGGGAGGATGGTGGAGAGGAGGTAGATCTGCAGAGCTCGGCCACAGCGCAGCCGAGTGCGAGGAGTCACCGGGGGTCGGAGCTGGGCGTAGAGGCAGCGAGCTGCGACCAGGCCGAAGCCGGTCGGGTCGGAGGAGAGGCCGCCCGCACCTTGCCATGGTGCTGCGCGGGGAGGAGCCAAGGGGAAGAGCCGGCCATCGCCAGCAGCGGACGACCGAGCCAGCCCCTGGCCCAGGGAGCAACTCGCGCGAGAGGAGGCGCAGGCAGAGCCGATCGGGAGTAGTAGTAGATCTGGAGAGGAGGGGAGGTAACAGGAGGAGGCGCAAGAGGAGCTGGTTGTTTGGGGAGAGCAGCCGAGAGAGGGAAGGGGGGAGGAGATCGGCAGGAGGAGCAGCCGAGGCGCAAGGGAGGTGATGCGGCCGAGAAAGGCTTCTGCCTTTTCAATATTTGCCACTCTAAATATTATCTTTTCAATATTTACCACTCTAAACATTATAATACCATATTTACCACTCTAAATAATTACCACTCTCATATTTACTATTTTTCCTAACTAATCTTATTTTCTTCTTTTCTAAATTAATTTGGATACTGAAAATGACGATTCTACCCTCCCTTCCCTAATTAGAGGAGTGGATAATTACAATTCTCAGGACGTCAATTAGCACTAGATCGATCTCTCTCTCTCACTCACTCTCTCTCTCTCTCTGTGTGCGTGTGGGTTCTGTTATAGAGCAATAGATTTTTTGCGTCAAATGGTAGCAGAAAAACTTCAGGCACCAATTTTGAAGGTTTGGGCAAAAGAAAAAGAACAAGTCTATTGCATTCTTATGGGTATGACGCACATACGAAAGAGCATTGCTTCATACAAATTTGAGATGTTCTATGACGGTACAAGAGACACCAATAGCGTCTGTAAAACTAGTACTCTTCAAAGTATTACATGTAATAATCTATTTGTCCAGGCATATAGTTTGATCACATGAAACCAAAATTATGAAACCATGATGTCAGCCTTCTGATTCACTGAATAGTTATCCCTTCACTTCTCTAACAAATTCCATGGGCTGATGCTGTAGGAGACTTTAGTAAGGCCTTTCTTGACTCGTATATTTGTGATCTGGAGCATAGCAAACAACATCATCAGACTCCAAGATATGAAAAGGGTAGGATGCAAAGCAAAATGCCAGAATCATCTGCCAAGAACATCAAAATGCAGTCTTTCTTGTATAACTTCCTCTTCGATCTTGCACAAGTGAATGCTACAATATGAGATCATATTGGAGGTTTCTTTCTTTCTTGCCTCTCCCACAAAAAAACAACCCACTGCCATGTTGAGAACAAGTCCTTGGATAAGCGAGCAGAAGCATGGTAGTACACTAGTACTGCACCCGCTATCTAACTATATGTTGCTTATACTCCATTTGACTCGCACAAAACAATGCAAGGGTAGCTGAACAAAGGACCATACATGGACTAGGGAGGAGGCAGCGTCTGGGGAGGGCTGGCGGTGCTTCGGAAGGGCCGGCGGTGTCTCGCTTCGGAATGGCATTTGGGGAGGGCTCATGCCCCTCTGCCTCCCGCAATCTCTTTCCAATTCCAGTGCCATCCTGATTAATTAGGGAAGCGAGGGTAGAACCGTCATTTTCAGTGCCCAAATTAATTTAGAAAAGGAGAAAAGGAGATTAGTTAGGCAAAATGGCAAATGTGGGAGTGGTAATTATTTAGAGTGGCAAATATTGTATTATGATGTTTAGAGTGGCAAAAATTGAAGAGGCGATGTTTGGAGTGGCAAAGATTGCATTTTCTCAAAAAGGAGAGGCCGAGAGGAAATAAGAAGAGGAAAGGAAAAGAAAGAAAAAGAGAATAAAAAAATAAAAGGAAAGAAGAGGAAAAGTTAAAAGGGTAGAAAAATAAATCGTGCTGTGAACCGTGTCGATTTGGGTGATCGATTTGTGGATCGTGTAAAAATTTGACAACTAGTATTAATAATTGTTGCTAATATAAAATTGAACGACAGATTAGAAAATCAGTTGGACACCGAAATAATTAAATTCAAGTGATGGCCATAGTAATAGTTTTATGTTTTTAAGTCTCGACCTGAATCGCCTCGCAATTAGAACCTATCTTCGAGCGAGGTCGAGCCATCCAGTTTTATTCCAGGCAAGATCCCTTGAGCATCTTTGCTAAATGTTTTTAATGCTTTTTATATACTTAGTCGTATCATCACTGCAAGAAAACTTAAGTTCCAAAATGAGAATGTGGATTGGAATTGGATGAAAGAAGTGTTGTGGTATGTTGATGGAAATGAAATTGTGCAATTAGAATTGGTAATGTGATGTTGGTATTTTGGAAAGGTGGTTTTGGTATTTGTTGGTGTGTTGTTAAGGTGGTCCACAAATGGAGTCATGGAGGTGTTAATAGTGATAATTATGGTGGGGTAGTGTGGGATATGTATGTCCCGGGGCCCACCAAGCGGTCCACCAAGGCCCAACTAGGCGAACTTGGGTCATATTGATTGGATAAAACTGAAGGCCACTTGGGCCGAGCAAAGCATGAAGAACCAGGATAGGCATTAGCTAAGGAAGCCGAGTCGTATTGGACAAGGGATGATTGTAATCCAAACCGATACGAGCTCAAGATAGAAATCCCTACTTCGTATCCGAGTAGGATTCAATATTGTAACCGCCCTTCCCTACTATATAAAGGGAGGGGACGGGGCACCTCAAACACAAGATATCTCATTAGCGAATAGCTACCCACATATAATTCCAGAGCACAGGACTAGGGTATTATCTCCACCGTGAGAGCCCGAACCTGTATACATCGGGTGTTCTTGTGCTACCATTGAGTTTGGGTCAGTAGCGTAGCCCCTTTTCATTATTTAGCGGTAATAAGCGTCGGCGGTTGGCGCGCCGGTAGGGGTGCGCTAGGATCAATCACAACAAGCTCGATGGCAATCTTGAGAGCATGACCATCTTGGCCGGCGGCGGTATTTCGCCGGAAGCTTTCGATTTCATCGCCGACAACTTTGGTCGTCTTTCCATTTCGGATTCGGATCAGTTCCAATCTGGAACCAATTTGGAGGCTCTCTTAGCCAGCCAACCACTCGGATCAGAACCAGGTATGGCCATCTGTCCCTGGACAGTAAGCCAAGAGCCCGGTCCTCGTCTTGAGTCAAAACCGGCTAATGACGAGCCCCGAGTGGTCGAATACACAAGAAAACCACTCGGACTCGCTGCTCTGCACGTTTCATCTTCATGCACCTCTGATCCAGAGGATGGGGAGGGAGATCTCCCAAATTTTCACAGCATTTTTGTGATCGAAGCGGACCCTCCGCAGAAAGATGCGGCAAATGCTACGGAGGAAAACCATCATAATCAAGAAAACCCTGCAAGACTCCTTCAGCACAGAGGCCGTAGCGTGAATGAAGAAATCATGCAAACGAAGGTAGAGAACCAATCAGTCTTCCATACTCCTCAACAGAACATCGTTGCCTCCAAGACGCTTCTCGACACCTTGGCGCCATTGCTCGGGCCGGACAGCCCGGCCGCTCCGATCGTAGCCCAGGTTCAAGCTATGGTCGCGGCGGCGGCGATCCAGCAGCACCAGGAGGCGCCAAGGGAAAAGAGCTATCTCGTACTCGCCTCGTCGGCTCGCGGTGAAAGCGATATCTGACCGCGATCGCCATAGGCGGAGTTTCGACGAGGAGAGGACGCCGACACAAGATTGACCGACCTTCGTGCGATTTGAACGCCGTAAAGCGTGATCGCGAAGATGAAGAGCGCCGCAGCGCAGAGATGACTATGAACGTTTTGGCGTTAGCCACGCATTTATCGAGAGGACCGCCGCTACCATGACAGAGAGGAAAGTGGGGGCCACCGAGCTAGGTCGCCTCACCGACGCTTCTCCGCAAAAACGAGGCAATGGCCCTATTGAGGGCATCCGGGTTTTACTCTCGCCGAGTGGTTTGGCCCGAAGATTCAACCCAAAAAGCATCACTAAATTTGACGGTGAAAGAGATCCAGAAGCTTGGCTCCAAGTTTACTCCCTTGCGATCATGGCCGCTGGAGGAAATCACAATGTGATGGCCAATTATCTCCCGGTCATGCTCACTTCCTCGGCTCAAGCATGGCTCACGGGGCTCCCGGCAAATTCCATAGACTCTTGGGAGGAACTCTACGAACACTTCATCACCAATTTTCAAGGCACTTACGAGCGACCAGGAACGCAGTGGGACCTATACCAGCTTCGCCAGAAGAAGAGCGAGACGCTCCGGGAATTCATCCGGCGCTTCATGCAGAAGAAGAATACAATCAGGGACATTTCGGAGGCGGCGGTCATCGCGGCGTTCCAGAAGGGTGTCAACGACCCCGACCTGATCAAAAAGATGTCTCGGAAACCGCCATCCACCGTAAGGGAGATGTTTGAGCTAGCGGACCGGTATGCAACGGCCTCAGATGCCCTGGCCGAGCGACAAGATGACCGCCCACGTCAGAAGGACAAAAAGGATTACGCTGAGTCATCGAGGCACGCGGATGTAAAGGAAGTTCAAGAAATAGTGGCGGCGGCCGAACAAGACCGACAACGCCCTCCGCGGGCCGACAACTATGAAACGGTGATGGAGGCGATATGCCCCTTTCACCCGAATAGTAAGCATGCAGCGAAGGATTGCTTCACGTTGAGAAGGTTTGCCAGAGAGTCCAGAAGGCGACCTGCAAAAGGCGAAGCAAAGGAAGAAGAAAAGAAGAAACAAGATCCCCCTGAAGATGATGACGGAGAATATCAAAAGATGGAACGGGAACTCAATTACATCTATGGAGGTTCGATGGCCTACGAGTCAAAGCGAAAGCAGAAGCTCACGGAAAGAGACGTCAATGCCATCGTGCCAGCTGTGCCTCAGTACCTCAAATGGTCTGAGGTTCCCATAACTTTTAGCCGCTCTGACCATCCGCACCACATCCGTGCACTCAAAGATTTACCGGTATTGGACCCAGTGGTTCGCAACGTCAAACTCAAGAAGGTACTGGTCGACGGAGGAAGCGGACTCAATGTGCTCTTCTCCAAAACTTTCGACGAGATGAAGATCCCTCGCTCCGAGTTGAAGCGAGGCTCATCACCCTTCCATGGGGTAATCCCCGGAACCTCTTCCATTCCACTCGGCCAAATCACCTTGCTTATTCGTTTGGAACCAAAGAGAATTTTCGGACGAGTACCTTAACTTTGAAGTGGCGGACTTCCGGGCAAGATATCACGCACTCAGGAAGGCCCGGCTTGGCAGATTCATGGCCGTGTCAAGACTATACCTACCTCGCCCCGAAAATGCCGGATCGAGGGGTATAATCTCCGTGCATGGCGATGTCAAGCGGTGCTTGTCTGCATGACAGTGAAAGTCGCGAGATGGTCAAGCTCAAGAAATAGCAGACGACGAAAAGAAGATCCGACCAAGCGCCGCACATCAAGAAGACGAAGGAGAGGTACCAACCAAGAAACAAAGCTAAGATGAGTTTGAAGTTCGATGAAGGGACCAAGAAGGTAATCCTCGATCCGTCTAGCTCCAACCAAACAAACTTTAATTGGGACAGCCTCATCGCCAAATAGGAAGACGCGCCGTCACCTTCCTCCCGGCCAATCGACATCTTCACGTGGAAACCATCCGACATGCCCGGCGTCCCCAGGGAGGTGATCGAGCACTCTTTGAACGTTGACAACAAGGCCAAGCCCATCAAGCAGCGGCTCCGTAGGTTTGCTCAGGACAGGAAGGAGGCCATCAAGGAAGAAATCACGAAGCTATTAGCAGCAGGCTTTATAAAAGAAGTGTACCATCCTGACTGGCTAGCGAACCCAGTACTTGTTCGCAAGAAGAATAAAAGCTGGCGCATGTGCGTTGATTATACCGATCTCAACAAGGCCTGCCCGAAAGACCCTTTCGGGTTGCCTCGTATTGACCAAGTGGTAGACTCCACAAATAGATGCGAACTCCTTAGCTTCTCGGATGCTTACTCGTGATATCACCGATTCGCTAAAGGAGGAGGATTGCATCAAAACTTCGCTCATCACTCCGCTTGGAGCCTTCGCTACGCCACAATGCCATTTGGCCTCAAGAACCGGGCGCGACTTACTAACGCTACAATACAATGCAGTGCTTTCATTCCCAGACGGGCGCAATGTGGAGGCATACGTTGATGATGTTGTCATCAAATCACGGGCAAAGGAAGACCTCATATCCGATGAATCCGAAACCTTTGAAAGCCTAAGGTCTTACAAAATGAAGCTCAACCCCGAGAAATGCGCTTCGGAGTCCCGTCTGGGAAATTACTCGGATTCATTGTTTCACAGCGAGGCATCGAGGCAAATCCAGAAAAAATCAATACAATCCTGAAGATGAAGCCTCCAGCCAATCAGAAGGACGTTCAAAAGCTCACTGGATGCATGGTGGCACTCGGCAGATTCATCTCCCGACTTGGGTCACGGGGAATGCCTTTTTTCAAACTTCTAAAGAAGCAAGGTAACTTTCAATGGACCGCTGAAGCTCAGCAGGCTTTCGAAGAATTGAAGACGTTTCTATCATCTCCACCTGTTCTGGTTCCTCCAATACCAGAAGAACCCCTTCTGCTTTACATCGCCGCAACAACTCATGTAGTTAGCGCGGCAATTGTGGTGGAGCGGAAGGAAGAAGGGCACCTCCAGAAAGTCCAGAGACCTGTCTACTTCGTCAGCGAGGTATTAGGAGAATCCAAGGTACGCTATCCACAAGTACAGAAACTACTATACGCCGTGTTGCTTGCCTCTCGCAAACTCAAGCACTACTTCCAAGAGCATTCAATCACGGTGGTCACCACTTTTCCGCTTGGGGATATACTTCACAACCGGGAAGCCACTGGGAGAATCGCGAAGTGGGCAGTCGAGCTTGGGGCCTTCGAAGTATCTTTCAGGCCACGGACGGCAGTAAAATCTCAAGTACTTGTCGATTTCACCGCCGAATGGATAGAGTTACAATCACCAACAAACATTGAAGAGCCGAATATTGGACAATGTACTTGACGGATCTCTCATGCTCACAAGCAGAGCAGCGTGGTCCTCATCTCTCCAACAGTGAGCGCTTAAAATACGCCTTGCAGATCCACTTCCCCAAACAAACAACGCCACGAGTACGGCACTCATCCACGGACTTCGATAGCGATATCTCTGGTATCCGACGACTAACAACCGAGGCGACTCCATGCCGTAATCAATCAAGTCCAAAAAGATTGGTCATGCGCGGAAGACATCATGACGCATACCGCCAGAGGTACGAAGCTAGAAGACAAGTTTGACGGATCGAGCTCATCCATGTGCTCCGCCGTGACAACGAAGAAGCCGATGAATTGGCAAGATTAGGGTCCACTCGCCATTGCTCCTACCGGTGTTTTCGTCGAAGAAATCTACAAACCATCAATAAAACAGAGCGTAACAAGACAAGAAAAATCGAACGAAGAAGAGGTCCTGGTCATCGGCTCTGCATCGACGGCCCCTTTTCTCCGTTACCTAGTGAAAGACGAACTTCCGTAAGACCGAGCAAGCAGAAGCGCATTGCGCGGCGCAGCAAGAGCTACGTGGTGGTAGGAGAAGAGTTATTTCATAAAAGTGCCTCTGGAGTTTTGAGGCGATGCATATCAGCAGAAGAAGGAAAGGAATTACTCAGGGAAATCCACTCGGGAATTTGCGGACATCACGCGGCATCAAGCACACTGGTGGGCAAGGCATATCGACAGGCTTCTTCGCCGATCGCCAGATCCGACGAGAAGACATCGTCCGAACTCGTGAAGGATGCCAGTTCTTTGCTCGCCAAGTACACGTACCTGCTCACAAGCTGCAGACAATACCGATTACTTGGCCGTTCGCAGTCTGGGGACTGGATATGGTCGGTCCATTGAAGAAAGCTCAAGGAGGTTTCACCCATCTTTTCGTCACGATAAATTCACTAAATGGATAGAAGCAAAGCCCGTGGCTACCATCACGGCGCCAAAGCCAAGGAATTCTTCCAAGAAATTGTGGTAAGATTCGGCGCATCAAACAGATTATCACGCATAATGGAACCCAATTCGAGGAGAGGAGTTTCAAGACTGGTGTGATAAACTCGGCATCAAAATTTGCTTCGCCTCCGTGGCTCACCCAAAGAGCAACGGTCAGGTGGAAAGAGCAAATGGCATGGTGCTGCAAGGCTTAAAAGCAAGAATCTTCGATCGTCTCAAGCCATACGCCACCCGATGGGTGAAAGAATTGCCATCAGTACTCTGGGGGCTGAGAACAACCCCCAGCAGATCCACCGGGCAGTCACCCTTCTTTTTGGTCTATGGCTCGGAGGCGGTCTTACCTACTGAATTGACCTTTGGATCTCCTCGGGTTCGGAGCTTCAGGGAAGATGAGTCGGAAGAAAGCAGAATGGAGGATATTGATAGGTTGGAAGAGGCAAGAGAGGTCGCTGTGGTCCAGTCGGCCAAATACCTTCAGGCCCTGCGCCGGTATCACGACCGAAACGTCTGAAACCGAGCATTTTCCAAGGGCGATTTAGTTCTGATAAAGAGCCAGAAGCACGAGCACAAGTTATCTCCGATGTGGGAAGGTCCCTACATTGTGGATGAGGTAACACGTCCAGGGGCTTACAGGCTTAAGCGAGAAGATGGCGCTATTATCAGCAATTCATGGAATATAGAGCGACCACGCTGCTTTTTATTCTTGAAAGAAGTTCAAAAGGTGTCAAACCTAGTTTAAATTGACTTGCTACTCAATTGTTCCTCAATTACAAAGTAAGTCGGGGGCTACACCTAATAGTGTTGCGCATGCGCAACTACAATGAAGAAAGATATTTGTTCAAAAGAAGCATCACGTATCTAAATTTCCTAGTCAATTGACTTGCTACTCAATTGTTCCTCAATTAAGAAGAAGTCGGGCTACACTCTAATAGTGTTGCGCATGCGCAACCATAATGAAGAAAATACTTGTGCTAAAGCAAGACCATGTATCCGAAGTTCTCTATTTTAATCGACTTGCTACTCAATTGTTCCTCAATTAAGCAGTAAGTCGGGGGCTACACCTAACGGTGTTGCACATGTGCAATCCCGCGTGCAAATCAGTTCCTATTTTTTGGCGATCACAGATAGATCCGAGTACTCAACCTTCTGCCACTTAAACCTGTTTAAAAGAAAAGCCTAGTCACCAAAAGCACGCTTGAGGAAAAACTCGCTGTTCTGGGCTACGCTAATCGCATAAGGCTCAAAACACAAAGGAAAAATCACTTTAAAAGTCGCCAAGAACCGAAAACAAAAGAAAAGTCAGCAGTAAATTAATATTATGAAGAAGACGGCCATCGACCACAACTTCAGCGTCTTTTCATCAGACATATATACAAACAAAAGTACTACTACAAAATAAGGCTGCCCTTCTACGATCCCTACGTCCTTCTACGCCCGGCGCACTCGTCCGACGGCTTCAATGAGGGCGTCCCTGGCTTTAATAAGCCTAGGGACGGCCTCGATCAAAGCATCGACGGCGGTGGTGTCCCGGGCGACGGCCTCCTGCTCCGCCGCCTCCGCCATTACGAAATCAAACTCCGCCCAGAGCTCGGCATTCTCATCCTCGGGCTCTATGGGGGCGTCGTCTCCAAAATTGAAGATGAGGTTCGCGATCCATGGCGCGACCGGCGGGCCTGGCGACTCGGGAGAAAGAGGCAAGGGAGAGAGATCCTCGGAGGAAGAAGAAGAGTCCATGAAAAAGAAGAGGAGAACCTGCGAAAGAAAGGTGATCCAGCGTCAGATACAATTTGGCAGGCACAAGAAGATGAAAAAATCAAGAAGACGGTCCACCTTCAGATACGCTTCAGATTTCTTCAGTCCTACATTTTGGGAGAAAGAGGCTTCGAACTTCTCCCGGAAATCTGACGAAAAAAGGCAGATCAGGACATCAGAAGGCGAGAGACAAAGTTGGGATTCAAGAACATTCGGGCAGAAGAATTACCGTCAGAAAGATTGACCAAGTTTAGCTTCTCGGCCTCGAGGGACTGGATACGACTTCGAAGTCCCTCCAATTCATCTCGATTCCCTGCGCGGGTGCGTGTGAGCTCTGCCTCAAATTCATTGCGGACCTGCTCAAGTTCTTCAGCATAGTCCTTTCTCATTTTCATCCGTGGGAATAGCTTTTGAAGAAGATAATTCCGGTCCTTGGCAAAAATTGACAAGCGCTGGAGACGACAGAACAATATCAAGCTTCACGAAGAAAAGAAGACAAGTACGGCGCAAACAACTCACCTTGCCAAGGCGCGTGCACTCGCGGGCAGCTTCAAAAAATGAAGACCAATGCTCGCTCTCGATCTCGCCGTCCAAAAGGACCAAGTCGCCTTCGTCATCAGTAAATGCGGCCCGCACCGGAGATCTCGGGCGGGGAGGTGGAGGAATCTCGACTCGTGGTGGTGACTGGCAAGGAGAGATGGAAGGAGCTTCTGGCGGTGAAAAAGCAGCAGCATCGATAGAAGGCAAAGTATGGGCATCGGCTCAAGAAGAGAAGGCGATAGGGTATCACTTTCGGCTGTGTGGCACTTTCGCCTCTCGAGGGCCTTTGGAGGCATAACATCGCCTCGTGGGCTTCGGAGGTATAACATCGATCGGCATCTCCCTGCCGCGTCAGCCAAGCTTCCACCAAAGAACCACGTAGGGCTTCAAAACCGGTTCCTCATGAAGAATTTCTTCAACAGGATCCCTTCAAAAAATAGCGATCAAGGCATGATCCAGAAGGGAGCAAGAAAGGGGAAACGAGGGAATCCAACCTGTTGGACCTTGTTATCCTACACTTCAAACCCCTCCGGGTAGAAGGATTATCATCAGGAACACCAGTCGGGCGCGCAAACGAAGGCATGCTCTCGGTGGCGAGACGGCCCGAGGCTCGAAAACCTGTATCGAGGATTGACTTGAAGAGGAAGAAGTCGGGGGAGGAGGCCGCGTAGCTGCGGTGTCCCGAATCTGCGGGCCACCAGTCGGGCGTACATGGCTCGCCGACTGCTTCCTCTTAGTTTCCCGGACAATTGGTTTTTTCCCTTTACCGACGGGATCGTCATCAGGACCACTTACTTTACTCCGCTTATACTGGTGCTGCGGAGGACGACGGCGTAAAAGGACCGCTTGTCACTCTTATGAACAGGAATTCGAAGCGGGCGTCGGAGAAAAAAGGCTTCGTTCCTCGCAAAGTTCGAAAAAGAAAAGAATACGATCCGATCAAAGTCCCGTGAAAGCCAAAAAACAGGACCAACATAGAAGTACCATATAAACCTCTTACCAAGGAGCTGGATGGAGTTTTGTAAAAGGCCTTGGGTTTCGAGGAACGGAGATCTTCTCGTTTGGGGCGAAGAAATCAGAAGACGATCGAAGAACGCCATGAAGAAATTTCATCCAAACCTCCTGCGTCAGTCATTGCCGCTTCATATTCATGCCTGTGATGAACTCGGTCCTTGAGGGGCTGGATTCGCGGCATGGTTGGCAACAACACCATACCAAGAAGCCCATCCCCTTTAAATCGGCAATCACCCCTGTGGAGATCAGCCACTTGGTTCATTCCGTTGTCTTTAGGAAGCGATGTCCAGACAGGAGAAGGCTTGGGTGGTGTCCCAGTGAAGGCAGGCAATGGGGTCCAGGATTGGCGCAATAAAACCACTCTTGGTGCCAACCCTTATTGGAAGTTTTAAAGGGAATGTGAAGATAAGATTTCTTCATGCCCTCCTCACCAAACCCAGACCGCCTAACTGCCTTGGGAGAATTCTTGCTGGGGAAGGGCTTGAGGAGGAAAAGATGGCGAAAAAGATCAAAATGAGGTCGAATGCCAAGATAGGCCTCGCAGAGGTTAACAAAGGCAAGAATTTGAAGAATGGAGTTAGGGTTAAGATGAGTTAGCTCGATTCCATAAAACTCGAGAATACCGCGAAGAAAGGGGATAGGAAGGCCAAGTCCGCGCTTAAAAAGGATTCAAAGACGACCGCCTCTTCGGGACGAGGAGTAGGCGAATTCACTGGCGGAAGTAGAAGCAAGCATCACCAAGGCGGAAAAACACCAATGCCAACCAAATCCTCCACCGACCCTCCGTCGTCACCAAGTAGCCCAATCTTTGGTCGAGGCAGAGGGGCAGATTCTTGGGAGAAGGAGGCGACATTTTTAATAAAGAATCTCGCGATCGCGGAAAACTAGGGTAACGAGAAAAGTTAGCCCTAGCTGCGGAGGTTGCGAAGGAGAAGAAGTTGGAGAGCAAAGGGGCAAGTAGCAACGGTACAAAGCCACTCTATTTGCCCCGCATTGATAAGGAAGCTACGATCCTCGCCCGAAGCGGAAATCGCATTATTTTTCCCAAAACCCCGAAACCGCCTTTAGGAGCATTTGTGGGGCTTACAGTACGCACGACGTACATAATTGCTGATGGCCCAACGAAGAATTAAGTTAAACAAGTGGTATGCCCCAAGATGGGCCCAAAAGCCAGAAATCCGTAATACACGGAGTAAATGGATACCACTCCAGAAACAACATCCTCTTACGGTATGCCTCATGTCAGGCTAAAAGCTGATAGCGTTCAAAGAACAAAATCAGGTGCCATAAAGATGATTGATTAAGATAAATACTTGGAACATACAAGAAATCAGTCGGCCTGGTAATCCGGGACAAAGACGGCTCAAAATAAAGAGAATTTGGCGAGTTCTTCGTGACCTCTTCTACCCAACGACAAGCACTCGGCTAAAAGCACTCGGGAAGATTCAAGCTGGCAGACATTCGATCATGAAGCACTCGGGGGCTACTGTGGGATATGTATATCCCGAGGCCCACCAAGCGGTCCACCAAGGCCCAACCAGGCGAACTTGGGTCATATTGATTGGATAAAACTGAAGGCCACTTGGGCCGAGCAAAGCATGAAGAACCAGGATAGGCATTAGCTAAGGAAGCCGAGTCGTATTGGGCAAGGGATGATTGTAATCCAAACCGATACGAGCTCAAGATAGAAATCCCTACTTCGTATCCGAGTAGGATTCAATATTGTAACCGCCCTTCCCTACTATATAAAGGGAGGGGACGGGGCACCTCAAACACAAGATATCTCATTAGCGAATAGCTACCCACATATAATTCCAGAGCATGTGACTAGGGTATTATCTCCACCGTGAGAGTCTTAACTCAGATACATCGGTGTTCTTGTGCTACCATTGAGTTTGGGTCCAGCGTGTAGCCCCCTTTTCATTATTGTCGGTAACAAACGTCGACAGGTAGAGGGCGCCATGTGAGAGGTGGGGGGTACCCTAAGTCGGTGGGGTCCTCTACAAAGGCTATCCTATAAAGTCAAACACCTACATTCGGACAATGAGCCGTATTTTCAGTATCAACCATAGCGAGATAAATTACTATCAGAAAAGGTTGTTATATGAAAGTACTATAATCCCCACATTGGGTTTATATATTGTAGCCTAGCTTGGTAGTAACGGATACCCAGTTTGACGGCATTTTGGAATGTGTTGGTTGTGAGAAGTTGTGAATGAATGGAGGGGGTGGTATATTTGAAGCCTGGTGGAGTACTGTCGAAGGTACCGGAGTACAACTGTAATTGCGAGTGGCGGAAGGGTATCCCCTCGAATTACAGGGTTAGAGATCTAGTACCGAAGTAGTGATAAACGTTCTGGAGCCTCTCTTGTAGGGGCCGTTATGGGTAAAGTGATACAAACCTGCATAGTATCAAAATCTTGAATTCAAGTCTGTCATCTGGATTGGAGGCTGTGGAAACTAGTCTGTCTCATCTACGAGTGCTAGTAGTTGAATTTCAATAATTAAAATTTACCAATCCTTAAAGAAAACCCAAAATCTAATTTCTGTAAAAATTGAGTTGGAGGGCAGGAAATTGTTGTTATTGAAGAGAAAAACTCATAATGCATCTTGTGATATAATGCTTGCTGAGTACTCTGTACTTATTCTTATATTTCCCCCTTTTCTAGAAGGTGAGCTTGATGGATTGGCATATGAGGTCGGCGAGGAGACCTATTCTTAGGCTCAGTTCTAGAGTTATCAGGAGGATCCTTACAAGGGCAACTACTACTCCAACTACTATCAGGAGGGCTAGGAGTTCTATAGGTTTTATGATGCTCCTAGAAGGTATATAGTGTATATAGCCAGTAGTGTTCTCTTTTGCTGTATCAGGGTTGCGATGTAATAATATGTAATGGACATATAGCCCAGCGTGGCTTGAAATGAATATATTTTCATTCAGTTTCTAATTATTGTTCTGCTGTAACTCTCTGAACATGGCATAGTAGCCGATAAAGCACCAGATATTCTGAGGTTTTGTCGGTGACTGTGCCAAGATTCGTGTAATTATCTTAGGGTAATGACCCTGTTACTGTTGTTATCCTAGGCTAATTATACGGGTCACCACACCAGCATATCGGATCCTGGAAAACTCGAAGCGGAAAAATTGTCATTACTCGAACATCCACCAGCTCTATACAAGTGCCCCAGTGGCAAAACTGTTTATTCTTCAAAGAGTATTTAGCCTAGCTTGGTTTTCTCCAATAAGGTAGTTTATTGAAATTTTAGTTTACTAGACCCAAAAACTCACCCCCACCAGCTTCATCTTATTCTGGGCTTCTAGTTGAAGGTGGGGCATAGTTAATTGAATAATCCAAGAAATAAGCTGCGTATTCAGTCTGTCAACTTGATAATTTCATAGGTTGAAGTTAATGATAGGTCAAATGGTCCCCTCATCGTGTGATATACCAAAATATCTGGACATCAGGTATTTGATCCCTACAGATTGAGATAAATTGGCCAATACTCAGGCAGGTTGCACTGCTTCATCTTGTTTGCAGGAGTCAAACGAAAGAAACTAAACAAGAAATCTAGTATGTGCTTTTGATGACCGTGAAATCTGAACTACTTCAGCAAATGTACACATGGTTTACCTACATATCCAATTAGAATCAGGAAGACAAGTCCCAAGATATAAGAACAAACACAACACAAGAAAGCTACTTGAGCACCATTTTGTAGCATAACCATCATTAGTAGATGAAAGTAGCATTAGTATTCTCGACAATCACACGCTAGTATAAGTAGAACAAGTGGCCTAGGGGCAAGAACAGAAAAGGCTCAAGATAGTACTGCTTGGCAACATTCTCACAGAGAAATGAATTAGACCATGCCGGCACCAGTTGGTAAGCAGGCATGCAAGGAGAAGGGCAAATATTAATGCTCCTCGATCAAGTATCATCGCTGGTTATCATACGTTACCATCTACAAGACCTCAATCAACAGCCAAGACTACTAATACAGAGCGTAACACAACTGTTAGTGTTCACCCATAGATGATAACAGTACTTGTCTACATCGCAGTGGCCTTGGCATTCAGTTGTCTCTATGCTTAGGATACATAGCCGACCTGAAGATCCAACTGATCTCGTAACGGGCCTAAAATTAGCTAAAGATTATTGAGCTACCCCTAATTAGCAATCCTAAATGAAAAAATTGTCCAAGAATTATAAAAGTTAGGTTGACATTGTTTCCTATTCTATCTCCTATGAGCGCATCAGCGATGGATTCAACAAAGAGAAGAATCTACGTGATTAATCATTCGGACTTTGACCCAAACCCTGACCAGAAAGATGCCGAAATGGGTCGTAATAGCAGAATATTCAAATGAAGAAGCATCGCAACTCACAATAAAAAGAGATTAGGATGAAGTGAGGGGAGAGTGGGGGTTGCTGACCCGGTTGCCGATGTTGCCATGAACTTGGAGGTGTGCTTGACGTCGCGATTGTACATCTTTTGGTGAAAGAGGCGGTCCACCGCCGCCACCACTGACTTTTGCATCTTGCTCGACGCCACGATCTTGCCGCCACCACCGACTTCTGCATCTTGTTCAACGCCATGATCCTCACCACGGCTTCATCTACGCCCGCGAAATCGGCACCCGCTGATGGGGAATTGACCAAAAGATCAAGAAGAGAGCAGGGTGCCTCCACGGTGTTGGGGGTCGGCGCTTCATGGCTGCTTCGCTTTCGGGCGCTTCTGCCTTGGCCTCTTAGAGCCTCCGCGCCATCGCGAGGTGGGAGGAGAGGAGGAATGAGGATTGGAGGCGGTGTCACTGACGTGGGCCTTGGGAAGCTGGGCCTCTGGACATGGCTGCAGATGGGCTCACTTGCGGCCGCTCGAATGGGAGGAACGCGACATTCAATACAAAAGCCAGAACCAACAGCCAGGAAGGGCATCGAAGAAAATAGCACTGGCCTCAGCTCTTTTCCCTTCTTCTGTTGTTCTTCCCCAGTCTCTTATTCTCTATTCCCAATCCCTTACTTCTTCTGATCTTTGACTCCCACTTAAATCAATTGTATCTCCAGTACCTGTATCTTGTGATTGATTTTGTCAAGCTAGTTCTTGTGTTGATTGATCTGTGACCAGCAAGAGGGGAACGTGACATTTTGGTATCAGAGCTGGTTCATCTTCATCACCGCCGCTGTGCATCTTCATCTTCCGATCGGTTGCGCCGTCATCCGTCGCGCCGCCAGCCGCCTTCCGCCGCTGTCGCTACCACCGCCGCCGCTCGTTTTCCGCTGGGCGCTTCGTCAACTTCACCGACGCAGAGCCTCCCTCACCACTCCGCCGGTGCTCGAGAGGCCACGGTGACCACTTCCAGGGCGACTATGGAGGTACATGACATGCGGGAGCAGAGGATGCTGCAGGAGACCTTCACCAGGATAGAAGCCATCTCAGAGAAGCTTAGCAACCTTTTGGACACCATAGCATCAACCACATGTTCCAGCCATGATGATGTTACCACCCCTGTCAGTGCCTGCCAAGTGTTTGACGAAATGTCCGGCCACCAGGAGGCGAACACTGGTCATGTTCTTCATGTCACGGTGAGCCATGTGCTCTATCCGGTGACTGAGGAGGTGCTTCACCAAGTCTTTGACACATTTGGTGCTGAAAAGGTGTATGTGCTCGGGAGGATTGGTAGGTGGAGGTGCTCGTCCTATTCCGGTCATGCCATGATGCGACGCGAGCTCGAGAGGCCCTTCATGGTCGCTGCATCTACGACAACTGTTGTTGGCTGGATATCAGGTACGAGATGTCGCTTCCCACACCTATCACCCCGGTGACACCCATCCAAGACGCCAACAAATCAACAGTTGCATCCATTCCTGTTGTTGCTGCGGTCTCATCCTTCAGTGCCTCTATGAGCAAAGGCACACATCAGCGCGTCATCAAGTGGGTGTCACGAGTGCACATCACTCGTCGTCCTGTGCGCTGGGTCATGAAGAGCAAGAGCAAGAACATGGTGCTTACCAAGTGTTCGAGAGAATGTCCTGTCCAGGATGACACTAACGAGGATATTGAATTTACTGTTCAAGAAAATAGGCTCTGGATGCTACAGTGCAGAACAGGAAAGCATACAGGCAAAGGCGCTGTAAAGATTGCTGTAGACATGGTTAATGAGGGCCTTGTTGACCGCCGTACAGCGATTAAGATGGTAGAACCAGAACACTTGGACCAGCTTCTTCAACCTCAGTTTGAGAACCCATCAGCGTACAAAGACAAGGTTATTACCACAGGCTTACCTGCATCACCTGGGGCTGGTGTGGGACAAATTGTATTTACTGCTGAGGATGCTGAAGCATGGCACACTCAAGGGAAAGATGTTATTCTGGTGAGGATAGAAACTAGCCCAGAGGATGTTGGTGGCATGCACGCAGCAAGAGGCGGTATGACCTCTCATGCTACTGTTGTAGCACGCGGGTGGGGCAAATGTTGCGTGTCAGGATGCTCGAGTGCTTCAGAAAGAGGAGTGATCTTTGGTTGCAAGCATGATACAATTGAAGAATGCTTCAGAAAACAGCTATTTGGTCTTCCTTCAGTCCATTATTCATATGTGAGGAATGTCAAACCTGGCCTACCTTTGTTTCTATTCAATTATAGTGACATATTCATGGACATTTCGGGGAGGCCGCCTTCATTCACCTACAAGAGGCAGTTGTACACAATTCGTGATGGTGGAACCATTGCTCTAGATTGGCTGCTGGCATCTAATTTGTAGGATGCAGATGAGATCATTTCTAAAGATGCTTCAACACCACTTGTTGTCGTGGTTCCTGGATTAACTAGTGATTCTGCTGCTGTTTATGTAAAACACTTGGCTATTTCCATGGCAAGCAAAGGTTGGAATATTGTTGTAAGCAACCACAGAGGTCTTGGTGGTGTGTCCATTACCCCAGATTGCCTATACACTGGTGGATGGACAGAAGATATCCGAGAAGTCCTTAATTATTGTCATCACAAGATTCCGAAGGCTCCAATGTTCTGTGTTGGTACAAGCATAGGTGCCAATATTCTGGTCAAGTATCTTGGAGAAGAAGGTGAGCATACTCCTGTGGCTGGTGCTGCATCTATTTGTTCTCCATGGGATCTGGTGGTGTGTGACAGATTTATTTCCTGCAAGCTTGTGCAACGGTTTTATGACAAAGCCCTTGCGTTTGGTCTAAAGGGCTATGCAAAGCTACATCAACCTGTCTTGGCTCGGCTTGCAAACTGGGAAGGTATTAAAAAGTCACGCTCTATCCGGGAATTTGACAACCATGCCACTTGCATTGTTGCAAAATATGAGACGGTGGACACTTACTACCGCCGGTGCAACAGTGCTAGTTACGTAGGTAATGTGTCAGTTCCCTTGCTTCGTGTCAGTGCTTTGGATGATCCCCTCTGCACAAGTGAGGCTATTCCCTGGGATGAATGCAGAGCCAACAAGAACATTGTTTTGGCAACTACTCCGAATGGTGGCCATCTTGCATTTTTTCAAGGACTAACTGCTGAAAGACTATGGAGGGTGGGAGCTGTTTCCGAGTTCCTCTGTGCTCTGCATGACAGCTCCTACATGCATCGACAAAAGGCTCAAGATCATGTTTTGCGCTCTTCCTTGGAGTCATCCATTGCTAAGAGCCCATATGTCAATGTAATGAAAGATGGAACTGAAACTTATTCAGAAGTTGAGATGTTTGATCCTTTCCTTGGGAAGTGGATATATAGTCCGTCTATGTTGCACTCTCGGTTTGCTCTGCGGCAGAATTGAGTGGTCATCTATGTAGCTGGTGGATATTGGTTATATCGTCAGAAGCGGATTGGAGCTTTATCGACATTGTTGACCAATGTGTTGATCAAGTGGGGAGCAGAAGTCTGTACTTGCAGTTACCATGGGACCCTGGTGGTGACAACATGTACATCGGCTTGGGGACAAGCCGAGATTCAAGGAGGGAGGAATGTCACGGACGTGGGCCTTGGGAAGCTGGGCCTCTGGACATGGCTGCAGATGGGCTCACTTGCGGCCGCTCGAATGGGAGGAACACGACATTCAATACAAAAGCCAGAACCAACAGCCAGGAAGGGCATCGAAGAAAATAGCACTGGCCTCAGCTCTTTTCCCTTCTTCTGTTGTTCTTCCCCAGTCTCTTATTCTCTATTCCCAATCCCTTACTTCTTCTGATCTTTGACTCCCACTTTAACCAATTGTATCTCTAGTACCTGTATCTTGTGATTGATTTTGTCAAGCTAGTTCTTGTGTTGATTGATCTGTGACCAGCAAGAGGGGAACGTGACAGGCGGTTCCGGGGATGGGGGAGACGCGGAGAAGAGAACTGCGGTGGCGGCGTAAGAGTGCGTCGATCGACGGCAAAGGCTAAGATAATTTTGGGGAAGAACTTGCTTTAACTAGGGCAGTAACTCCGATTAACCTTAATCGTCTTTTGCTAGAACATTTTAGGATGAGATCACGAGTTAAACGAATTAGGCACTGTTAGCACAGAAAGTTCCACCCAGATCAAAGTAATTTTGCTTCTTCTGGTCATCCATGTGAAGCGCGTATGTACCGAGGTAAGGATGCTCTCCCTACCACTAGCTACTGCCAAGCTCCTGATGCGTGGCAAGTCTGGGCACATCTTATCTACCATAATAGATTGCGCTACCACGGTATAAAAGCACTGTCAGCAAAATGTATTATATAAATTTTTTTCACATCTACATCCATCTCAAGACCTTTCTATAACTATCTGGTGCAATCTTTCCATAACCACCCGATGTAACCTTTCCTTGTAACCATTTTCAGAAAATAAAAATTTATTAGGAAAGTTGCGTTGTTGACTTTAATTATCCAAAAATACTACTAACACTCGTATATAATGTAGCCTTAACTTCCGTAACCTCTAATCCAGGAGACAGGCGTGAATTCATGATTTGACCCTAGGCAAGTTTCTATCACTTTACCTATAGTGATCCCATCAAGTCAGGCACTATAATGTTTATCACTATTCCAGTATTAGATCTTCAACCCTAGTGACTAATAAGTAGCGGTGTCTTTGACTATTCCCCACTTACCCTCAGCATACCACTTGTACCGTGCTATCACAACAACACTGATACTCAACCCAAGGCTTTAAATATAGTGTCATACATCTGTGGTCTCACCGGCCCTTCTAGCCTACCCGGCTTCCATCCCTAGTTATCCACTCATACCAAATGTGGAGATCGTAATATCTTCATAGGACAACCTTTTTTTGATCGATTTCACACATTATGGTTGCTATCAGAAATCAGCTTCATCGACCGAAAGTGAAATTATTTGTCGTTATATCACATAACATCCTAATTTTTGTATTTTATGAATTTACTGCGTATTAGCTTTTTTGTGATTTTTTTAGAATTTATTTGAATTGTTTTAAATTTATTTGAATTAAGTCTTTTGTTAAAGTCTATTTAAAAACTTGAAAAGTTAAAATAAACTTTTATTAAAAATATTTTATTTGAGTCTCAGATGTCCTAAAATATTTTTAAAAAATTATGGAATTTTTCTGATATTTTTGCTATTTTATTTGGCTATGTTTAATTTCTAACATTATTTTTGTCGGGATCGATAGATCTCTCGACAGTCAACACGCCATCAAGTGGTACTGCTCGGGGTAATCCAGCAAAGGCCTTCGACTACGACCTAGGCATTGTTTAACCCCGCACGACCTCGAGCTTATGTGAGAAGTCTCGTCCCGCCGACCTCGACCTTGGCTCTCTAGGCGTGCGCTTAATCGATTTGCTACTGTGACTTGAGTAATGGTGTTAAGGCGGAAGTGGGGACATTTCAGAGAGCAAGCATAAATTTCACCTTCAATGCGCATGAAGCCACTCCCTCGAATCTCTCCGTCACATACAAAGATTCGAGGATAAAAGGCCTTGTAAGGCATATACAAAGACACGAACTCATGGGCAATAGCTTCATACACACACACACAGAGCGCTCAAACTCGAGCTGTAAACACTCTTTGTAATCGCCATTAGTAAGTTCCTCCACCTCAGGAGAAGACTGGACGTAGAGTCATTACCCTCACGGGGGCTCGAACCAGTATAACTCGCTGTCTTTTGCTCGTTAACACCACACCCAACCTTCGTCTGATCCATCGTTGAACGAAGCGCTTCTTGGGTCCTACACTCACATCACCCCCTCTTCACTTTTGCGGTCAGACGATCCCGATCGTCGACAGCTGGCGCCCACCGTGGGGCCCGAAAGCTTCATTCAACGAGGAGGAATCTCAGCTTTTCGAGGTATGGCGTCTTTTGCAGTAGCGCGTTCCACTAGCTCGGGCTCGAATGTGGCCTTCGAGCATGGAAGTTCCATGTCCTCGTTTCTCCCCTCTCGCACCGCTGGTTGCTTTCATTCTCATGGCCGCTAGCCATGACGAGAACATGGAGGAGGGGGAGCGCAGCCCAAGACCTCAAGATGTTTCGCCGGATGGCCCAAGTTGCCATCAACTGTGCATAACCGGCCCGACGAGAGGAGCTTGAGAAGATTGGAACGCCCTCGGGCGTTCCAGTTCTCACTCGAGCGAAGCGCCCGAGCAATCGCATGAAGTCATGATCGATCCCGCATGTCCGACATCGGGTTTCTTGGCACGCTTTGCAGACGAAGCTCGATAAGGCCGCCATCAAGTTGCGGTTGCCACAGCGCCAGGCCTCCTCATTGGTCTCGGTCATTGAGGAGCGACGATAGCTCCTCGCGCAGGCGTCAACACCCCCACCGGCCTCCTGCAGACCTTTGGCGAGCCTCGAGGCTCGTCTCATACGCCGCCTTGCCATTGTTCCCCGAGCATGACTCCAGACGGGGTGCGGCGACGACCAACAGACAAATGACTCGCTCCAAAGAGCGATCTTTCTCCGACGTCTTTCAAGGCGCCGGTGGGTCCATGAGCATCTGCAGACTTCCGGGTGATGCTCGCCCACCGCCGGTGGTGCCGAGGTCGCAGGCGGACGCCAGCGATCGAATCCAGTTCTAGCAAAGCAGCGAGAACCTTCCCAGTGCGCCCGTGTCCGCCAGATGGGTGCATGGGCGATTTCGACGACCGACGGCAGTGCGGTGGCTACCGCTTCAAGCCCGCATTGATCGAGCGATTCGATGGGACGAAGAACCCTCATGAATTTCTCTCGATCTACACCACTACCATCCTAGCCGCAGGGGCGACGAGTACGTGATGGCCAACTACCTCCCCACCGCCCCGATTGGTGCCGCCAGACCGCTCTTCAACCGTAAACTGTACATTTTTCGCCAGGGCGCCAAATCCAGAGCGCCCGCTGATTTCCAGAGTCGCTACGAAGCAACTGGCAGGGAGAAGGACCTGGACCGAGTGATCCAGGGAAAGAATGAACCCCTCCGTGACTTCGTGCGGCGGTTCATCCGCACTACGAGCCTGATCCCTAGTGTGTCCGACGAGGCCGTGATCAAGGCCTTTCGTTTGGCGCAGCGCGACCAGCGCCTCACCGAAGACCTGGAGATCACGGCGAGGCTCACGATCGGCAAGCTCTTTCGCGATGGCAGAGCGCCACGCGAGACGCGACGACGCGTCCACTCGAAGCGCGACACGACCAAGGTAAGCTTGGCGTCAATGCAGGCGAGGCTGGTCCCTCTAATGCTAAGAATGCCGACCAGGGTACGACCGCCAAGAAGCGGAAGCGAGACTGCAAGCGTGAGGGTGGTCGGCCTCAAGTAACCGCTTTTACCGATGGTCGCCGTGGAGGTTATGGAAGGCGGACTCGCCCAGAGAGGCCCTGCTTCAAAGAAATCGACCATGACCCCAAAGAAAATGGCTGACCTCGGCGGAGACGACCGTCGGCCCGGGTCACGACAAGCCGACGGCCGCCTGCAAGGCTCTGAGGGGCGGTCTTGGTTCGATGAAGGTAATTGCTGCTTCACAGACTCCAGCCATGACTGGGTCAGGTAGGGCTGGCAGCCAAGCTCGAGGACTTCTACGATGGGCGTGGGTAGATGCCTACGCTCCCGAAGGAGGGAGATGAGCCCGAAAGGGTAAACACTGGAGAAGACCAGGCCGACCTCGACCTGGACTTTCGGCAAGGCGACCGCCGGATCGACATCATCTTTGGCGGCTCCTCGGCATATCAATCCCGGTGTGAGATCAAGGATACTGCGCGTGTGGTTTACTGTGCCGCCATTGAAGCCCTGCATGCATCACCGCAAGTGGGTCAGCGGCGATCACCTTCACATCGGAGGATGCCCCCCAAGGTATGTTGAAGGATCTTAAGACAGCCTTGGTCGTGACCCCGACCATCAGCAACACTACGGTCGGGAGGGTCATGGTTGATGGTGGCAACTCCCTTTAATCGCTGCTAGCCTAGCCAAGGCCGATCGATGCAAATCCTGGCCGAAGGTCAAGAGCATCGCGATTCCGCTTCTTCGATCGCTCTCGAGCTCGACTACTCCTGGGCGGTGGTTCGCCACACCTTCTAAGGCTTTGATAACTTCCGTGACCGAGCCGATCACCTTCGAGGTGGTCGAGGGTGACCTCCCCTACAACGCCATCCTGGGGCGCCCCGCCCTGGTTAAGTTTATGGCGGCCAACCACTACGGTCACCGATGCATGAAACTCCCGAGGCCAAGTGGCATCATCACTGTGTGCAACGACCTCAAGGTCAGCAGACCGCCGCGAGACTCAAGCTCGCCCTCACGCAAGATGCTACCACAACAGGCCCGGAGGCGACGGTGAAGAATGCTCGCCAAGTAGAAGATCCGGCCCACAGGCTCGAAGGCAAGGCTCGAGGAGAGCGACCGACCAGACGCTGGCCCACATCTCGCCGGCCGAGTTCCAAATAGGAACTCGAGCTCGTCACCTTCCTCCGCGCCAATAAGGGTATATTTGCTTGGGAGCCGGCAGACATGCCAGGTGTCCCGAGGGAGGTGGTCGAGCACAAGCTACAGGTGTGACCCGATCACGGCTGCAGGCGCCGAAGGCTGTGTGTTTTTCACGAGAAGGTCGCCATCATTAGAGAGAACCTTGACAAGCTCCTGAAGGCCGGGTTCATCCGCGAAATCGACTACTCCGAGTGGTTGGCCAACCCGGTCATCGTCCAGAAGAAGGGCGGAAAGTGGAGGATGTGTGTGGACCATATGGGATTGAATTCGTCATACCCGAAGGACAACTTCCCGCTCCCACGCATCAACCAGATCGTCGACTCCACCGCGAACGCCAGGATGTTGAGCTTCCTGGATGCTTACTCGGGATACCACCAGATCAAGCTGGTGGTTGAAGATGAGAGCAAGACCTCGTTCATCACGCCGTTCGGGACCTACTGCTACACAACCATGTCGTTTGGTCTCCGCAACGCCGGCGCGACCTTCCAGCGCCTGATGACCAAGACGTTCGATCCCCAGATTGGCCGCAACCTCGAGGTCTACGTGGACGATATCATCGTCAAGAGCTCTTCCGAAAGCGACCACGTTCAAGACCTTGGGGAGACCTTCGCCAACCTGAACAAGCACAATATCAAGCTCAATCTGGAGAAGTGCGTGTTCGGTGCTACTTTAGGGAAGGTGCTTGGCTACATGATCGGGGGCTCAGGGGTCGGCCCAAACCCAGAGAAGATCGAGGCAATCGAGAAATGGCGCCTTACCTGCAGAAACAGTACAATGCTCACCGGTGTATGGCCGCCCTTAGTCGGTTCATTTCAAGGCTTGGCGAGCATGGGTTGCCGTTCTTCAGGGCCTTGCGCAAGCAAGGAGGCTTCGAGTGGACTCCCGAGGCGCAGCTGTCGTTCGACGACCTGAAGGCATACCTTTCAAGCCCTCTGCTACCACTCTGCAATGGGCGAAAGTACCGCCGTTTACGTAGCAGCCACCGCCCAGCCGCTGCTTGCCTTGGTGGCCGAACGGGATGCGCTGGCAAAGACCCGATCTATTACGTCGGCCGAGGTCTTGCACGTACCAAGGAACGCCACCCGAAGTCCAAAAGCTCTTGTATGTCTTCTCATGGCCTCGCGCAAGCTCCCAAGATTACTTCCAGGCACACTCGGTGGTCGCCCGAGCACTTTCCGCCGGGACATACCGAGGAACTCTTGAGGCCGAGGGTCGATTGCTAAGGGCCATAGAGCCGGGCGGCGTCGACATCCGGTCGTGGCCCGCACGGCTATCAAGTCGCAGGTGCTCGCTGACTTCGTGGTCGAGCAAACATCCCCTCCCACTCCCGAGCCCGAGGTCGAGGAAGAGAAGCCCTGGATCATGTACTTCAACGGCTCAAGGTCTTTCAAGCGCTCAGGGGCTGGGATTCTCATTCTTACTCCGCGCGGCGATCGACTGAGGTATGTGGTTCGTTTTGGGTTTCCAGCGGCCAACAACGTTGCAGAGTACGAGGCTCTCTTGGTAGGCCTGCAAGGCCCTGGGCGTGCGCCGGTTGATTGTACGGGGCGATTCTCAGCTTGTCATCAATCAGTACAACAAGGAGTACCAGTGCTCGGGAGACTCAATGGCCAAGTACCTCGCTGAGGCACGCAGGATGGAGAAGTGGTTCCAGAACCTGGAAATCACGCACGTGGCGTGGAAGGACAATTCCGACGCTGATTTCCTCTCCAAGCTTGGGTCGTCCGACGACGAAGTCCCTCCTGATGTGATCCTAGAAACCCTGGCGTCTCCCTCCATCTCCGACCAAGAGGCCTCAGTCGCCTTCATCGAAGGTGTCCCTTCGTGGGCCGAGCCGATCCATCATTTCCTAGTGACGGGTGAGCTCCCGGTCGAGCCAGCGGAAAGAAGGTGATCAAGTTACGGGCGAGCTCAGATAAACTCGTGGGCGAAGTCGCACTGGCCGTAATCTTCTCGTATCCGATGAAGTGTGTCACCGCAGAGGAGGGTAAGTACCTGCTACATGACATTCATTCAGGTCTGTGTGGGGCACACTCTTCTTTCAGGACTATGGTCGGGAAGGCTTTCTGCATGGGGTTCTACTAGCCCACAGATCGCAGACGCGCGCAATATTGTTAGACTGCCGAGCTTAAGGCCCATGCTCTAAGTCGATCACCGCCACGACTCTGCACCATCCCACTTGCTTGGTCTTTTTCGACCTGGGGGCTGGACATCCTCGGTCCCTTCCCGCAGGCGACTGGAGGGAAGAAGTTCCTGTTCGTTGCCATTGACACCTTCACCAAGTGGATCGAGGCCGAGCCCGTCTCGACCATCACGGCTCGTGCGACGGTTAAGTTCTTCCGCTTGTTCGTGGTCACCAGGTATGGAGTTCCGTGCAGAATTATTACATCGATAATGGAACTCGGGACACAAAGGAGTCGTTTCTAGGAATATCACAAGACATAGGCACCAAAGTATGCTATGCTTCGGTCGCCCATCCACAGAGCAATGGAGCAGTCGAGCGCACCAACGGACAGATCGTTCAAGGCGTGAAGAAACGAGTGTCAGGTAAACTCGAACGACACGGCCAGACTTGGGTGGACGAACTTCCCACCGTCTTATGGTCTATTCGCACTACCACCGACCGGGCAACAGGTCCACACCCTTTCGCTCGTGGTTCTGTGAAGCCGCCCCGCCTCCCCGAGGTCACGCTGGCTCTTCCAGGGTCAGCTTGGTCGATCAGATCGACTTTGAGCAAGAGCGGTCTCTTGACCTTACCCTGGCGGAAGAAGTAAGATGCCGTGCACTACTATGATCGGTACGACCTAGGGAGCTCCTTGTTGGGTACTTAGCCTTGAGACGGATTCAGGCTCCGTCCAACACCAACAAGTTATCCCCGCGGTGAGAGGGCCCCTATAGAGTTGTTTCAACAGATCGCACGGGGGCTTACCGGCTAGCGATGCCCGATGGCAGAGAGCTCTCTAGCTCGTGGAATATTGACCAGCTTCGCAAATTCTATGTGTAACCATTTTATCTCAAAATTTCAATAAAGCTCTTGTTCATTTGTCATGATTGGCCTCTGCGCATCTTTTTCTGTGTCTCGTGTTGGCTTGAGCTCACCTCTCGGTGCTAGACCTACATATGAGCACGCTTGCTCTTGGCCTCGGTGTCGGGGGCTTACTCTTCACCCCAAAGGGTCGAAGTTACGTGTGGTCAAACTCTTCGCAACAATACTCCCTCTGCGCCAGGGTTCGAGCTAAGCTCCTGGCCAGGTCCAACGAGCGGCGCGCAAATCGTTGTCATAGCCCGAGCCTAACTCTCGATCCTAAGTTTGTGCAACCATGTTATGCTCCCTGTGGCTTCTTTTTGATCTTATAGGTCTTGGTCTTTGCTAGATTCTTATCTTGCGCCCAAGGTCGGCGTTGCTCGACCTTGAGCCCAACGGGGGTTGGGCATGGTATACTACGACCAGTAAGGCTAAGTGCATGATTGGGAAAGATTTCTTGGTCGAGAAATGACAAAGCAAACTAAAACATTAAATTATCTTAGTCAAAATACAACTATTCCATTGAACTGTTTTCTTACAAGTCTTGCAGGACATCTACCCTATCTACAGGTCCGCCATCTCGCGCGTGAGTTTCTCCTGCTCGAGCTCGGCTACCTTGGCCCTCAAGGTCGACAGTTCGCCCTTGAGTCGGAGGGCTTCGGCGGAGGCTTCGGCGGCGCGACGGCGTTCATCTTGCAGCTGGGCCAAGGTAGTCTTGGCCGCCTTGCTCACCCGGCCTAGCTTCTCCTCGAGCTCTTGGAACTTGGCCTCGAGCTCGGGGGAGGCTTTCGGTGCGGCGGCTGTCTGGTCCGTGGTGGCCTTGCTTCGTTCCTCAGCCTTGGCTCGCTCGGCCTCGAGCGCTCATCTTCAACGGCCTTATACACATGGTCCCGCTCCGAGGCGATGGCCCGCTCCAACTCGGCCTTGTGGGAAACCT
The DNA here is from genome assembly GCA_036346375.1 of Guadua angustifolia. Taxonomy (NCBI): domain Eukaryota; kingdom Viridiplantae; phylum Streptophyta; class Magnoliopsida; order Poales; family Poaceae; genus Guadua; species Guadua angustifolia. The sequence continues at coordinate 3,185,754 of CM070515.1, read as the reverse complement.
CGAGCGTCCTCGCCACTTCGTGCAGGCCGGCGATCTCGTTGGAGTCCTCTGCCGCCTTCTGCGCAGCCTCCTCTAGCTCGGCTCGCAGGTCCTCCACGAGCTTGGAGCGCTCGGCCTCCCGGGCCTCCACCACGTCGAGAAAGACCTTCAGGGCGTCGGCATGTCTATGAAGGCCCTGCAACCCTTGGGTGATTGAGTTGGTGGCCTGCAAAGCTCAATGGGTTAGCTCAGTCCTCGCCAGGGGAAAAGAAGTGAAACAGAGGGGAAGTCTGGGCCTAGGTCCGAAGAAAACATTCCTGGGCAAGGCGGTCGAAGGTTGTTCGGGAATACCTGGCAGATCTGCTGCCAGACGTCCCTGCAGTGGAGTCGCCCACCGTTACCACTGGGTCCTCAGGGGTGTGGGCCTTGATGCTCACACGAGTGGTCATACTGGCTCCCACCTCAGGGGCTCGGCCGCCCCATGCTCGGTCCGGTGGCGATTCGTCCTTGTCCCCTGCATGGCCGGGGTCTCAAGCTCCTTCCTCAGTGGCGGTCTTGGCCTCCCTCACAGCCCGGTCCTCCGTGCCTACCGCGGCCGGAGCGTCTTCAGGATTGGGGGCTCGAGGAGTTTCCTCGCCCTGGCCGGGCGGTCTCACGGACGCCCCAAGACTGCTCTTCGACTTCTGGCAGGTTGATGTCGTCTTCAACATCCACCTCACAGTGGCGTAGTCCTCGCTGGTCACGAGCTGAGGCTCCTCCTCGTCCGGGTCGTCGAGCCCTTGGTCATAATTCCTGACCGGATCCAAACTGGGCGAGGCCGGTGGAGCGCGCCTTTGGCTCGAGGGCCGGCGGGGCGCCAGCACAAAAACGGCTCCTTCTTCTTCCTCGGACTCAGACTCGCCCTGGACAATAGTCATTATCAATTCAGGCAGATGTTGAGCTCGGACACTCAAGGTCTGCGATTAAGAGCGGCTACTAAGTTAAGAAGATAGAGGAAATTCAAAGGAGGAGAGCCCAAATGATGTACCTGAGTCGGCAGCCTCCGCTTCGCAGGGGGCTGGCGGGGCCCCCGGTGCCCTGCAGGGGGGACGGAGTCTCTCCCTCGGGTTCTGGTCCTCGGGGCCGGCGCTGGATCCTGAGCCCCGGTCGAAGTCCTGGCCGCCTCCGCTGCGCTCTGTTGCTGCAGGAAGGGTTTCAGGTCAGAAGATGAAGGAGCACGAGTGAGGAGCTCGGGGGCTCGACCAAGGACACTCACCGTCGTGCGGTCGCCCCATTCAACGTGCGCCTTCTTCGGGCTCTTTCCACCCGCTCCGTCTGGGGCTAGTCTCTTGCTCACTTTCTTGCCCTTGCTCGCCTCGGGCAAGGGCAGCATCTTCCTCGCCGTCTCCAGCAGCTCGAGCTTGTCCTTTGGAAGCACCGAAGGTTTAAAGTGAGATCCAGGTGAGCAAGGTCTAGAAAGCTTGGTCTAGGGTGGCTTACCTCGGCTTTGCGGTGCAGCACGTTCCTCGGCATAGGCTCATCGAGGGTGTAGTCGTGCGCAGCCTTCCCGAACATCTCACTCATTCGGGCGGCGATCCAGGACTCCTTCGGTGCTGCTGAAAAGACCAATTCATTAAGAGGAACCAGGGAGCAAATCCGAAGCAAATTTTGAGGCAATGCAACCCACCGGTCGTCCCTTCGCGGGTCATGTCGTCGTGGCCTCGGATCTCGAAGAAGGGGTGCTCCCTCCTCCGCAGGGGGAACACCCGGCCTCTCAGGAAGTCGTTGGCGATGGCCTTCCCGGTGAGGCCTCGCATGGCGTAGATATGGATGGCCGCGATGGCCTCCTGGTCATCTTCCAGGTCGTCCGACTCCGGAGTCTGCTTCTTCCCATCGAGGGGGTACTGTCGAACTCGGTAGCCGCCCTCGCCTCAGTAGAACCACCGCCGGTCCACTTGCCGAGGAGTCATGGCGCGATTTGGGGGAAGGACCACGGATTCCCGCCCGTGGCCGGAAGTAGAGGCATTCGACCACGGGTCCTTCCTCGCGCGGAAAAGGAGAAGAAGGAAGAAAAGCGAGGGGTGGGAAGGATTCCAAGGAACCCTCGCAGTGGGAGAAGATGGAAAGCATAAGAATGGAGTTGGGTACAGATTGATCAACTCGATCTCGTGATACGGCGAGAACAGTGCAGAAAGTCACTCTCCGGCCCATGCATCAAGAGCATGTAGTGCCGTGTTGACGAGCCTGCCCTCCCGTGGGCTGGCTCGGTCTCTCCATCCGCAGCCGCCATGTCCACGGGTCCATGAATTTCTGCTCTCGAGCTCTCTCATCCTTGCCGCCGTCAGGGAACTTTTCCTGAGCTTGGCCATGGCGATTAAGGGGGAGTTTGGTCAGAGAAGGAAGGAGAGTTCGAGCAAGGAGGCGAAGACTACGAAGAAATGGAGAGTTCAAGGAAGTGGTGGCGGTCTCAAGCTTTATAAGCCCAGAGTGCTACAAGCCGGAGGATTGGGGCATATCGAAGGACGCGCCGGTCAGGTGATGCGACAGGAGCAATTTAAGGCTGCGCAGCGGAATCGAGGCGTTGCGAACGGTTCCGCTGTCCGACCGTATCCGTACTGGGGTTCCGGAGATCAAGAGGTGCCAGGTGTCATCTCGTCAAGGCCTGGCGGTAGGTTTCCGCCTGACCTCAACCTCAAGCTTGAAGGTTCCGGAAATCAGTCCCGTCTCTGTGGAGGCTCAAGATCGGCCCGTGTTCCAGCCATGATCCTGAGCCTCGGGGGCTAGCTGTCGGGGACTGATAGATCTCTGACAGGTCAACACGCGGTCAACAGGGTACCTGGCTCAGGGTAATCCAGCAAAGGCCTTCGACCACGACCTAGACATCGTTTGACCCCGCACGACCTCGAGCTTGAGCGGTGAGAGGTCCTGCCCCCCGCTCGACCTCGACCTTGGCTCGGGCGTGCGTTTACTCGACGGTTATCAGGACTTGAGTAATGGCGTCAAGGCGGGAGTGGGCGACATTTTCGGAGCAATTACAGCCCACCTTCAATGCGCACGAAGCCACTCGCCGAATCTCTCCGCCTATTACAGCGCTGCTCAGAGGATAAAAGGCCTTGTAAGGCATGTACAGAGACACGAACTCACGGGCAATAGCTTCATACACACACACATAGAGCGCTCAAACTCGAGCTGTAAACACTCTTTGTAATCGCCATTAGTAAGTTCCTCCACCTCAGGAGAAGACTGGACGTAGAGTCATTACCCTCACGGGGGCTCGAACCAGTATAACTGGCCGTCTTTTGCTCGTTGACGCCACGCCCGACCTTCGTCTGATCCATCGTTGAACGAAGCGCTTCTTGGGTCCTACACTCACATCACCCCCTCTTCACTTTTGCGGTCAGACGATCCCGATCGTCGACAATTTTAAATAGAAAACCTTATAAAATCCCTTAAAGCCATGTGGGCCAAAACCCAATGGGCTTGGCCCATTTTTCCCCACCAGTCGGTCCAAAGTCTGGGCTGTCAGCCTGCTTGCTACAAACCTTAGAATCCAACGGTTGGATCTTGATCTAACTGCTGAGATTCTGCCGCGTCGCCCAGCGCCCTCGATCGTTCGATATGAGCTAAACGGACGTCCACGATTGAGCCACGTCGTCTCGTCAGATCCTAACAGATCTGCACCGCTTCGCCGCTGTGTTTTCGAATTCCGAGCCCTACACAGAAGCCGAGCTCTCTATTTAATGCGCCGCCATGTGCATTAAACTCCCCACCTTGCGCCGCACATTCTGTCCAGAGCACGCAAGCCGAGACACCCTAGTGCCACCGCTTTTGCTTGCCAGAGTTGCGAGGTGTACCGCCGCGGTTTTTTGTGATTTTCGTCGCCGTCGAAGCCTCTCTGCCATGCTTGAGCCTTAGTCCGAGGTCGCCGTGTTGCACCGCATCAGATCTGGTAAGTTTCGTCGCCAAAGATTTGCCGTAGCGTCATGGTTGTGATCTTCGTTCTTGTCTTTGGTAAGCCACCACCATCGAGTTCGCCGTCGACCTTTGCGATCAACCTCAGCTGTCGGATCCGTAGTGTATGTTTTACAATACGAGCAGTACATAACATAGAAAAATGTACAATATGTGCAATACACACAAATTGATGCAACTAAACTCACATTATCTCCATCTTATAAATTCCGAGAAAAAAACTTGAAAACCTCTTACATGGATCGAAGAGCAGTTTTTTCAATCTTTATTTGAGTGCATGAAGGATATCTCCAGGACCTACATCAATTTTTTTTAAAAAAAACATCAGTTAAATACAGAATATATCAAATGACCAAAACGATCCTAAGAAAATTACGAGAGTAATCACAGAAAATTTTAGCAACACGTTGTATTTTTAGAGCAAAAGGACATCAAACTTGATGTCCCAGTTTCATTTAAGAAACTAGCACAACGTGTCCAAAAGAGTTTACAAACAGCACAAAAGATCATTCAAGACCTACTAAGACCAGATCGAAACAACCGAACAAACTACCCCTGCATCATTGCCAAACAACCAGAAGCTCAACCAAAACCTCAAAACCTATCGCCAATCACCAGACTACTAACAAAAAACTTCAGATCAGTAACAAGATCATGCCACCTTCTGGTATCTACAAACTCGGTCAGAACCACAGTGCAAACATACTCCCAGGACAGCAACAAAACACTTTGAGATTGATTCCAGAACCCAGCAGCGAAGCGATCAACCATTATTGAATTCAGAGACATTCAGACTTCCTCCAGAATTTGAAGAACCCGCAAGCTGACTATCATGACTTTCAGAATTTCCATCTCTCCCCAGACAATCAAGATGAACCAAAGTCACACGCAAACATTCCCCTTCCAGAATCTGGTGATCCACCCGACCTGAGCTTCTTGCGATACCTCTTTGATTCCAGCCAAGCATCAGTACACAGCCAGCTCTTTCTTCCAGCTTTTTTACCACCTCTTCCACGCGAGCTTTCTGATCTTCCTTCAGTAGCACCAGCCAGCTTTTTAATCTTCTTGCTATCTGACCCAACACCACTCAAACATCTCTCCATCGTTCTCCCTAAAAGCACAAAGCATTTCTTAGCGTCCACAAGGTCCAGAGCCCAGCAGAAGAACAAAAATTCACCACCGCATGTTTCTTCCTACTGATCCACCAACGAGCAACATTTTCAAAAGAGTCACCCACATTCACATTCAGAATTTCAGCAATAACAAGCCAAACCGTTTTACTCACACAGCAATCAAAGAATAAGTGAAATATGGATTCTGATTCAGCACAAAACAGACAAGTAGTATCTTCCACCCTGTGCTTCTTGATGAGATTATCCCTAGTCATCAATTTATTGTTAGCCAACAACCATAAAAACACATGAATTCTAGGTGGAACATTGATCATCCACAAAGCAGGAATATAAACTTGTTGAACCCCTCTAAAACTAAGCATAGCATACAGAGATTGCACAGTGTAAGTTCCTTTTGAATCAAACTACCAAATAATGGAATCAACATCTCCATTAAGGACAATGGATTCAACAATACTTAATATTTCATACCACATACTCATAAGCTTATGAGAAACACTTCTGCGAAAGGTGAGTCTCAGATTTTCGCCATCCCAAGCATCATGAATAGAAATGTTTTTTTCATTAGTAATCACATAGAGAGGCCAAAACTGAATAGCTAAACTAGAATTACCAAACCAGATATAACCCATTTTTGCAGCTCGAGTTGCCCATAGCACACCTTTCCATAAAGGAGAAGCATTAGCATCAGGACAACAAAAAAGATTAGGATTCCGAGTCTGATACTTAATGTCCACAATCTGCCTTCAAAGGCTATCTTTTCTCAAATAGTATCTGGACGCTCAGGAGGCCAACAAACATAAATTCAAAGTTCTTAAATCAGGAACTCCAAGACCACCATACTCTTTTTTCTGAGCAACCAACTGCCAATTCGCTAAATGATAATGATTTTTCTGATCACTGTCATTCCAAAAGAAGTGTGCCATTTGGGAATTAATTTCCTCAATTGCCCACTTAGGGAATTTAATAACTGACAACAAGTAAATGGGAATACTAGCCAGGTAGGATTTTAATAGGGTCAGTCTACCACCATAAGATAAAAGACGCCCTCGCCAACCAGCAACCCTCTTAATCACTTTATCAACTACAGGTTGAATGTCTTCCTTCCTCAGTTTTGCATAATGCAATGGAACACCCAAATACTTAAACGGAAAGGAACCCAAATTACAACAGAATAACCGAGCAAGCTCATTTTGCTCCCTATCATCCAAACCAACACACATCAAATCGCTTTTATCATAGTTAATTTTCATACCAGATAGATGCTCAAAGCAGGAAAGCAGCCACTTAAAATTTCTAGCCTTCTCCAAGTCATTTTCCAGAAAAAGAATAATATCATCAGCATATTGAAGGCTAATTATACCTCCGGCACACACATTCGTCATCAAACCTTTAATCAAATTATTACGAGCGGCTTTACTAAGCATTCTAGAAAAGACATCAACAACCAAATTGAACAGCAAAGGAGAGAGAGGGTCTCCCTGCCTCAAACCTTTCCCAGGCTTAAAAAAACTACTATTTTCCTCGTTAATCCTTACACACATAGAGCCCCCAAACACCACATGCCTGACCCAACTAATCCACTTCTCCCCAAACCCTCTACTTCTCAACATATCATCAAGGAAACTCCAGTAAACTCTATCATAAGCTTTTTCATAATCAATCTTGAAAATAACACCTTGCTCCTTTTTCCTGGCCACATCATGAATAATTTCATGAGTAGCCATGACACTTTCTAGAATAAATCTGCCTTTAATAAAAGCCGTTTGATTTGGAGAAATGATTCTTTCAACGATTTTAATCAACCTGTTATTCAAGATTTTAGAGAAGATTTTGAAACTACAGTTTATCAAACTAATAGGCCTAAATTTCTTTAAATTCCTAGCATCGTTTTCTTTTGGGATCAAAGTAATCATAGTATAATTCAGCCTAGAAAGGTTCAAGAGGCCATTCTCAAAGCAGTGCACCAAAGCCATAAAATCAGTTTTAACCAAATCCCAAAATTTCTGATAAAACATAAAAGAGAAACCATCAGGGCCAGGAGCCCCATCAGCATAAGAGCCAAAAACAGCCTCTTTAACTTCAGATTCTAAGAAAGGGGCTTCCAAAAACCCATTTTCCTCATCTTTAATTCGGCTATCAGCATCCCAAAAACTCTCCTTCAAAGAGATATCAAGGGTATCTTCAGCACCAAACAAGTGTTTGTAAAACTTCACAGCTAAATCTAACATATCTTTAGTATCTTCCACAGGACCATCAAGAACATTAATATGTTTTTTCTCCTTCTTTGATTAGCAACTGCATAAAAGTATGCGGTATTACTATCACCCTCCTTAATCTCCCTATCTCTAGATCTTTGCTTAGCTTTAATCTCTTCAAAACTCCAAATCTTATTCAACTCATCCACTAAAGCCTTTAATTTATTATTGTCATTCTCAGATAACTGGGAAGATTCTTTTTCAAGTCTAAAATCCCTATTTCTTTTATTAACTCAGCTTTATATCTCCTCATCTCAGAATTGGCATTCAGAGCCCACCCTCTAATCTTTTTCCTCAGGTTTCTAATCTTCATCTGCCAGATCTCTAAAGGATCTGTCTTAAAACAAGGAGAGTTCCACGACTTTTCAACCATCTCAATGAAATCAGGTTTACTCAGCCACCATTTTTCAAACCTAAAGAGTTTTTGCTTACTACTTTGCACATCACCAAAATCAAGGATTAAGAGAACATGATCACTGCTAGCTTTAGAACCAGCCTTAACCATAGCCCTAGGATAATGGAGATCAAAAGAGGTACTCACAAAGATCTTATCAAGAGCAGCTGATTCTGATTATTACACCAAGTGAAAGATCTAGTAGAATTTTTTCACTCTAACATTCCCCAACTATTACACCAATCATTTAGGAGGAAAGCCCAATGGTGATTAATCACCCCATTGCTTTTCTCAGACTGGCTCCTCACAATGTTAAAATCCCCACCAAAAATGGTAGGACCTTCCCAACTGCTCATAATAAAATGTAACTCAACCAAGAAATCTTGTTTACCCTCATCATAGGGAGAGCCGTACACAACCACTAATCTCCAAACAAAGTTATCAAAAATATTCCTGCTAATGCAAGACATGCAGAACTTAAACTTCTACCAAGCACTAACTTCAAACTTCCTTGAGCTAACTCCAACCAGAATACCACCAGCCGTATTAATAGCAGGTAACCAATTCCAATTATAATCACTCCTGATAACTTTCAGCATACTATCCTCAAATTTTTCTTTCTTAGTTTCCTGAATACCTATAAAGTCTAATTTGTTCTCAAGAACAAAATCAGACAAACCAATAATCCTGCCTGTTTTATTCAGGTCTTTAATATTCCAGAATGCTCCTCTCATTATGATTCTTTTGAGTATTATTTTTAACTACCTGAGACCAAGTCCTTTCCCCACTCATATCTACACATCTCATATCAGGAGATGTTTTTTGTGGAGACACTCCCATCAATGGGGGGGGGCAACACGTTGTATTCTCAGCCATTTTTAGCTACACAGTGTAATCTCAGCAATTTTTAGCAACACTGGCAATAATACAGTGAAATGGGCACATCACTAGGCGTCCCTCTGACTAGGGGTGAAAACGGGTCGGATACGGTCGGATATTGCTGTTCCCGTATCCTAACCCATATTTTTTTCCTGGATTCGGATTCGGATACGATAAGACCGAATACGGATACGAATATGGATATTTCGGATTTTCGGATATGGTAATGTTAGAGCGGATACATACCGGATTCGGTTCGGAAACGAATAATAAAAACGGATACATACTTGTTGAAACATTTGACAAGCAATAAATTCATATATATTACATAAATTTGACAACTCACACAACACAAGTTTAACAAGGTATCAAATTCATACAGAACTTGAACAATTAAGTCCCGCTCGCCCAACAACCAACACGTTGAATTCATGCATCAGACCAGATTCAAATAGAAGACACACCGAAATAAATCAATTAACCGGAAGATCGATCGATAAGCTCGTTGCTTAGACTAGCTTAGCTTGCTTACATATGGCTCCCTGGTCGACGATCTCGGCGATCCTCTCGAAGGTGACGCACAGGCAGAAGATCATCAGGCATAACTTGGATTCATACATAACTTGAACAACTAAGTGAAAGTTCATACAACTAAATGAAAGTTCATACACAAATTCGACAAATCGACAAGCCACAAGTTTAATATAATTAACATTTCATACTTCTACATGCCGTACCATCAGTCATCACCACTAGCAATTTCTTCTTCCTACAATATATGTATACATAATACAGTAGTCAGACAGATGCAAATAAAAAACAAGACCACAGTAGATGACATATGGCTGGTAACACAGAAGGTGATATTTTGTGTGGAACAAACACGTGTTTTTTTTATAATACGTTATTTCATTTTCTACATATAACATAGAAATGAATGCAAAGGTAGCACATATGGCATGCAAATTTCAATTCCTGCAGAAATGAATGCAAAGGGTAGCACATATGGCATGCAAATTTCAATTCCAGCAGAAATGAATGCAAAGGTAGCACATATGGCATATTGGCATGCAAATTTCAATTCCTGCATTCATCCCTCCATGACTAATGGTGGAAAAAAAAGAAACAGGTGACATGTTCAGTAATTTTAACCTGTCAGTCTCTGTACTTGTTATGTTGCCCAGCACATTCAAAAAATAAAATTTTCTCACAGAACTGAAATATTGTATGCTGGATCCGTAGTCATAACACTACCACAAGCTGTGATCACCCATTCTTTAGCATTTTAGCCATTTTTCATTATTTTGCTTTTTCTTGGGCTAATTCAGCACTTAGCATTCCTTTGTCTCCCATGAAAGTAACTTCTGTAGCACTGTATTAAAAAACAAAGATCAAGAGGTTTTGGAAAATATAACATTTGTGTGATGCAAATAGACAGATGCAAAATATAACTACAAGCAGTACTAGTTTTCAGTTTGTAACAAAAACATGAGTCCAAAGCAACCTGGGAGTCCTGAGTTCAGTTTTCAGTTTTCCTGATAGTTTTCACAAACCTCCATCAATCTATTTGGCAGAACAAAACAAGTTCCAACACCGTCATGACTTCAAACCCAGGAATGGTATTACAGTGCCTAACATGAATGATCAAGTGGCAAGGCAGAAATGCTGGACAGTAACAAAGCCCATTCTGGAATCTGAGTTTTATAGATCTAAAACCGAAGCAAAAGAGTAACATACAACGATAGATGCAAAAGCAATACCTGAGTCATCATATTACCAACAAGGGTATCAATAACCTCCAAATCACCAATGATAGATGCAACTTTATTCTTTCCGCCTGAAAAAGAAATAAAGCTATATTAGTAAAAAAGCACCAACTTCATTAATACTAAAAATGACAAACTATTGAAGTTATCACCTTTTTTGGACGCAGCTACCCAATCTTTTGTACAAATCAATGCTTCTACCATTTCAGGTTCTAGGCGACTACGAAATGGATCAATGACCCGGCCGCCAGCACTAAATGCAGATTCTGAAGCAACTGTTGACACTTGCATGGCCAATACATCACGAGCAACTTTTGAGAGAATAGGATATTCATACTGCTGACTCTTCCACCATGATAAAATATCAAATTTCTGATTGGATGATCTAGGAAGCTTCAAGGGTTGTTCTGCCATGTATTTTTCCAAGTCATTTGATTCAGCTTGACCAATCCCCTCATGGGTGTCATATAAGAAACTATGAAGCTCACTATTTTCATCATCCATAAAGAGATCTACAACTGGTTCATTGCTACGAGTAGGTGTAGTAGTACTCTTTTCAGCACTAGATGCAGCGGAAACATACACTTCATACACTTGCTTGACAACATGGATGAATTCTTCAATTTCAGCTTTATACAACAGCTCACCATAAAACTTCTTCATGTAAAATTCTATCATTTTTTTCTTGAACCTAGGATCAAGAAAGCTAGCCATAGCCAGAGCAATGTTTGACTTCTTCCAATACTTTTTGAACTTAGCACTCATAGATTGTGCCATCTCTCTAATAGTGCTATCGATGCTAGCACACCACTCATAAATCAAAAACTTAATATCACAAAAACTGTGGTAAAACAAATTTGTCGTTGGATATAAAGAACCGGATAATAGCTCAAGAACATCGAGAATTTCTTCAAGCATTTACAAAGTGTTAATGCTTTATCCCATTCTGAATCAGAAGGAGCAATTTTTTCATACCTACGTCGTTCCAAGCACAAAAGCCTCTCAAAAGCACTCCTATAATATAAGGCATCCCTCAACATGGTATAGGTGGAATTCCACCTCGTAGCAACATCTAGTGAGAGACCCGTCGTTGTTTTTAAACCACATTCAGTTGCACACTTCTGGAATTCCTCCCACTGTAATGGAGATCCCTTTACTGCTGTTACAAATGCTCTAATATTCTGAACCGTTGGTGCAATTTCTCGCAAACCATCTCTAGCAACAAGATTAAGTATATGATTGGCGCATCTCACATGAAAAAATATACCATCACATACTAGTGGACTATGCTTTCTAAGTTCAGCAATAACATCTTTAACACAGACTTCATTTGCAGATGCATTGTCCAAACTTAGAGAAAATATTTTTTTTCAATATACCATCTCATGACACAATTAGTAAATGCTTCAGACAAGTTAGCACCGGTATGCCGCCCTTCTACATGCATGAATTTGATAATTCTCTTCTGAATTTGCCAACTATCATCAATCCAATGCACAGTGACACACATATATCCTTTGTTCTGGTTTGATGTCCACATGTCCGTAGTTGCACTAAAGCGGCACTCAATGGTTTTAAAATATTCATACAATCTTTTCTTTTCTTCTAAAAAGAGGTCCATTAGATCTTTCCTAATTGTGATGCGGCTCTTGAGTGGAAAGCTAGGCTGAAGAGATTTGATGAAATCAACAAAATATTCATGCTCCACAATATTAAACGGATACTCATGCATGATTATTGCCAAATATAATTTTCTTAAGCTAGCTTCTTGATCATACCTATATGGTTCAATAACAGTGATGGTGTCTTCATTATTCTTTTCACATTGAGCTGTTGCTGGCCTGGTTGGACATTATGTTTTTTCTTCAAATGGTTCCAAAAGCACGTTGTGCCATTGGCGGCCTCACATCTGGAATTGTATTTGCAATGGTTGCAATGTGCTCAGCATTGAACAATCTTCTTGCCATCCTCCACAATAGTCTTTGTAGTCCTAGTGTAGTGGTCCCAGACAGCTGATGTGCTCTTCTTTTGCCTCTTTGCACAAGGTTGAGCATCCTCTTCAGCATTAGCATTTGTACCTTGCCCTTCTGTGCCACTGTCAATGGAGGGTGGATGATCGGTACTTGGTGCTGCTCCCACCTCAATTGAATGTGTAGGTGCTGCAGATGATGCAACCACTCCGACACTTTGACTGACACTTGCACTTCCACTTCCAGAAGCCATTACTTGTTCTTCCTAGTTCATACAATTGTTGCATCATCATGCAATTCTGAATTTCTGATTGTGAAATGCTAGTCATTTTCAACATGAATTCTAAGAATTTGCAATGGTTCACACGAGATACTACATCATAGCACTAATGGCTCATCAATCATCATGAATTCTAAGAATGGTTTACAGAGCCATAATTGAGGAAACACAGAAAATTAGAAGAGAATTGCTTTGCTTGGTTTTGTACCTGCAGAGGAGGAGGAGGAGGATGCAGCGGTAAATCCCAGGTTCACCTCCTTGCTTTCTCAAGGATCCAATCCCTGAATCAAAGATAAAGATACATATAAATAAACTCCATAGACAAAGTTCAGAGTCGCAAAAGGAACAATGCACAAATTAAGCAGAGGAGATGCACTTCACACCGGCGGGTCCTGGGAGGAGGCGGCGACGAGTCTCGGAAGGAGGAGGCGGCGGCGGGTCCCGGACCGGGAGGAGGAGGAGGCGGCGGCGTGTCCCGGAAGGAGGAGGAGGCAGCGACGGCGGCAGATACCGGAAGAAGGAGGAGCGGCGGGTCCTGGACCGGGAGGAGGAGGCGGCGACGACGGGTCACGGGAGCACCGGAGCAGGCGGTGGCGGCGGCTCAAGCAGTACTAGGGTCTAGGGTTAGCTTTCGGGTTGGGGATTGCCATTAGGGAACCGAATGGGGAGGCAGAGAGTAGACTGAGGCTTGCGTTGCGGTGGGTGACTGAGTAGTGAGTGGCCTTGTTTAAGTTGTTTTGTTGATTCGGATATCCGGTCGGATAATATCCGAATACCGTTTACCGTAGCTGTTCGGTCGGATATCCGTCTCCGTATCCGTTATCGAATCCGTAACAAGTATCGTCTGCGTATCCGTATCCATTTGATACGGATTTTTTCCGGATCACGGTTTTTGACGGATACTGCACGGATCGGTCGGGATTAACCTGCACCATTTTCACCCCTACCTCGACGCTTGAGCAAGCAAGACGGCAGCATCCCACGGTTGAACGACATGGCCGAGCATGGCTCCGGAGAAGCATGAAAGCAGGGCATCACCAGGTAGAGATTTGCGCTGCATGCACGTCTGAGGCGGAACGCCTGGGAGGAGTTTTCACATAGGAAGAGCATCGATTCGCGGATACGCTTTCTTAGGCGACACAACTCATTTTTTAGATGCACTCTATGGACATGATGATCGTGTGCCTATTGGCTAGCTCGTGAATCTGTCATCGTAGAGTCGAACATCTAAAAATTATTTGTCTGGCCTTGAGAAGGTGGCCGTTGCTATTGGCTAAGATTTAGTGGTATGGCGGCACTAGCTCGGAATGAGGGTGGTTGCAACACTGGGATCTCCGTGCCGACTTGAGGAGAAATCTCTAGGTCTGACCTTAGTTGGTTGTGCCTGGCAATGGCCTTGTTGAAGGCATTGTTTTGTAGTCTGAGGATTTATTCTCCGAGGTGAAAACCTTTGGTCTGGCCTTCACTAGTTGGATCATGGCAATGGCGGTGCGTGTGCGTATCGAGTCCTTCTTGGAGGCGTTGTCATTAAAGAGTTTTTATCGCGGTCCAAGTGTTGCTATGATGGTGGATAGCTTTGAAGACAATATTGCGTGATGTAGTTTGCCGTGCCGGTTCCTTTGTCTTTTCTTGTGTGTGTGTGTTTGGCTGTGTACACTCTAGCTGTGTAGAGGCCGGGAGTTTTCTTAGTGTAATTGTATCACCTTGATGTAATTTACTAAGATTAATAAAAGCTTCCTTTATCGAAAAAGGAAGAGGGGTCACAAAGAAGCAGGGCTAACAAAATCGAAAATTCGATTTTCAAAAATCGGTAAAAATCGAGCGAAAATTGGTAGAAACCAAAGACGTTTGAATTCAAAATTTTTGAACTCGGCGGTCAAACAACAGCAAAAAACGAAAATCAAGTGATTTTCACCGATTTTCGATCGGTTTTCTTCGATTTTTGACCATTTTTTATTTGCGATTTTCGACTGATTTTTGCCGCCGTCTGAAACCGTGTTGGTTGTAGCCTGCGTCAATCCGTTGTACGCCAACTAATAGAGATGGTTAGGTCCACGTCACCCTTTTCTTGAGCTCAACTCACGTTCTGGTAAGAGATCAAAGAAACAAAATCGTGCGATGGTTAGGTCCAGGTCACCCTTTTCCTGCATGCCATGATCAAATTAAAGAAAAATTCTTTACTATAACATTCTTTACATTAAATCACTATCCAGTGGATTTTGGCACTCCTCGCTGCACACTACAAGATCTCCATGATGTTCTTGCTGGTCAAAGAGCTTCAATTGCAGAAGCTCATGTAAGTCCGTCCTTAGATTCCTATTTTTAGTTACTCTATACCATGCATACTTCCTGAAGAAAATGACTGCATCTTCCTTGATGAATTCACATAATTACAGTAGCTGACCTATCTTTCGTATATAAATATATCCTAAAAAGAATTATTTAATTAATGAGTTCTTTTCATGTGACATATGAATTGAGCCTTTAGTTGATCAGGTTTAGAAGTAAGTTCAAACAATGCTCCTGGCTGGGGCTGTGTAAGGGAATATATATAGCTGTGAATTGTGTTCTCTGTTCTTCGTATTATACAATTTAATTTTCCATGCCTTTTGACATTGCAAAACTATATAGTTTATTTAAGTTGCGTGGAGGAAAGACTTTGATAAAAGAATTTATAGGCCCTGTAGTATTAGTCTTTGTGTCACTTTGATAGTTTCATGTCTACATACTGCTATGATTCTTTCCTACATTGTACCATTTCTTTTCTTGACATTTTTTATTTCTTCGCAAATCTCATTTTACCTATGCTTATGTGGTTCAATTTTTTTTTTTAGATAAAGGAAACAATCCGGCCTCTTCACTCAAAGAGGAATACGGCCAACAGTACAAACTCCATAAAGAACAACGGAAAAAACAACCGGCGTTACCGCCAACAAAACATCAACCCTACAGTCAACAAAAGACTAAAACTAAAAAGAAATACAACCACAGGCCCTAGGCCTCAATTCTAAGACTCATTCTCCATCCAAATCTGGCAAAAAGATCCAATATTGTGATCTCTAGCAGCCTGCATCCCCTTAAAAGCATCCCCCTCTCTTCCTCTTTAGACAGCGGAGACCAACTTCTGATCCAATGCGTTCCCCTGAAGATTACCTGTGCAAATGAGTTAAAAGAACTTCTGTTGAAGATCAAATCATTCCTATACAACCAAATAGACCAACACATGGCAGCAGCTCCAACTAAAACTTGGCTCTTAAGCTTAGAGTTGAAACCCTTTAGCCAAGAACCAAACAAATTGACTACGCTGCGGGGAGGACAGATTCCATAGGAGATATAAATGGAGTTCCAAATAGATCTCGCCAAATGGCAATCAAAAAACAAATGTT
Source organism: Guadua angustifolia (assembly GCA_036346375.1). Taxonomy (NCBI): domain Eukaryota; kingdom Viridiplantae; phylum Streptophyta; class Magnoliopsida; order Poales; family Poaceae; genus Guadua; species Guadua angustifolia. The sequence continues at coordinate 3,169,758 of CM070515.1, read as the reverse complement.
GAATTGTTTCATTAGAATTACAAAAGCAACATTTAATACTGCCTTGCCACTGTCTTTTAGCTAGATTATCTTTTGTAAGAACCACTCCAGACCTCAAAAACCAAAGAAAGATTTTGATTTTCAAAGGGACTTTCAACATCCAAATGACACACTTCCTAGGAATAGCATTTTCCTGAATCAATGTATTATACATGGAATGAACCGAAAAAATACCCTTTTTGCTAATATCCCACCTAAACTTGTCTCTATCCCGTGATAGAGGAACGTTAACAACTCTTGACACTAGTTCAAGCCAAGCTGTCAAGTCGGGACCTACCAAAGATCTGCGGAAAGAGACGTTTAGTGGGACAGAAAGCAAAACATTTGCTACCGAGACATCTTTCTTCCTAACAATTCTGTACAGATTAGGATATAATTCCATAAGAGGTTTAGGACCGATCCAAATATCCTCCCAAAATCTAGCACATCTCCCATCCCCTATAAGAAAGGAACCCATAGACAAGAATTGCTCTTTAACTTTCATCAATCCAGACCAGAACGAAGAATCCCCAACCTTCCTGGTTATTTGAGTAATGGATTTACTATGCGGTATTTCTTTCTAAGTAAGTCTTGCCATAGGCCTTCCTCTGAATCGGTTTAAATAACCATTTACTTAACAAACACCTATTTTGTAATTCCAAATCTAAAATTCCCAAACCCCCCAAACTTTTAGGCTTATTGAGAACTGACCATCTTGCTAATCTGTACTTTTTCTTGTGCTCATCACATTGCCAAAAAAATCTATATCTGTAGTAATCAAGTTTTTTAATAACCCCTTTAGGAGCCTTAAAAAACGATAACATATATAATGGCAAACTAGAAAGGATTTGAATTAATCGAATCATCGCCTCCTCTGTAAAGAAGCTTACCCTTCCAACTGGCGAGTTTCTTTTGAAATCTCTCCTCTACAGAAATCCAATCCTTATTGTTAAGACATTTGTGGTGCATTGGAATACCTAAGTATCTAAAAGGAAGAACCCCTTCTTTGCACCCAAAAAGCTTAACGTAATCTTTCTTGTATGTTTGAGCCTCACCAAAAAGGAAAATCTCACTCTTATGGAAATTGATCTTAAGACCTGACAACTGTTCAAAAACACTCAAGACTAGCTTTAAGTTCAAGGCTTCATTCAAGTCATGCTCCAGAAAGAGAATCGTGTCGTCCGCATACTGAAGGATCGATAGACCCCCATCCACTAAATGCGGAATTATTCCTCTAAACTGGTTATTATCCTTAGCCCTAGCTATCAAAATAGCTAACATATCTGCTACCAAATTAAACAAAATCGGAGATAGTGGATCCCCCTGTCTCAATCCTTTCTTAGTCTGAAAGTAGCGGCCCAGATCATCATTAACTTTGACATTCACACTTCCTTTGCTGACAATACTATCAATCCACTTACACCAAATCTCAGAAAAACCTTTCATTCTGAGAGATTGTGGTTCAATTATATTTTGTTTACTATTGTCAGCATTATAGGAGCAAAATTTCATCTATATATTAATTCCCGGACCAATAAGTATTGCATTTGTTGCATGGTAGTTACCAACTGCTCACTTCTGAGTCTTAAGTGAAATATGACACAATCTCATTTTTACCATTGCACGTTAAGTGCACCCTAAATTTAGATTGTTCTTTTTTTTCCGGAGTATCTAGAAGTCTGAGCGTCCCAAAGAGTTGGAGCCTGAAGATTGAAGGACAACTGTTAGTCTGAATCTTATAAAATGTTCTGATGAAAACTGGGTGAGTTGTCAATTCCTGTACCCTCTTTGCATCAGCCGTGCTCTGGTTTCCTTTGCAACTCTTCTGTGTTCCTGCTTGTAGGAACCTTGCAGGGCGCCACACGACCTTTCCAGGGCATTGGGAGAACCCTTGGTGGTGGATCCTCAGTTAAGACTATGGCTTGACTGTGGATGACTTGGTACCATATACATACATACATACATACATACATACATACAGTTAAGACTGGCAGATGGCACTTGCAGGGTTGCCGCATCGCCTAGCGCCCTCAGCCATTTGATATGAGCTAAACGGACGTCCACGATTGGGCCACGTCATCTCGCCAGATCCTAATAGATCTGTGCTGCGTCGCCGCAGCGTTTTTGAATTTTGCGCCCTACACAGAAGTCGAGCTCACTATTTAATGCGTCGCCATGTGCATTAAACTCCCCACCTTGCGCCGCACATCCTGTCTAGAGCACGCAAGCCGAGACACCCTAGTGCCGCCGCTTTTGCTTGCCAGAGTTGCGAGGTGTACCACCGTGGTTTTTTGTGATTTTCGTCGCCATCGTAGCCTCTCTGCTGTGCTTGAGCCCTAGTCCAAGGTCGCCGTGTTGCACCGCATCAGATCTGGTAAGTTTCAACGCCAAAGATTTGCCGTAGCGTCATGGTTGTGGTCTTCGTTATTGTCTTTGGTAAGCCGCCACCGTCGAGTTCACATTCGACCTTTGCGATCAACCCCAGCCGTCGGATCCGTAGTGTATCCTGTACAATATGAGCAATACATAACATAGAAAAATATACAATATGTGCAATACACACAAATTGATGCAACCAAACTCACATTATCTCCATTTTATAAATTCCGAGAAAAAAACTTGAAAACCTCTTACATGGATCGAAGAGCATTTTTTTCAATCTTTATTTGAGTGCATGAAGGATATCTCCAGGACCTACATCAATTTTTTTTTAAAAAAAAATCTTCAGTTAAATACAGAATATATCAGATGACCAAAACGATCCCAAGAAAATTACGAGAGTAATCACAGCAATTTTTAGCAACACGGTGTATTCTCAGCCATTTTTAGCTACACGGTGTAATCTCAGCAATTTTTAGCGACACTGGTAATAATACAGTGAAATGGGCACATCAGTAGGTGTCCATACCAAGTGGGCTTATTTTATCCAAACCCTTTGAATGGATAACAAGTGCTCTCTTCATTCCAAAATTTTGAGCTGCCTTAGCCATCTTGGTAAGTTGGTAACCTATCAACCAAAAATTGAAATGCATGAGAATGATGAGCGTTAAATTTCTTTACTACAACATTCTTTTCATTAAATCACTATCCAGTGGATTTTGGCATTCCTCGCTGCACACTACAAGATCTCCATGATGTTCTTGCAGAAGCTCACGTAAGTCCGTCCTTAGATTCCTATTTTTAGTTACTCTATACCATGCATACTTCCTGAAGAAAATGACTGCGTCTTCCTTGATGAATTCACATAATTATAGTAGCTGACCTATCTTTCGTATATAAATATATCCTACAAAGAATTATTTAATTAAGGAGTTCTTTTCATGTGACACATATGAATTGAGCCTTTAGTTGATCAGGTTTAGAAGTTCAAACAATGCTCCTGGCTGGGGCTGTGTAAGGGAATATGTATAGCTGTGGATTATGTTCTCTGTTCTTCGTATTATACAATTTAATTTTCCATGCCTTTTGACATTGCAAAACTATATAGTTTATTTAAGTAGTGTGGAGGAAAGACTTTGATAAAAGAATTTATAGGCCCTGTAGTATTAGTCTTTGTGTCACTTTGATAGTTTCATGTCTACATACTGCTATGATTCTTTCCTACATTTTACCATTTCTTTTCTTGACATTTTTTATTGCTTCACAAATCTCATTTTACCTATGCTTATGAGGTTCAATTATATTTTGTTTCATATTGTCAGCATTATAGGAGCAAAATTTTATCTATATATTAATTCCCGGACCAATAAGTATTGCATTTGTTGCATGGTAGTTACCAACTGCTCACTTCTGAGTCTAAAGTGAAATATGACACAATCTCATTTTTATCATTGCACGTTAAGTGCACCCTAAATTTAGTTTGTTCTGTTTTTCCGGAGTATCTAGAAGTCTGAGTGTCCCAAAGAGTTGGAGGCTTGGAGCCTGAAGATTGAAGGACAACTGTTAGTCTGAATCTTATAAAATGATCAGATGATTAATGGGTGAGTTGTCAATTCATGTACCCTCTTTGCATCAGCCGTGCTCTGGGTTCCTTTGCAAATCTTCTGTGTTCCTGCTTGTAGGAACCTTACAGGGCGCCACACGACCTTTCCAGCAGGGCATTGGGAGAACCCTTGGTGGTGGATCCTCAGTTAAGACTATGGCCTCACTGTGGATGACTTGGTACCATACACATATATACATACAGTTAAAAGACTGGCAGATGGCACTTGCATGGTTGCCCGGTTCGACATGCACCACACGGTGGGTGATATCAGCGCTTTCGTTGATGCATCCTGGCCAGGAGCTGGAAGAACCTATCAGTTGAACATCGGTTTCCCCCCTAAAATGTTTCCCCCCTAAAAAGAGTAACAGTTGAGCAAGCTGGTTTCGCAAACTCCTTTATCTTGCAGAAACTATAGGCCTCAGTCTGAGATGCTCAAATTAAACCATTTAGGGAGTTCGAGAGCATGAGAGAGTTTGACTTGACACAGACTGTCGATCAAGTTGCTTTTGGCAAACACTTCTCTTTTGAAGACATCCATCACATTATGGACCTCATATTTGCAGCATGACAACTTGTCACATTACAATGCACAGTATTATTTGAAGTTTCGTAATGGCTTTACAAGTTATACATATTCAGTGAAATTTATGCCCACATCATATTACTTCTTACACAAATTCAGTGAAATTATTGTTAATGTGTGTGGAACTGAAAGACCATGTAGAGGTTTACTTATGCTTGTGATAAGTATTTAACTATATTTGAGTTAGGAATATAATTTATTTTTAGCAATTGTATAATTATTGTATATCATTTTGGACATTGCTATGTGATGGGTTTCCTTATTTTTGATAGTTGCAGGACGATGGTGACAAGTTATGGTGAGGCAGAGGATGACCAGGACTAGGTGAGGTACGTCAAAAGTTCAGACAATCAGGGATCGCCGAAGGATGACCGGAGACAGAGTCGCTGCAAGCCTAGAAGATAAGGAAACGGCTGAAATGCTTGCTTGGAGCTGCTCAAATCAATGAGAGCCGTTGGATTGCGGTTTAGAGGATAGAGTAGCGGCCAAGTTAGCTTGAATTAATCTCAACATTTGATGAGGTTTCTTGAGGGCCAAGTAGAACTCATCTAAGGGTGGAGAATGACTCAATCTCAATCTTTGGTGAGATCATTTAAGGGCCAAGTAAAACTCATCCAAGAGTGCAGGATGACTTATGAGTAGTATAAATACAGAGGGAGGGGTAGCTTTCCCTTCTTGAAGGTTTTGTGTACTCCTTTGAATTTTGCCCACCTTGCTGTGAGGCTTTGTAAACCTTCCTTCAAAGAAATAAACTTTTACTTTCTTACTTTTTTGAATTTAATTTCAGCATTTACATTATGTTTTAAATTCAGTATTTAAATTCCGCAATTTAATTTCTTGTAATTTACATTCTCGCAAGTTGGATTTATTTCTCCTCCTTCTAATTGCTTTTTAAATCCAGCAATTTAATTTCTTGCAATTTACATTTTCGCAAATTGGATTTGCCTTCCCTCCTTCTACTTGCTTGTGTTTTTTGTGCCGAGGATGTATGATTAATGGATGAATCTTCTTCATATCATATCCTAATCATCTAAGCACATTTCTTCTTGATCTTTGCAAAAAACCGATCTTTTTTGCTTGAAACGAAGGCATTCTTGTAGATCGTGCTTGTAGCCTTTGCTTCTTGTGTTCTTACTTACTGTGACAAGTGAGATGATATCTATGATCATTTTGATCATCAAAACCCCACGAACAAGTTCAAGACTGATATTTTTCTTGTTTGCTTCTTTGCGTTTGAGTGTTTCAAATGAGGTTTGGTTGGATCCATTGAGTGAGGGAAAATTTTAATTGAGATCATTTACCCCCTCTGATCATCACTTCAGTCCTTCAGGAACATTGTAGGATTTTTGAGTAGGCAACATGGATACAGAGCAAGACCTGTTTGGCTATTTTAGCACTGGGGAATGCGTGCTACGGCGCCTAACTAACCCTACCAGAAATGTACGTATGTGCTACGGCGCCTAGCTAACACTTCCTGAGCTATCATTTCTACCAAAAAGACTACACATAACATACTGACATATTACTAGAGACGAAAGAAGCCTTTGCTGTAACCAGTCATGAGTGTTGCAAAGACATGTAATAGAACACATAGGATATCGATAAAAATCTCGTCTATGTTATGTAATCGTTATCATCATCCGAATAATTGAGGTTCCTTTGGTTTTCGCACTGTAATCCTAGAATTTTCTTTGGAGGCGTGAGGTTAGAGACTTTGGAACATCTCAAAGAAATCACATGCTGTGCATTGTCTAAAAACTATAGTACTTTGTACTTCAGAGGCAGCATATAGTACTGTGTCAGGTTGGTAGTCCTGTATAAATAATGTACCATTATTATCCGTTTCAAAGTTGTGTCTAGTGGTAGCTCTCGGTTTTGTTCATAGCTGGAGTTTTCTCTTGAAAGCGAAACTCATCGCTTATCTCACTACCAAAAAGCTGCATGGTGGAGCGATAAGATTACTGAAAGGCAGGCTATTCGCCAGTTTTCTGCTCGTTGTATCTCGTTAAACCACGGGTACGATGTCATCATGTGATTAGTCTAACCCAGTGTATGTGAAACATGGTTAACTTTTGTAGCCGAGTCTTGTAATTGTGTTCGATAACAAAAAGAAAATGGTGCCAACGATGTTTTAGCATTTATTAGGCCTTGGGAAATATCACTGAAGAGTCGAATATCTTCCTTCTGAAAACAGCTCTGTTTCCTGTGGTTTGTCACTGCATTTCATTTGTGCCCGCTTTGAATCCTAAACACGTACTTGAGGACCAGATAATGAAGTGTCCTGGTACTGTTGGATCCATATATCTTTCATGTTCATACCAACAGTGAAGCTAGTTGTACCAGACTTTTTTTTTACCTGCGGTAGCGTTTCTGACTCAATACTCAAAGCAGGGATTGCTGCTCGTGCCCACCAAAATGCATAGTGCTTCCAGAATGTAGCAAGAAAGATGGCATAGGCATATGCAAGTCAGGCTGCCGTCAATATTGATTTTGTTTGCACGTTTTGAAGGAATTGCAGATTTATCGAGAAACATTTTAATATAACAGCGGATAACTACAGGAAGAGTCAATACAGAGGAATAGTGAAATAGTGAAACATAGAGAGAAGGAATACTACGACTTAAGGTAGAGTAGAAGAATATGCGATTTTGTATCTGTTTTTAGATTATGAATGACAGTAAAATTTTGTCATGCAAACTCTGAGAGGGATTTGTTGGGCATTATTATGCTCTCTGGAACTTCGTATTGTCCAATGCATACATACAACACCAAGACTGCATTATTTGCAGATATGTTACAGGCAACCATTAGAGCCTAGACTATTGGTGCTAAACACAATATTAATCCTACTTCACGGGCATTTTGCAGATGTTTTGTTGTTCACATTCATATACCCGTCCAAAATGGTATACTTGCTTCGACTTTCATATTGCCTGCTTTCTGGAACACGTACACTTCAAGATGACCTGCATTTCTTTGCAAAACAAGCCAAAGATTTAAGCATAGAGTAGAATAACGTCGCGTGCACGATCTTTGTGATAATAATTTAGAATTTCATAAGATGGTTCTAGATTTGGGTGATTTCAACAAAAAAAAACATCCGGTTGATGTTTATCAAATCCCATCAAATTCACCAAGCCTTTGCATTTCTAACCCCGGCACACTACTTTTGTACCCCCGCCACCTCCGCGCGCCACCCCGACGCAGCTCGCGGCGGGCACGCCTCCACGAGCCGCTGCACAGGAGACACATCCTCCTGCTCCCGCGCCGCACCCCCTTGAACTTCATCTCCTGAAGAGGAGGAGGTTAGTACCAAACGGTCAAGCTTAAGTTGTGTCCTAGTCCTCTATTTAAGTTGGATGATAAGTATCAAACGGTCAAGTTTAGACATTTAGATTTGGAGGCTTGGAATAATACAAAATGATTTAATTCATTTTCTTTTACTTTTTTAACTTTAAAATGGTCAGCTATCAGTGCCACCAAAAATACTAAACCTAAAAGGAATAATGTCATGGAAGTTGGTTTGACCCTGGCCAAGAGCATGGAGAAGAGGTTCATGTTAAAAAAAATAGGGCCGTAAAACGCAGAGGTTGTTCATTATTCAAGGAGGAGTGGTACTTATATTGAAGCATCATTTCGTTGGGAATTGGTTTAATGTGAAACCTTGTGAAAAGATTTCAACTAATGTTTGACATAAGTTACTGAAGAATTTGGGAACTCAAGCAGAAGGGAGTGACGACACTTCTTAGTCAAAGTAGTGTCAAATGACTAACTAAATACTAAGATCACCTCTAAAATAAAAATGGCAGATGTAAAAGAAATCTATGTTTTAGCAAAATCAGGTATGATCTTAGATTCTAAGACTCAATGCTGCAATGTCATCCCATCATAGCATCGACAATTCCATTAAAAACCACTATCTTAATGACCTTGGGCATGAGCATACGCAGAGGTGGGCTTAAGAGAAGTTCGAGAGTAGTGCTTCTATACTTTCCCTCTTAATATAAGTTGTATAAATTTTGAAGTAAGTGAATAAGTAAATAACCACCCTCTACTTTTTATTATATAACTTCTCAAAATATTATATAAGTTCAGCTAAGTTCAAACAATTATTATTATCGTATGAAAGTTCAACAACTAAATCTACTAGACACTTTATTAATCTATAAATGATTACAAATACTAGTTAATTGTGGTGAATGATGTAACATGTGAAGTGATGGTGCTACTTCTATCCTATGCATGTCTCCTTCATTGTTCACCTAAAAATATTAAATAAGCAAGGATGAGTCAAAACTCATCAATTACATAATAAAATAGTAAACATGAACATAATCAGACCAAATGACAAACATTCCACTAGGATTTAAACCCATATAGGAGAGGATTTCCCTAATGTGCAACACCCTAAATAAAGGCAGAAAACTCATACATATTAGGTACAAAGTGAAATTACCATGCATATTTCATCAACGTAGCACGTACAGATAATAATGGATTCTACACAAGCTACTGCAACTACATACTAGAGGCATAAATATAATTACGAAAAAAATACATTCTTCATGTTCCGAATAGATCTAACTAGCAAATCTAATATTCTAAAACTAATCGGTATACTATGACTATTTGGAACGGCTACCTAGACATATTTATATAATTTTTTAGCATTATTTTTGTAATATTAATAAAAACATATATTATTTAAAAAAAATGCGCTCACTGCGTGGAGTGGCTCCAAGAACCAAATATCACTCTGCTCGTCTGTGTTAGGTACAAACAGCTTGGTGTCAGTGTGTAATGACTAATCACCGAAAGACCAAACACCTAGTTTTCAAAATAAAAAATGAAACTGTACTAAAACATCTGGAAAAGGAAAGTTGATCAATTAGGAGATTTTTTTCCCTAAACGTATCTTTCTTTTTATTGTTATTGAAATCCAATTGGACATTCATGTGCTGCAGTCGATGCCATGTCGTGCCCAAAGCCCCAAAGTCCGCACAACTAAGCAACCTCCCATAATAAATAAATATTTAGGCCACTGTCAATGGAAGTTTCATTATCAATTAATGAGGTGACATGTCAGCAAAATTGATGATATAGCAAAAAAGTTATTAGGAGAGAGAAGAGATCAGTTTCATCCAGATGAAACTGGGTGTCGATGTTTATGATCGGCAATAAAGAAAAATGAACGGGGCAAGGCGGAAGATCTGAGTCTGATGGTAACGCAAGATACAAGGCGATTTTACCCAGGTTCGGGCTCTCCGATGGAGATAGTACCCTAGTCCTGCATTCGGTGTTTCTGGTATATGGAAGAGTGTTCTTGCTTACAAGTTCTCTCTTACAGATTTTTCCTTCCTTTCCTTTCTCTCGAAGCTCCCCTTCTCTTTATACAGCAGAGAAGGGTGGCCTGCGTGCAGCAGTGGAAGTTGTTGAAGCATGGCAGGGGTGGTTGGGCAGAGGAGACTGTCCGTGGTGGCCGACCATGTCTGATAGCATGAGGAGCGAGCCGTTCTTGCGGTATAGCGCTGCCCACCTAACCTTGTCGGTACTTTCTCCCGGTCTTTCCCTTGCTGCGCGCGGCTGAGGCCTTCTGGAAGATCTCTCTTATCTGCATGGCTGGCCTAGCCCACCCCCTTGGGATGATTCGGACGGCCCATTAACCAGATACCTGGGCCCGTGTATTACACACTAGGTACACACTATTTCCAATACGTTAGAAATAGAATGAAACTCCACTGTGACGCATCGTTTCATTCTTCGCGCCTTTTCCGGATCCAGTGCATCCTCTCGCCGCACCTCCCCACCATTTTCCCCTCCTCTCCCGCCATTCTCCAATCCGTGCGCCTCCCTCTTCCCCCGTCTGGCCATCTCCGCTTCCATCCTAGAGTAGATCGAGCCACTCAAGCCGGCGGAGGAGGCACGGCGCATCCTTGCTTCCATGGCTCGACGGGAGAAGGGCGCCCCCAAAATCCCGACGTCGTCTTCACCAAGTGGTACACCGTCGCCGGCGCCGCCACCGCCAGCCGCAGGATGGTGGCCCGGATCTGGAGGCAGCGGCGGCCCAAATTTCCCCCCACCCCATGGAAACCAGTCCCCTAATCCCTGGTAAATTTTTCCCCACCTGGATCTTGTCTTGTTCACATTCCTGATGTGGTCATGTGTGATAAATCTTTCATATAAGCACTGCAGTTGATCTCGAATCCACATCGAATCTAGGCCAAGTGGTTAATGTTTCCCAGATTTAGGTAGGAGTAGCAAATAACCGAGTCTTAATTTCACTCGCCGATTGGCTTGATGGCCTCCATGCTCGATTTGTCCATGTGCACATAACACAATCGTATAATTAGTGACCCCACGAAGAACAAGTTTTGCTTCTTTTCCTTCTAATTATTTTGCTTTAAATTTGTGCTTTTTTTGTTTTTCGGTTGTGCCCAAAATCCTAACCAGCTAGTAGTTTTCTGGTAGTATTTCCTTAGGCGCTGCAACATACTTCTCCCCCCTTCTGCTTGAAATGAAAGGAGCTACCTTGAGGGGAAAACAATTCGAGATATGTTGTTTCATTCCTAAGTCGCAGGCTGCTAACCATAAAATGTTTAGATGCTGACGATTGAAACATTGTCCAGGTTCTTTCATTCTTGTGGCTCAGACTGCTTAAGTAACTTTATATATTGGTATACAGCAGTAATGACCTCATAGAGCTGCAAAAGCATTCCATGGCAGACGATATTATAAATATAGCAATCAGCTAAATAACGCATGTTGACTGAGAAAAGATGCACCAGAATATATCAATGGAGAAGTCGAAAAGTAACATCACAAATATTCATTTTAGAGTTCCTCACCTAGAAATCAGTTAGTGCGGATCAGTCCTAAAGGATTATATAATAGCCAGTCATTATCTCACTTATCATAATGAAATTAAAGTATTAAACAATCCCGCAATACAGATCCTCTGTTTCACTTCATATCCATTTCAGTCCTAGACAGGTGACCCTGATAACAGCCTTTCTAGCAAGTAAATAGTTCTACTAATTCTACAGGTGAAAGTAAGACTTTATTCAAAGATTTGATGAATAAAAAGGAAATTGCCACATACAGGTGAAAGGCATTTGCAGCAGATCCTTTTTTGCAGCCTGAAATGAAAGAACCTGGACAATGTTTAAATCGTCAGCATCTAAACTGAACTGAATCCTGTGAAGAGCTCATGTGCTCATGTGTGATAAATCATTCATATGTTTGAAGGTTGGCAACTATTTTGCAGTATTTTTTACTAGAATTCTTTTACTGATATGGAATTGCAATGGATTGTCAGTTGAATTATCATACAAGCTCTTTCTTCATCTCTGCAGTATTTCTGATCACTATGATCAAGCAAGCAACACCATTGATCCCATGGATTTATACTCGTTAGATGATTTCCTTGCCGAAGAAGACATTTTAGATGACTTAGTCGGTGAGGCCACGGTGATTTTGAAGGCTAGCGTCGAAGCTCTTCAAGAAGTGGCGTTTGATCATCGAAATGGTCCGAGAAAGTACATCAAGAGGCCATAGGTGGAGTATCATCAACATCTAGTGGATGATTATTTCTCAGAGAATCCACTGTATTCAGCCAAAATTTTTCGCCGAAGATTTCGTATGTAAAGACCAGTGTTTTTACGCATCGTCGATGCCTTAGGCCAGTGGTCTGATTATTTCACTACAAGGGTGGATGCCCTTAATCGGCAAGGGCTCACACCATTACAGAAATGTACAACGGTTATTCGCCAATTGGCCAATGGTAGTGCCGCAGATCATCTAGATGAATACCTGAAGATTGGTGACACTACTACGTTAGAGGCGATGAAGAATTTTGTCGAAGGTGTTATTGTTGTTTTTGGTGGACAATATTTGAGGCGCCCCACTATGGAGGATGCTGAGCATCTGCTCAAAATTGGTGAGAGTCGAGGTTTCCCTGGCATGTTCGGGAGCATTGACTGCATGCACCGGCAGTGGGAAAGATGTCCCAATGCATAGAAGGGCCAATTCACTCGGGGTGATCAAAAAGTCCCAACCATAATTCTTGAGGCCGTGGCCTCTCATGATCTTTGGATTTGGCATGCATTCTTTGGTGTTGCTGGTTCTAATAATGATATCAATGTTTTTAACCAGTCGACTCTATTTATTGATGAACTAAAGGGGCAAGCTCCTCGACTGCAATACATGGTCAACGGGAATCAATTCAACACAGGTTACTATCTTGCAGATGGAATATACCCGGAATGGGCTGTATTTGTGAAGTCAATATCCTTGCCCATCACCGACAAGGACAAGTTATTTGCACAGCAACAAGAAGCGAAGAGAAAGGATATTGAACGAGCATTTGGTGTCTTGCGACGTTGGTTTTGCATTTTGAAGTGACTAGCTCGTCTATTTGACCGAGGACAACTTGAGAAAGTTGTGCTAGCTTGCATCATCCTTCACAATATGATAGTTGAAGATAAAAAAGAAGAGGACATTGAAGAGAATCTTGATTTGAATGATGCTCCAAGTACAACGATTGTTGAAGCACCAGAATTCTCCCCTGAAGAATGCGCTACATTTGAAAGAGTGCTAGAGAAGAATTCTGATATTTGGGATCGTTCAACTCATTTACAACTTAAGAATGACTTAGTTGAGCATATTTGGCAAAAGTTCAAGCCCCATTAAAAAAATCTCTCTATATGAGATTTCTCTACATTGTAATAGTTTGAGATATGCTATAATGTTAGTTTGAGATATTAATCCATTTTCGTTGACCATGTTTATTTCCCAACGTGATATTTCAATTTGGTACGATCCTCAAATGGTTTATTATATTTTCTGTTCATGTTTTTCTTTCTTTGAACTCAGTAATTCTGTAGGTGTACTATAAACTTTGCTACGTTTCTTTTATATAAGGGTTAATTAGATATATGCCACTACAGGAACCGGTTATTCGAGATTTGCCATCGTTCCTTTGGTATTTCAAACCATGCCATTATGAAACCGTGTTTATTTGAAATATGCCACCGCTCGCGACCGTGTCCCGTCCGGTCAAACCAAGCGCAATTGGACGATTTTGCCTCCGCATCAAAGTCTTGTCAGAATTTTGTAGAAATCTCCAAAGAAGATCTGAAGCTAAGATTTTTACCTTGGTGACCCGAGATCCTCATCTACCTCTAGTAAAAATATAAAAAAATAAAACTTACATTTGAAACTTTTGGAAATTCAAAAGCAGAAAACAAATAAAGTTCAAAATAGGAAAATATCAATGTTAGATTTTTTAAAATTTAAATATAAAAGATAAAATTTTCAAAACTTTATATAAGATTAATAATACTATTTCAGATCTTGATAAAAATTTCATAAAATATTAATACCATTTTAGCCTTAAATTAAATATAGAAATTGAAATGCTTGAGGGCAAAATCGTCCGAAGTGCAGAGTCCTGCGCTTCGGTTTGACCGGATGGGACACGTGTCGTGGCGGTGGCATATTTTGAATAAACACGGTTTAAGTAATGGCATCGTTTGAAATACCAAAGGCGATGGCAAATCTCGAATACTTAGGTTCTGCGATGGCATATATCTAATTAACCCTATATATAACCGTTTATTCAGAATTAGATGTCACGATCTTCAATTCCACATGTTGGTTTTCTATAATTTCCATGTCCCAGCAATGTTAACCCTCCCTCCTGAGCACACACCCATCGCCTTTAACTAGCAACAAATACATGAATTGATAATGTTTTTGTTGAACATTTTAAGGGGGTATCCACCTGTTGGTTGTAACATCCTGAAAATTCAATAAAGTGAAAATGAATATTTTAAATTTGAAAATATTTATTTCTGAGTTTCTTGGCATTATTGAATTTTATTTGGATTTCCTTTCGAGTTTTGCATTGCATGAGAAATTCAATAAATGGAAAATAAAGAAGGAAAAATAGAAAAAGGCAAGAATACAAAAAAATAAAAGTTTAGAAAATTGCCACGAGAACCCTGATCATTCAATTAAATTATTTTAGCTACCAATTGAGATTTTATGCATAAAATAATGAAGAAGAAAAAGGAAAAAGATAACTTTTAAAATCCAAATAATGCATTGTTAGAATTCACATAAAATGATGAAATCACAAATGGAGCTGAAAATTTTATAAAAGCATTACGAGATTAAATCCTTTTGAAAAACAAAGTTTCAAAATAATAGACTTCGTTTGATCTCAAATAAAAATCAAAGCCGAGGTTAGAAATTCAAATGGTCGCTATTGAAAGAATATTAGTAATTTCTCGATAACTCATCTTAATCTAAAAATTTTACCGGACATCAAACCACGTCCATAGATCTCGGTCAAAAGTTTGATGAATTTCTACCATGATCCGATAAGCGCAATAAAATCAGCGAGAAGGAGAAATTGACCCCAATCACCCTGTCTTCCCTCGATCACTCACCGCCGTGTGGGCCATCCATCGATTTTTCGTTCCGTTGGCACATTGTTGAATTCTCCAGTCACTGACAATGGACCCAGGACCACCTTCAGATTCTTCCTTCAACCCCCGTTCTTCCCACTCAGTTCACTCCACTACCGAACTACTCCCGAAGCTCTGACCAAATTCCACTTCCTCGCTGCAAATCTCTGGTTATGAGCCTCTCCTCCCTGACCGCAATGACCTCCTCCCTCATTCCCCCTCACTTCCCTTCCCTCTCCTCAAGCCAAGGCACAAGAAACCCATCCCCTGTCCGCCATGGCTATGAGGCTCTGAGCATGAAGCGCGAAGGAAAATCCGAGCGAAGGAGACCTCCATTCTCAAATCCCTCTTACAGAGAGCATCTCCACACTTCACTGAGCCAAACCCCTCACTTACCTCTGGAACCCTAGTTGCGAAATAGTGCCGCCTTGCCGAGAGCCCTTCTTCTCGCCTCCGCTGCCAGTGTCTTGAGGCCGCTTCTTCTCGGCGCCGTTTCAGGTGAAACCGAACCCCTCGTCCCACTGAAGCTATTAGTGCCACGATTTCACTTCTAACGCCGTGTTCTTCTTCTTCCACCTCTCGCCATTTCCGCCTCTCCTCGTGGGTGTTGCTCGAGACTCTTCCGCCGAATTGACTTCATATCCAGACTCTCCTCGCCGAAATGATTCTCCCAGAGCCTTCGCATTCGCCGGATCTTCGCCGGAAAGTCATCGCCAGTCAGCCCTAGCCGTGCTCTGCTTTTGAGTCTGCGCGCAGGAGCCATCGGGCTGGGGTTGAAGAAGAAGCCAGAGCAAAGGCGCTTTCATTTCTGGAAAACGTATTCCCTCTTTTCCAACCAAATTAAATATTCTAGTTTGAATATCTTTTCGAGTTTAATCAAAACTCGATAGGATAAATTTGTATATTCATTTAAAATCGGAAGAATCTAAATATGTAAAAATATTTAGTTTTTGAAGTATAGGATTATTATTTAAATTAAACTTTGATTTTGGTGCTAATATAATGTTAATGAGAATTTGTGAATAATAAGTAATGAAATGATGAAATCAGTATTCATGAGATTTTAGAATCAGGAAGTATTCAAATATTCAAAAACATTTGATTTTTGAGTAACAAAACAATTATTCGAATTAAACTCGGACTAGTATCCCATTATGGTCTTTAATGCAAATCTATGTATAGTAAATTGTAGCATGATAAAATAAGTTCTTGTTGTCTCTGGAATTTTAATAAACTTAATCATGAAAATATATTTAATCTTTGAGCAAGGTTTAATTCATTTGTTTAGCAACCATTAGTAAAGCTTAATATGGCCATTAATAGAAATGAGTGTATAATAGTTCATAAAACCATATAAGAAATGAATATGTGCTTCTGGGATCTTAATAAGCCTAATCATACAGAGATATTAATATTTGAACTAAGTTAATGCATTTCATTGTGACCATTAGTAAACCCTAGCATGAACATTAGTAAGAATAGTAGCATGATAGCTCATAAAATGGTAGCAGCACCTTGAATGGGTTCCTGGAAACAGAAGGATCCATGTGTGCAAAAATATTTGGAATCGGACTTAATTGGTATTCTTTTAATAGAAGGAAATGTTAATCATAACAATAAGTAAATAGATAATCTATTGCAATTGAAGTTGAAATAATGCCAAATCAGTTCGAAACATTTCTAGGATGGTATTACGCTAATGCACGAAAAATGAATCAAAGATCATGTATGGTGTAGTTAGAAACTAAGTTTGAACTTGGCGATTTAAGGTTTGCAAATGTCACCATTTAGGCTATTTCAACAATAGATAAAGTAACTCATCCAAATACTAAAATCAGTAGAATCAGTTTAGAAACAACTGTACAAAGTTTATACTACCATATTCTATGAAAAGAATCTTATTTCATTTAGGTTTGCATATTAATCCAAATAGCTTAAAACCCTTAATCGTTAATCTGCCATTCCCTTTCTTGCCGATTTGGAATAGTGTAGTCTTTAAGTATAGCGTGAACCAATTTAGCGATAAGATTATAGTCTGCTTAAAATCCTAAAACTTATGGAACTAGTTTAGTAATGTTCTTCAAAGTGTAGACTACCCTGTTATAAAAAGATAATCTCATTTTATCGAGATTTACCTATTCTTCTTATTAGCTCAAAACCCTTAAGTGATAACCTTTTGTTTCACCTTCCTGCCGATTCCGAATAGCGTCAATTTAACATGCCACTTAAGCCTCTTCAGCAATGATTATAATGTATCAGCTAAGGCCAAAGATTCATGGAATCAGCTTAGGATTGTTATACAAAGTATAAATCATCTTAATATGAAGAATTGACCATATTCCATCATGTTTTGCATACAAATCCTAATAGCCAAACAACCCTAAGCGCTCATGTGCTTAAAAGCCACAATGCAATTGAGCATATGTATGCCTGCATGTCTTCAGGTGTGCTCTTTTGCTCATATATTCCTATCTGATGTATATGAGTCATAGAGGTCAGCCATTAGTAACCAAAAGTTTAAATCAATATTGTTTTGAATCTGAATCCTAATAGAGCAAAACCCGCAAATATTAAAGATTGGCAGAACTCATATCATGAATAGTAAATCAATGAAACCTTGCAACTAATGATTAATTCTATTAATCCAAACTATTTTTGCGTCTTGAATTCGTAAAATAAGATTAATAAATTCATAAAGAGCAATCCATGTTTCTTGTGAAGAATTTTACTTGTTCTTTCTATCTTTTCTCTTTTGCCTTATTGAAGTCAGTATTTTGCGTTATTTTCCGTTGTTCGACGTGTAGAACCGACGTCTCTAGCTTCGTCATCGTCGCCGATTTCGTCGTCAACCGCACTCCTCGCCTTCGTCGTAATCAGTGATTAAGCAAGGCAAGCATCCTTTGACCATATTGATCCCAGTATTTTATATTCTTTTTGTGCATTAAATTGTTTCATGCATGCGTTTATTTTATATAAATCTGCTATTTTGTGGAGTTGGTAGATAAACCTGTTGTCACATGAAACTCCTTGCTGATTATGGAAATGTGAACTTTGATAACCATAGGTTGAGGTTAAGCATTACTTAATGTCTTCATGGGTATACACGATCATATTAACACCTTAGCCATGCTTTAATATATGAGAACAGAGATGATCATGATTAAAGTTGTTTACGAAATGTTTTACATGAAACTGAATGATCCTTTTTGGGAAAATGGTTGCTAGTACTTTGATTAAAACCCAAAATAAAACTATGCTTTGATGCGGCGATTATTGGCAATAGCGAATGTGCGTATGGAATTGCACGTAGAGTAGGGTGGAGTGTCGCCTGTGTCAACAATTAAGGACCGAGCATCGTGTTGTATGATCCAAGAAAATCATTACAAACCACAAGGGTGAGAATGGGGTAGCCATAGCTTGTTATGTTAATTAGACATGGCTTTGTACATTGGTAGGCGGAGCTCGCACAGAGTTTTCGGTCAGGTCTACCTGACGACGGGTATTCGGTCAGTCTACTTGCTAATGCAGCGGTGTACGCATACTGCCGTGTTGAAACGTTGTGTTGTGTTGGTGTCTTGAAAGTGGATCCACGACTTCGCGTGTGTGTTTACGGTTCTCTGGCGGGGTTAACGTCCGGGCTGGTCAAAGCTATGTCTAGGTAATGTAATGACTATGTATGATCGCTCGATCGCATACTCGTATGGCGATCCACGGTGACGTGGTGAGTTGATCATTCCTTGTGGGTGCAGTTGTACACCTCTCTGAGTTTAAATCTAATTGATTAGCCGTACTTTCGCGGTCATGGGTGTCTTGGTGAACTTGCACATGTTAAATGTTTTATTATTTCAAAAGGGTTGGTATCTTTTGTTTTGCAAAAGCTGTGTTTTATGTCGAAGAGTGACATTATTGGATTTGAGGATATGTTGTTTAAGTCGCTCACGTCATGGAGGATTTGTGAGTGTTACTTATGCTTTATTTATTTGTTATCAATTATATGCTCTTACAAATTCCGTTGCAAATAACTTGATTTACAAATGCAAATTCGCTTTATGCAAATTAACCGTATTAGCCTTTCCTTTGAAATGGCTGCATGTATCATAGGTTTGCTCAAGTCTTCTTGAGTATGTGAAATACTCACCCTTGCTTAATTATATTGTAGGTGGTTTAGAATCGAAGCTTGAAGTTGTTAAATCGCGAGTTCTGGATTCTTTTGAACCGATCTTTTCTAAGGAATTTATGCCTAGTCAGTTGACTGCGGGATTGGATGGGCAAACTGCAGATAATGCTTCCTTTGCTACTATATTTCTCTGACTTGTAATATTTCTGTAATTAATCGTTTCCGCTTAATTATTATTTGTATGGTTGTGATTTCCAATTGTTGTAAACATGTGAGTGCTAGCTACTGATCCAGGGAATAGCACAGTAATCACATGGAGGTTCCTGTTCTTCAGAAGAACGGGGTCTCACAGCTTTGGTATCAGAGCTATACTGACCGTAGGATAAACCTTAGATAGAATGGTCGTTAGTATTGGAATAAGCAAATTCAAAATCTTATCTTCAAAAGCTACTGTATTTGCAAAATGTAGGCTTTGCTATTCTTTTCCTCTTCTTAAGATTCTATTCTTACCCTTACTGTCATTTGGATTTTCAAACAAACTCTTCTTTCCTTAAAAATGATTTTCCTTTGCTGTTGATTCTGAAGACCTTCCAGACTTGTTGCTACCATGCTTCATGCCAACCAAAGATGACTGCAACATCTACGCCAACCATCTCAAGAAAGCATACAATACTTCGCTAACCTCGACAAAACAGAAGCTCAACTTGAAGACTCTACTTCACGAAGAAACAGCTTCACCAACAGTAAAAAGGCCGAAGATTAGAATAAATTAGGATCTACCTTAAGATGAGAACCCATACGCGTAGTATATTATTTCGCTCTAGTTATATAGAACAATTTATGTTGTCGTTATGTCTCTTGCTACTTGAAATTGGTTCTGTTTCTGAATGTCAGGACTGATTTATGTGTAACTTGACCACTATGGTTAAAGTTTCATAATAAATTGTCCTCATGTATGAATATCGAAAATTCAACCCATAGGATGAATAAGAAGTCATGAAATAGCTCCTCTCATCTTTTTATAAAGCTTTGTACAAACTGTCCCTTCTTCTGTATAAATTCTTACTTACGTAACCATTATAGTCATTAACCTTCTTAAAATTTAATCTCATCCAGATTTGTAATACAAACTCCATTACTACTTTTAACTTGACTTGAAACCACACCACCCATATATAAACCGAGTTCAACATCTCACCATATTAGTAAAATAGTCTCCATGCCACTTCTAGCTTCTTGAGACCAGACCAAGATGTTCATAGTCATCAACTTGCCTAAGCTGTTTCAAATTAAAACCTAATCCTTTCCCATAGTAATTTTTAACCATGCCGCAAAAACTCGCCTCATTGCTTTATTTGGATTCTATACCATAAAAATGAGTGAGAACTAGAAAAGTTCTATACTTCTAACAGAAACCTTCGAATGGATGTTAAAAATGGAAACTAGGAAAATTGGAAATCCTATTTTTCTAAAAAGATTAGCATCAGTTATACATATACTCTTCTCTCATCTATAGAATTTAATTTCTTTATCTATGTATTTATTTCTCCTCTGTAGAATTTCTTTCTCCATTCTTAAATTATTCTCTCTAAAAGTGTTTCGCTCCTTATCTTTTGCGAAATGAAAACACACCAACAAATCCTTTTGAAAATAATTCTGGTAACAAGTCGGCAACTTCATGACATCTGCATCAACAACTCCAACAAAATGGAAGCAATGAAAGATCACAGTTTCTCCGACTTCATCAAAGCCTGGGAATGCCGACATCAACAAATGGTGCAAAGTTTAAAAGAAACTCGTCACTGAATAGCCTACCTTGGAAGATAGCAGTATGCGAGCTACATATTATTCTAGCTATGTAGTAAACCTTTTATACATAAATACATGTGGCCAGTAAAAGAAAAACCTTAGATACCCTTCCTACCTATTAAGTTGAATATATATATGTGTATATAGTATTTCTGTGTATTGAAATTTTGTTGCAAATCTTTTGTGTTCTTTCGGGTTACTCTCGTGAATGTTAAACCACTAGGTTGAAAATTACGACGTGCTAACCCTGCTTAATAAGAAAATTTTAATTAAAAAGATTTTAAAGAACGAAACGTTGCCTCATAAACCAAACTAAAAACTACTTAATCTGCATAGAGACCGCAACTAGAGTTAATTGGAAAGAATCAAATATTACTTCGTATGTAGATAACCCTTATCTAACCATCTTTCTATGATTCCAACATCTTATCAAATGTGGTTGCAAAATGCCTGAAACCCAACGGAATTTCATCTAAATAACTTTATCTTAACAAATATCGTTGCAGGATGCCTGTGACGAGATCCCTTAGCAAAAAGCTTGGAAGTAAAATCCTACCAGGCCTTCAACCTCGAAATGAAGATTCTACTCCAGCTCTTGCCGAGAAAACAAAGTATTTGGATCAAAAAGCCCCTACTACATCTTATTTAATACCTAAGCATTGCTCCTTGGAGTATTGTCAGCCTAGCAAATCCAAAGCCCGTGCTTGCATTCGCTGTGGAGAAATAGGTCACACTGATGATGAGCATCCAAACAACTGCTCCAGTTGTGAAGGAAATCATTCTCCTGGAAAATGTCCTATGGACAATATCACTTGTTTTCTTTGTGAAGGTCAAGATCATTATCCACCGCAGTGCCCCCTTGATCCCTTAGTCACTGCTGCAGTTCAGCATCAACGAGAAAAACTTCAAGCCTTAGTTACTCAAGAGTTGGCAAATAGAAGAAAAGCTGTACAAGAAAAGTCACTTGAAGAGTCAAAGAAACAGCACTTCAACCATGACAACCTCCAACCCAAAAATAGTAAATGGCCATCACTATCAGCATGTTTGTATTGTGGAGAAGAAGGTCATTGGGCTAAGGAATGTCCTAAGAAGCAGCAAGATGAGATTCGCAAGGGAAACCATATTGAGCATACCATTGTACCCAACAAGTCACCGCGAGAAAAGCGTGAATGCTTCAACTGTCACCAAAAGGGCCATCTTGCTAAGCAATGCCTCCAAGAAGAACTAGTACCTCCTGCAACCATAGTCATGCCAGAAATCACTGCTGTTAAGATTACAACTTCAAGAGTAGAAGGATCAAAATCCAAAGTGAGTTGCTCAAAAGGTCAGATAAAGAAAAGGCGTTTGAACAAGAACGCTTGTCCCCAGAAGAATTCTATTCAACTTCATTCTCAATTTCAATCACCATCTGTTCATCCCTCCAACAACACCAATGAACAGCTATCTAATGTTCAAAATCGAAAGGTCCATGTCATCTGTTTTTGCTGTGGTAATTATGGACATTACGCCTATATAGTTGCCCAAGGAAAAATCAGCAAGCTCCTGGACCTGCATTCAATTCAGCTCAAAATGTCAAGTGTAGTCCTTCAGCAATTACCGCAGAAGAAGTCCAGGACCCACCAGATTCAGAACCAAACTAATGATGTTACTCACTTCAACTAAGATGGACTGGGATGCTTCACCAACGTCAACCCAAGAAGAGTTCTACTTCACCTTTTCAAGAAAGATATTAGTAGCTTCTGAACTATTTTGGAGACCTAGACAACATCAAGTGCCTAAAACAACCCCTGCCTCGACGTTAGACTCTGAATGTAAATATATTCCTCATATGGTTGTAATCGACCCTTAATATGGTATTGAGTATGCCTTTTGTGTATTCAATCTTTGCAAGCAATCTTTTAATCCTGTACATTTCGTTTCTTCGTAGTTGGCCAATCCAAAGAAGATGAAAACCCTCTGTTTATTAAAATGATCAAACGAATCAAATCATCAGGATCACTTTATAATTCTTTTACCTCAAACCGATACTTGAATTATCTCTACTGTGTTTCAATTTACCGTCAACCCGAAATGACATTCTCGCTCAGCTCATTTCATCAGCTAGTGTCGAACTATACAAGTCAACCATTATATTCAAATATCTTTCTAGATACTAAACATTCGGTTTTTCCCAAGTAAATCTAATGACAATACACCTTCTCCTTCATCACAACCATATTATGTATACCTCATGTCAATCTTAAAATCTGATTATCCTTATTTACATAATTATTCAAACAAAAGAGACTTGTAAAAAGTACTAGCTAGTATCCCTCCTCTGCTTATATAAAACCTAAATGAGAAGTCCTCTCTATTCTTCGTACGTCAACTTGGAATCGCAAGACGAAGATCCAGTACAGCAATTGCAATGAAGACGACGTATTAACAGAACGACAAAGTCACCTCCGATGAAAAATTCCCAGATCTATCTCATCCTCGAGAATTGCGATGTTCATGGTAGTCACCGTTTCCAAATCCGAGGTAACCTGGCGCTACGATATATATTAGGCCATGCCGTATTGTTAAGAAAATGGGAGAAAAAGAAAAGGCATATAAGTTAGAGTTATCATCCTAGCTCTAGTATTTATAATATCTTCTAGCTATCGCAAATAAGGAAATATTTTCGTCTTCCTTCAAAACTCACCCGGCTAAATGAAATCGATCTATAACCTAATTTAACTCATCGGAAGCACTCGGTTAGAATCCTAAAAGAAGCTGAACGCCACACTCGTAATAAATTTCGCCAGGCGATCAAGGTTCAACGAAGCAATCATTTTGAAGAATAAGCAACTCGGAAACGAGAAGATCGACTCAAGGAAAAGTTTTCGACTTTTTTTAGAATTACTTTCCCCTTAGATCCGCCAAATCTGGGGTCGAGATTTACGTAAGAGGGTAGATCTGTAACATCTGAAAATTCAATAAAGTGAAAATGAATATTTTAAATTTGAAAATATTTATTTACGAGTTTCTTGGCATTATTGAATTTTATTTGGATTTCCTTTCGAGTTTTGCATTGCATGAGAAATTCAATAAATGGAAAATAAAGAAGGAAAAATAGAAAAAGGCAAGAATACAAAAAAATAAAAGTTTAGAAAATTGCCACGAGAACCCTGATCATTCAATTAAATTATTTTAGCTACCAATTGAGATTTTATGCATAAAATAATGAAGAAGAAAAAGGAAAAAGATAACTTTTAAAATCCAAATAATGCATTGTTAGAATTCACATAAAATGATGAAATCACAAATGGAGCTGAAAATTTTATAAAAGCATTTTGAGATTAAATCCTTTTGAAAAACAAAGTTTCAAAAATAATAGACTTCGTTTGATCTCAAATAAAAATCAAAGCCAGAGGTTAGAAATTCAAATGGTCGCTATTGAAAGAATATTAGTAATTTCTCGATAACTCATCTTAATCTAAAAATTTTACCAGACATCAAACCCTGTCCATAGATCTCGGTCAAAAAGTTTGATGAATTTCTACCATGATCCGATAGCGCAATAAAATCAGCGAGAAGGAGAAATTGACCCCAATCACCCTGTCTTCCCTTGATCACTCACCGCCGTGTGGGCCATCCGTCGATTTTTCGTTCCGTTGGCACATTGTTGAATTCTCCAGTCACTGACAATGGACCCAGGACCCTGCTTCCAGATTCTTCCTTCAACCCCCGTTCTTCCCCTCGATTCACTCCACTCTAGAACTACTCCCGAAGCTCTGACCAAATTCCACTTCCTCGCTGCAAATCTCTGGCTATGAGCCTCTCCTCCCTGACCGCAATGACCTCCTCCCTCATTCCCCCTCACTTCCCTTCCCTCTCCTCAAGCCAAGGCGCAAGAAACCCATCCCCTGTCCGCCATGGCTATGAGGCTCTGAGCATGAAGCGCGAAGGAAAATCCGAGCGAAGGAGACCTCCATTCTCAAATCCCTCTTGCAGAGAGCATCTCCACACTTCACTGAGCCAAACCCCTCACTTACCTCTGGAACCCTAGTTGCGAAATAGTGCCGCCGCCGAGAGCCCTTCTTCTCGCCTCCGTGCAGGTGTCTTGGGCAGCCGCTTCTTCTCCGGCGCTGTTTCTAGGTGAAACCGAACCCCCTCGTCCCACTGAAGCTATTAGTGCCACCGATTTCACTTCTAACGCCGTGTTCTTCTTCTTCCACCTCTCGCCATTTCCGCCGCCTCTCCTCGTGGTATGTTGCTCGAGACTCTTCCACGAATTGACTTCATATCCAGACTCTCCTCATGGTGATTCTCCCAGAGCCTTCGCATTCGCGGATCTTCGCGGAAAGTCATCGCCGATCAGCCCTAGCCGTGCTCTGCTTTTTGAGTCTGCTTGAGAGCCATCGGTTTGGGGTTGAAGAAGAAGCGAACAAAGGCGCTTTCATTTCGAAAACGTATTCCTCTTTTCCAACCAAATTAAATATTCTAGTTTGAATATCTTTTACGGTTTTAATCAAAACTCAGTGAGGATAAATTTGTATATTCATTTAAAATCGAGAAGAATCTAAATATGTAAAAATATTTAGTTTTTGAAGTATAGGATTATTATTTAAATTAAACTTTGATTTTGGTGCTAATATAATGTTAATGAGAATTTGTGAATAATAAGTAATGAAATGATGAAATCAGTATTCATGAGATTTTAGAATCGGGAAGTATTCAAATATTCAAAACATTTGATTTTTGAGTAACAAAACAATTATTCAATTAAACTCGGACTAGTATCCCATTATGGTCTTTAATGCAAATCTATGTATAGTAAATTGTAGCATGATAAAATAAGTTCTTGTTGTCTCTGGAATTTTAATAAACTTAATCATGAAAATATATTTAATGTTTGAGCAAGGTTTAATTCATTTGTTTAGCAACCATTAGTAAAGCTTAATATGGCCATTAATAGAAATGAGTGTATAATAGTTCATAAAACCATATAAGAAATGAATATATGCTACGGGATCTTAATAAGCCTAATCATACAGAGATATTAATATTTGAACTAAGTTAATGCATTTCATTGTGACCATTAGTAAACCCTAGCATGAACATTAGTAAGAATAGTAGCATGATAGCTCATAAAATGGTAGCAGCACCTTGAATGGGTTCCTGGAAACAGAAGGATCCATGTATGCAAAAATATTTGGAATCGGACTTAATTGGTATTCTTTTAATAGAAGGAAATGTTAATCATAACAATAAGTAAATAGATAATCTATTGCAATTGAAGTTGAAATAATGCCAAATCAGTTCAAACATTTCTAGGATGGTATTCGCTAATGCGAAAAATGAATCAAAGATCATGTATGGTGTAGTTAGAAACTAAGTTTGAACTTGGCCGATTTAAGGTTTGCAAATGTCACCATTTAGGATATTTCAACAATAGATAAAGTAACTCATCCAAATACTAAAATCAGTAGAATCAGTTTAGAAACACTGTACAAAGTTTATACTACCATATTCTATGAAAAGAATCTTATTTCATTTTGGTTTGCATATTAATCCAAATAGCTTAAAACCCTTAATCGTTAATCTGCCATTCCCCTTTCTTGCCGATTTGGAATAGTGTAGTCTTTAAGTATAGCGTGAACCATTTTAGCGATAAGATTATAGTCTACTTAAAATCCTAAAACTTATGGAACTAGTTTAGTAATGTTTTTCAAAGTGTAGACTACCTGTTATAAAAAGATAATCTCATTTTATCGAGATTTGCCTATTCTTCTTATTAGCTCAAAACCCTTAAGTGATAACCTTTTGTTTCACCTTCCCGCCGATTCGAATAGCGTCAATTTAACATGCCACTTAAGCCTCTTCAAAGAATGATTATAATGTATCGGCTAAGGCCAAAGATTCATGGAATCACTTAGGATTGTTATACAAAGTATAAATCATCTTAATATGAAGAATTGACCATATTCCATCATGTTTTGCATACAAATCCTAATAGCCAAACAACCCTAAGCGCTCATGTGCTTAAAAGCCACAATGCAATTGAGCATATGTATGCTGCATGTCTTGGTGTGCTCTTTTGCTCATATATTCCTATCGATGTATATGAGTCATAGAGGTCACCATTAGTAACCAAAAGTTTAAATCAATATTGTTTTGAATCTGAATCCTAATAGAGCAAAACCCGCAAATATTAAAGATTGGCAGAACTCATATCATGAATAGTAAATCAATGAAACCTTGCAACTAATGATTAATTCTATTAATCCAAACTATTTTTGCGTCTTGAATTCGTAAAATAAGATTAATAAATTCATAAAG
Organism: Guadua angustifolia; assembly: GCA_036346375.1. Taxonomy (NCBI): domain Eukaryota; kingdom Viridiplantae; phylum Streptophyta; class Magnoliopsida; order Poales; family Poaceae; genus Guadua; species Guadua angustifolia. Next base: position 3,142,474 of record CM070515.1, on the reverse strand, counting down.
AGCAATCCATGTTTCTTGTGAAGAATTTTACTTGTTCTTTCTATCTTTCTCTTTTGCCTTATTGAAGTCAGTATTTTGCGTTATTTTCCGTTGTTCGACGTGTAGAACCGACGTCTCTAGCTTCGTCATCGTCCCCGATTTCGTCGTCAACCGCACTCCTCGCCTTCATCGTAATCAGTGATTAAGCAAGGCAAGCATCCTTTGACCATATTGATCCCAGTATTTTATATTCTTTTTGTGCATTAAATTGTTTCATGCATGCGTTTATTTTATATAAATCTGCTATTTTGTGGAGTTGGTAGATAAACCCGTTGTCACATGAAACTCCTTGCCGATTATGGAAATGTGAACTTTGATAACCATAGGTTGAGGTTAAGCATTACTTAATGTCTTCATGGGTATACACGATCATATTAACCTGCTTAGCCATGCTTTAATATATGAGTGTTAGCGTACTCTACGCTGGGGTACCCTCTCCGCCGCACAAAAGCAGTCAATCAAGCGGTCAACATACCTAATCCACGTGGCGCCCGGGCGGTGGCGAAGCACGCCTCGCCGCCGCGTGAAATCCACGTGGCGCCCGGCGGCGGTGGGCGAGCACGCCTGCTGCGCCGGAAGAATCACGTGGCGCGGCGGCGAGCGGTGGGCGAAGCACGCCTGCTTCGCCCGGCGGAAGTCCACGTGGCGCCCGGCGGCAGTGGCGAAGCACGCCTCGCCGCCGGCGGAAGTCCACGTGGCGCCCGGCGCAGTGTGGGCGAGCACGCCTGCGCCAAGAAGACAAAAGGTGGAGCGGTGGCCGCCTCAAGGCTCCTTACACTACCGTACCAGGACGGCAAGCCTGCCGTAGCAGGCTTATCAGTTGCAAGGGTTTCTGCGACAAGCCCATTCCTCTAACGCCTCTCACCTACCTGTCACAAAGGGGTCCCATCCGTGGGACAGGCGAAAACGCAGCGTAAGCATTTAATGAGGCTAGAGGCAGGGACAAAGACAGAAGGAGTAATAAATGTATAAGGATCAAGCATGATGACTCCTTTTACCTACTCCCATGCTTTGGCCTATATAAGGGCCCTCGGATGCGTGGGGAAGGGAGGTCTTTTTCGGCGGAGGTTGAAGAAAGAAAACCACAGTATAGCAGTAGAGCCCAAGGAAGAACTTGTAATTCCCAAGCTTTGTACTGTACCAGTGAAAGACACTCTTTGGAAGCAATCTAGCAGGAAGTAAGGCTATTACCCAAGCGAAGGGGGCCTGAACCTGGGTAAAAAATCCGTGTGTCATCCATAGTTCGTAGAGGCCAACGTTTGCCGCGCGGGAGTCTCTAGGGTTTCCCCTCGCTAGGATTAGCCAGCTGCGAAGACGCCCTCCTTCCGAACCAAACCCGGTCTGTCGACTCCGGGCCTGTTAGGTGGAATACGCCGACAGGGGCGCGCCAGGTAGGGGGCTAGTGGTTGGATTCTCCGGCGAACTCCCCGGCGGACTTTGGCGTTCGCAGGCGGGCTCGTGCATCAGGAGATGGCGGATCCTCAGCGCCAGGATACCGCGGGGGCGAGCGACGACCAAGGCGCCTCCCGGCCGTCACGCCGGTCGAGGGACCATCTCGCTCCCGCCGCAGGTGGTGCAGGCTATGCTCCCGCAGACTCGGGAGCGGCCCGTGCGTCATGGTGGCCTTGGAGGCGGCCACCCCTGCCCAGAACTTGCACGCCGCTCGTGCTCTTCTGGACCACCCTCCGGTGGAGCTCGCGGGGGATTCTCCGGCCACTCCGTGGCTGCGAAGCATCGCTGGCCTCGTGGATGCGCCCAACTCGGGTAGGGCTCCCGCCACGGTCGGTCGAAGGCGTGCCTTGGCGCCTAAGGCGCTGCAGGCGTTCTCGGGCCTCTAGCCGCCCCCCAGAAGGGCCCCGCCGGCGGGCCGGGCCAAGGAAGGGCGCGCGCCATCGATCCCGGTTCCTCGAGGCCGTGGGGACCTCCGCTCTCATCTGGGACGAGAGTCGCGGCGTATGGCGGCGACCTCCGTGGTCGCCTGCCGCGCCACCCGGACCAAGAGCGTCGCCATGGCAAGCAGGTGGCGGCTGACAATGAAAGTCCCCCTCGTGGCTCTCACTCGCAGAACCGGGAGGAGGTCCACTCCTCCAGCTCTACGGCGAGCCGGGCCTCGCGCTCTCATGCACGGCCCCCGGACCGGGCCCCCGATGAGCGGCTCGGCTCCCTCTACGGTGTCGGGTGTCAGGCCTTTTCCCGGCGGCTGCGACGCGTAACGTGGCCGGATAGGTTCCGCCCGGCAGCCATCGAAAAGTACGACGGCACCACCAACCCAGAGGAGTTCCTCCAAATTTACACGACGATGGTGCGGGCAGCTGGCGGATCTGAAAAGGTCATGGCCAACTACCTCCCAACAGCCTTGACAGGCTCTGCCCGCTCCTGGCTGCTGAATCTCCCCCGAGGGTCGGTGCACTCGTGGGGAAAGCTATGCGACCTCTTCGTCGCCAACTTCCAGGGCTCCTTTGCGCAGCCCGGCGTGGAGGATGACCTTCACGCTTTGGAGCAAGAGAAGGGGGAGTCGCTTCGCGACTTCATTCGGCGGTTCTGCCATTGCCGCAACACGATCCCCCACATTTCCGAGCAGTCGGTCGTCATCGCCTTCCGGAGAGGCGTACGCGACCGCAAGATGAAGGAGAAGATGGCCACCCGCACCATCGGCACCACCTCCGAGCTTTTTTCCCTCGCACATAAGTGCGCGCGGGCCGCAGAAGCAAGGGGGCCGGCGCCCGGTCCCAAGGGTGGCCATGGCAAGGATGAGGCCGGGACCTCGAAGGGTTCCGGCCGCTCGAGTAAGAAGGCGGAAGCTTGAGGCGGGGGACCCGCAGGTCTTGCAGCCGAGCGCGGCAGAGCGATGATGAGGATGATCTGCGCGAAGAAGCGCAACCGCCGTGATCGGCGGGATGATCGCCGTGACCGGCCCGATGGTCGCCGCGATCGGCGCGATGACCGCCGCGGTCGCAGGGACGACCGCCGCGAACAAAAGGAGGGCGAGCCGTATTGCCCTATCCACCGCACTAACACCCACGACCTGGACAACTGTCGGGTCGTGGACAAGATGGTGGAAAAACGGCTCAAGGAACGCCGCCCCGGTGACGATCAAGATGAAGACCCGGCCCCGCTGGCCTTCCAGCAGGCCGATCACGCGGTGGCCTATATCCATGGTGGATCCTCCACCTTCCCCTCCAACGCCGCTTATAAACGGCAGAAGAGGGAGGTCTGCACCGCCGCGTCTAGCTCGGGGTCGGGTCGGATGCTGAAGTGGTCCGAGCAAGCGCTCACCTTCAGTCAGGCCGACCATCCCGAGGGCGCCACGTGATGCAGGATACCTCCCGGTCGTGGTATCGCCCACTGTTCGAAATGTGCGGCTAAGCGGCGTGTTGGTGGACGGAGGAGTTCTATCAACCTCTGTCCTCTTGGCATTCTTGGCGCTCGAGATCCGCGGCCGGATCTGCGCCCACTCTGCCCTTCTTGGGGTAGCTCGGTGGTATGTTTCCCACAGGCGAGTCGCCTCCCGTCACCTTCGGGGAGGGACAACTACCGCACCAGTGGTGGACTTCGAGGTCGCCGATTCGACCTCCCTATAATGCCCTCGCTTTCGGCGGTGGCGTTGACCCAGTTCATGGCGGCCACCCACTATGCGTACATGGTGGTGAAGATGCCAGGGCCCGCTGGCCCCATTGCGATCAGGGTGAACAAGGCCGAGGCTTTGCGCTGCTTCAAAGACGCGCAAGACCTGGCCGGCGTCACCTGCGGCGGGCGCCCAGACGCCACTTCCTCGGGAGCCCCTCAGGCCCGGACCCGTGCCTCGCCTGGCTCTGCCGGTGAGGTTAAGGCGGTCGCCCTGAGTGAGGGAGAACCCCGAAAGGTCGTCAACATCGGCGCCAACCTCAGCGCCAAATAGGAAGACGCGCTCATCACCTTCCTCCGGTCTAATTCCGACGTGTTCGCCTGGCAACCGTCCGATATGGCTGGGGTCCCCAGGGAGGTGATTGAGCACCGGTTAACGCCTCCCGAGGTAGCGTCCGGTCCGGCGAAGGTCGGGGCGGCGCCCGGCGACAAGATGCCATTCGAGAGGAGGTAGAAGGCTCTTGGCGAGCGAGGGTTATCGAGGAGGTCTCATCATCGAGTGGCTTGCTAACCTGTGCTCGTTAAGAAATCCAACGGAAAGTGGCGCATGTGTGTCGATTTCATCGACCTCAACAAAGCCTGTCCGAAGGATCCCTATCCCCTGCCGCGAGTCGATCTCATCGTTGACTCCACGGCCGGGTGCGAGTTGCTGTGCTTCCTGGATGCGTACTCCGGATATCACCAAATCAGCATGGCACTTGGAGACGAAGAGAAGACTGCTTTTGTAACCCCTGCGGGTGTATATTGTTACGTAAGAATGGCTTTTGGTTTAAAAAATACCGGTTCAACTTACCAGCGTGCCATGCATATCACCTTCCGCCCCCAGCTAGGGCGAAATCTTGAAGTTTATGTCGATGACTTGGTTGTGAAGATTAAGAAGAGCGATGAATTGATCCAAGACCTGGAGGAAACCTTTGCTAGCCTCCGGAAGAATTGTTTGAAGCTAAACAGGAAAATGCATGTTAGATTGTGCCCTCCGGCAAGCTGTTGGGTTTTCTGGTGTCAAGCCGGGGCATCGAAGCCAACCCTGACAAGATATCGGCCATCGAGCACATGAAACCACCAGCGCGGCTTAAGCAAGTCCAATGCTTGGCCGTACTTTGGCCTCACTGGGCGGTTCATTGCCCGGTTGGGGGAAAAAAGCTTGCCCCTGTTTAAGTTGCTGAAGAAGACGAACCACTTTGAGTGGACTGAAGAAGCCCAGAAGGCATTTGAAGAATTGAAGCAGTACCTTTCCTCTCCTCCGGTGCTGGTCTCTCCCGCGCCGGGTGAGCCCTTGCTCCTGTATATCGCTGCCACCCCTGAGGTGGTAAGCGCAGTGTTGGTCGCGGAGAGGGAAGGCGTTCAGAAGCCGGTTTACTACATCAGTAAGGTGTTGCACGAAGCGGAAACCCGGTACCCGCAGGCTCAAAAGATATTGTATGCGGTCCTGGTGGCGTCCAGGAAGCTGCGGCATTACTTCCAAGGACGGGAAATTACCGTGGTCACGGCCTACCCTCTACGCGAGATCCTACATAACCGAGAAGCTGAAGGCCGGATTGCGAAATGGGCGGTGGAGCTGGGGGAATTCAACCTCAAGTTTGTACCTCGCACCGCCATCAAGAGTCAAAAGCTGGCGGAGTTCGTCGCCGAGTGGACCCCCGCCACTTCGGAGACTGCTGAAGAAACCCCCGCGCCCTCTCCCTGGACCTTATTCTTCGATGGCTCTTTCCGTTTGGAAGGCCTTGAAGTGGGGTTGTCTGGTCTCTCGGCCAGGAGATATCCTCCAGTATGTGGTCGCCCTTGATTTCAAGGCCACAAACAACATAGCCGAATCTGAAAGCTTTGCTAGTAGGGTTCGCGATCGCTTCAGCTATTTGGGATCCGCGTCTCGAGTCAAAGGTGACTCCTGCTGGTCATTAATCAAGCGGAAGGAGTTTGGTGTTCGACTCCACCATGGCGGTGTACTTGGCGGAAGTCCGGAGGATGGAGCGTCATTTTGAAGGGTTGGGGTATGTTCATATCCCCCGGCGCGACAACCACCTTGCGGATGGGCTCTCCCAGCTTGCATCCTCAAAGGCTCCCGTTCGGTCGGGGTCTTGAAGAAAGACTATCGCGCCGATCCGCCATGACCCCGGTTGGTGGGGATGATGGTGTCATTGTCGCGACCCGCAGTTGAGTGGGGATAGCGGCAAGGTACATCCACGACCTCCGGCTCAGTGGGGAAAGCGGTGCATTATCCACGACCTCGGTTCGGGAGGAAAGCGGCGTGCCGCCTCGGCCCAGTCGGGAGGAAGACGGCGGCGGCCGCCGAGGCGATACCGGGGAAAAGCTTCGGCCCGGTGAGTGCCGGCGAAAGCACCGAGTGGTCGCCACCCTTGGGCGAGGAAGATCGATGGATGGACCCTATCACGGCCTTCTGCGTGACCAAGTGATCCCCGACGGCGATGCCTCGGTGAGAAGATTGCACGTAAGGCCAAGTGCTATACTCACGGTAGGTGGGGACCTATATCGCCCGAGCGTAAGCGAATTCTCTTGAAGTGCATCACTTTCGGGAAGAGGGAGCACCGCTCTCGATATCCATGGGCGTGCGCAAAGGGAGCCATATGTCGGCGAACCCTAGTCGGCAAGCGTTCGCCGAGATTCTATTGGCCTACCGCCCTCCGGGATGCTTGCGGTGGTGAGGACATCTGGCTTGTCGATTCTTCGCCGAGCAAACCCACCGACCATTAAGCTCTCGCAAACCATCCCACTCTCCGGCGTTCGCGATGCAGGGCTGATATCTGGGCCCGTTCACGGGCCACGAGGCTTCACCCACCTCTTTGTCGCCATCGACAAGTTCACCAAGTGGGTCGGCGAGCGATCGGAGCCATCACGGCGCTGCCACCGTTAAGTTCATCGCGGGATCTTCACCGCTTTGGAGTCGCCAACCGCATCATCACCGACAACGGAACTCAGTTCACCAGCGCTGCTTTTTTGGAGTTCTGCGAAGAAATGGGCACCAAAGTATGTTTTGCTTCGGTGGCCCATCCCATGAGCAACGGGCAGGCGGAGCGTGCCAACGCGCTGGTACTGAAGGGCCTCAAGACAAGGGCGTTTGATCGACTCCTACAGGGCGCGATGGGTTGAGAACTCCCGTGTCTTTGTGGTAAACCGCACCACACCTAGCCGGGCCACCGGCGAGACGCCCTTCTTCCTGGTGTACGGGGCGGAAGCCGTCCTCCCCTCCGAGCTATCGCTCGGCTCTCCGCGCGTCTCGATGTTCAACGAAGAAGACCAAGAGGGTCTCCGGCGAGAAGATGTCAACCTTCTGGAAGAGGTGCGGGATCGTGCTGCTCTTCGCGCCGCCCGCTACCAGCAAAGCCTCAGGCGGTACCACGCCACCCGGGTCTCTGAGAGGACAACGGCGATGGCGACTGGTCTTGCGTAGAGTCCAGACGCATGCTGGGTTGAACAAACTGTCTCCCCGGTGGGAGGGCCCCTTCAAGGTGGTCTCAGTATCTCGGCCCGGGGCGGTCCGGTTGGCCCCTGAGGATGGCGAGGAACTGACGAACTCCTATAACATAGAGTTGTTGCGGAAATTCTATCCTTGAAGGAATTGTAAGTACCTCGCTGCTTGCTCCGGTCAGCCGTGAGGTAAGAGCCTCCCTTGGCTGGTTGGTGGCCCGGGGCGGTTAGTAAAGTTGTTACCTAAAGGGTTTTCAATTTGCCGTTGCTGTCCCCTTTTTGCGCCCCTAGCGGCAAGTTTATCTTTGCATGGATGTTCCTAGTTCCGTATGTTTGCTAATTCCTTGATGATCTATAAGAGTCACTGGTGCTGTGCGGACAAGGCCAGGCGACGAAGCGGGATAGATCTTGGTGCTCAAAACGCGGCCCGTACGCCTCGGGTTGGCTCCCTGAAGCACCGCTGGTTGTCACCGCGAGCACCGTTAGTCTAGCACCCCTCCTGGGAACCCGCCGCTTTGACACACGACACCATGGATCGATCTCTAAAAAAAATCGCGAGGACTTAGAAATCAAAAAGGGACCAGGACTCACCCCATGCGGGGACCTATATCGTTCGTTTTCCTCGCGTATGCTTACTCATTCTATTAGTAGCTGCGCCCCAGGCTCCTCCGTGGTCGCCCCAGGCTCCTCCGTGGTCGCCCAAAGCGCTTGGGGGCTGATCGCCCGGTGACATGAAAAGCAAGGTTTTATCACTGGCGAAACGCAAGAACGCCACCCTAACCTAAGCATTTCCGCTGGGTTATGGGACTGGCCGCCTGGCGATTTGATTCAGGGAAGCTGATCATGCAAGATAAGTAAAGCATGCAGGTAATTTTAACTAAAAAATATTCAAAGTTTGCCGGTGCATGCAGAACAGACGAAGATCAAATAAAGATAAAACAAAAAGAGCGATAAGGTGGTCCGGCTCATCAGTCGTCGTCGCCGAGTTCAAGCTCGTCGTCGCCCTCGCCTTCCGCCGCCAGCGGGGTGGAGACATCCATGACCGGCTGGTCTACTTGCGATGCTTGAGCCATGTGTTCGGCGGTCAGCACCAGCGCCCACTTTGAGCATCGTCCCCTCAATGTCGGTTTGTCACCACCGCCATGGGGTCGGCGGCGTCGGCTTGGTGGCGCGCGAAACAGGATGTGGGTCGCGGTCATGATGGCAACCTCACGTCCTTCTCTGGCGGAGCGAGTGGCCAGGGCTTCGGGCAGCCCCAGGAGTGCCTCTGCGGCCTGATTGGTCGCGTGGGCGAACTGCAGCGCGGAGTCCTCCAGGGGCACGTTCAGCGTTACCCCCAAGAGTTCCAGGCACCTCCTGGTGCGCTGGAATGCCTTCTTCAGCATAACGGACAGGTTGCGCCGCAGGCGGAAGGACTCCAGCTCCGAAGTCTTCAGCGCCGTCTCGGCCCTCTCCGCCCGTTCTTCCGCCCTCTCTGCCCGTGCCTGCATGGCGGCTGCGTCGGTCCTCTCTCGTGCATCGCCTCCGCGCGTCCGCCTCGTCGCTCGGCCAGGCCTCTCCTCTCACCGCCGCCAGTGCCTAGGTAGTCTCGGCCCCATGCCTGGCGGCTTCAACCAGTATTACCGAATGCGTCCTGAAGGTCGCCGAGCCGGGTGAAGATTTCGACGTGGCGTGTGGCGGGGAGAATGGCGTGGGAGGCTTGGAGCGGAGGCGCTGGCCTCGGGGTTGGCCTCGCGGTGCCCGTGGCGGCGACAGGCGCCGAGGCGGCGCTTCCTCGCCTCGGGGGCGCTGGGCGCCATCGGCCGCGCCTCGAGGCCGTCCTGGCGGCACCCTCAAGCGGAGCCCGCCCGTCGAGCGTCAGACCACCATGGTGGGCGGTGGCACAGGTCCGGCCGGGCGGTGGTGCCTGATTAGTGAGACGGCACGGAGGAGATGGCACCAGTCTTTGGCGCCAGGAGGCGGTGGCATCGTCGGCGAAAGTCATGGCTGGGCGATCTGCACTGCCGCCCCTTAATGAAGCGCCGCCGCATGCAAGGTGGCGGCGGAGAAGTTTGTTCGTGGCGGACCCTCTTGGGGTCGAGCCCGCAGCTTATCCGGCACAATCGGCCGCTTGCCCGCCTGACGTCATTGGTAGGGTCGTGTCCCTAATCACCGGCGTGCGCGGGCGCACACTGGCGGCGCCCTATGGAGTCCATTAGCGGTACCGCTGACTTATTCGAGCGGTCCGAGGCACAGCAGATCAATCGGCGGCCGAGCGGAGCGGGGAGAGGAGCTGCCAACGGATAGCGGCATCAGCGCGGAAAGCCACCTGCCGATGACTATATCTGTCATGTTTCCCGCGCCTGGCGAAAGACAAAAAAATGGTTGTCGGTTGGTGGGAAGCCATAGGAAAGAACATGTGCGCAGGAAAAGACCGAAGAAAGAATGGAGACTTACGCCCGGGCCACGTGCGCGTGCTGTCGTCGTCGCCCGAATACTGCCATGCTAGGCGGTGGCGGCGGCGCAAAGGGCTGATCCTCCGGGATGCGAAATCGAGCCACCATCGCTCGGTCGATCCGGCGCCCGCGATTCACGTCGCGGGCAGCCATGGCAGCAGAGTTCCGCCGTCTCCTCGGCGAATTCGATTCTCGGAGGCCTCCGCCGCCTCGGTGGGCACTCCCAAAGCGTCGACCCGCTATCGTCATTGATGTCTGACCGATCGGCTGCGCCATGCCCTCCGGCTTGATTTGAAATTTGGAAGGCGATATAGTGGGAGGCCATCCGTCTCGAGAAGGCGAATAGCAACTCCCACTACCTCATTGTCGGTGGAGGCACGACGAGAGGAAGAAGTAGCGGAAGAGAGGAAGGTTCAAGGCATTACCCCTGTGAACATCTCACGGTATGCGAAGATGGAGAGGAAAATGATGGAGTTGGGGGAAAGGTGAAGATGGTGGATCCCGTAGAAATGAAGTACGGTGAGAAAAAAATCGGAAAAGGGCGGGACCAGACCCGCCATCAGCGCCCAAGTGTGTATGATAATCTCGTTCGAAAGGCACCGTGGTGTGGCGGTCCCCGCCCGGAAGCGGAAGATGCCCTCCGGCGCTAGGATGGCCATCCTCTTTACCGCGAGAGTATCCGCGGTCGAAGCAGGGATGGGGTGCGCCATGGAGGCCAAGGAGTCGAAGGCTTTTCGAGCAAAGAGTTGAAGGAAAAAGAAGGCGTAAAACCGCCTAATACGGATGAACTAGACTATATATGCGCCCCTGCGCCGACGGTTCGCGAAGGGATAGGATCGTGCGTCGCCTCGGGTCCCGAGAGAAATCCGCAGATACGCGGGAGGGAGCCGAGGCGGTCGTGTCCTCATGAGTGGTGGCCCCACCCAGGAACGCACTCAGCATTTAATGAAGGTTCTAAAGAGGCTCGCGTGTTCGAGGCGGGCAGGGCTCTTGTCGGCGTACTCTCTGTTTGGGGTACCCTCTCGCCACACAAAAGCGATCAATCAGCGGTCAACATACCTAATCCACGTGGCGCCTGGCGGCGGTGGCGAAACACGCCGCCGCCGGCGGAAGTCACGTGGCGCCTGGCGGCGGTGGCGAGCACGCCTGCTCGCCCGTGAAAGTCCACGTGGCGCCCGGCGAGCAGGTGGGCGAGCACGCCCTGCGCCGCAAGACAAAAAGGTGGAGCGCGGTGGCTTCGCCTCGAAGGCTCCTTACACTACCGTACCAGGACGGCAAGCCTGCCGTAGCAGGCTTATCAGTTGCAAGGGTTTCTGCGACAAGCCCATTCCTCTGACGCCTCTCACCTACCTGTCACAAAGGGGTCCCATCCGGCGGACCGGGCGAAGGCACGCGTAAGCATTTAATGAGGCTAGAGGAACGGGACAGCACAGGAAGGAGTAATAAATGTATAAGGATCAGCATGATGACTCCCTTTTACCTACTCCCATTAGCCTGGCCTATATAAGGGCCCTCGGATGCGTGGGGAAGGGAGGTCTTTTTCGGCCAGAGGTTGAAGAAAGAAAACCACAGTATAGCAGTAGAGCCCAAGGAAGAACTTGTAATTCCCAAGCTTTGTACTGTACCAGTGAAAGACACTCTTTGGAAGCAATCTAGCAGGAAGTAAGGCTATTACCCAAGCGAAGGGGGCCTGAACCTGGGTAAAAAATCCGTGTGTCATCCATAGTTCGTAGAGGCCAACGTTTGCCGCGCGGGAGTCTCTAGGGTTTCCCCTCGCTAGGATTAGCCAGCTGCGAAGACGCCCTCCTTCCGAACCAAACCCGGTCTGTCGACTCCGGGCCTGTCAGGTGGAATACGCCGACAATGAGGAACAGATGATCATGATTAAAGTTGTTTCGAAATGTTTTACATGAAACACGAATGATCCTTTTGGGAAAATGGTTGCTAGTACTTTGATTAAAAACCCAAAATAAAACTATGCTTTGATGCGGCGATTATTGGCAATAGCCAGAATATGCGTATGGAATTGCGTAGAGTAGGGTGGAGTGTCGCCCGTGTCAACAATTAAGGACCGAGCATCGTGTTGTATGATCCAAGAAAATCCGTACAAACCACAAGGGTGAGAATGGGGTAGCCATAGCTTGTTATGTTAATTAGACATGGCTTTGTACATTGGTGGCGGGAGCTCGCACGAGTTTTCGGTCAGGTCTACTCGACGGGGTATTCGGTCAGTCTACTTGCTAATGCAGCGATTATGCATACTGCCGTGTTCAGAAACGTTGTGTTGTGTTGGTGTACTGAAAGTGGATCCACGACTCGCGTGTGTGTTTCTGGTTCTACGGCAGGGGTTAACGTCCCGGGCTGGTCAAAGCTATGTCTAGGTAATGTAATGACTATGTATGATCGCTCAGTCGCATACTCTCGTATGGCGATCCACGGCTGACGTGGTGAGTTGATCATTCCTTGTGGGTACAGTTGTACACCTCTGCAGAGTTTAAATCTAATTGATTAGCCGTACTCGCGGTCATGGGTGTCTTGGTGAACTTGCACATGTTAAATGTTTTATTATTTCAAAAGGGTTGGTATCTTTTGTTTTGCAAAACTGTGTTTTATGTCGAAGGGCTGACATTATTGGATTTCAGGATATGTTGTTTCGTCACTCACGTCATGGAGGACTGTGAGTGTTACTTATGCTTTATTTATTTGTTATCAATTATATGCTCTTACAAATTCCGTTGCAAATAACTTGATTTACAAATGCAAATTCGCTTTATGCAAATTAATCGTATTAGCCTTTCCTTTGAAATGGCCTGCATGTATCATAGGTTTGCTCAAGTCTTGCTGAGTATGTGAAATACTCACCCTTGCTTAATTATATTGTAGGTGGTTTAGAATGCGAAGCTTCGAAGTTGTTCGTCGCAGGTTGCGGGATTCTTTTGAACCGATCTTTTCTAAGGAATTTATGCCTGGTCAGTTGCCTGCGGGATTGGATGGGCAAACTGCAGATAATGCTTCCTTTGCTACTATATTTCTCTGACTTGTAATATTTCTGTAATTAATCGTTTCCGCTTAATTATTATTTGTATGGTTGTATTTTCCAATTGTTGTAAACATGTGAGTGCTAGCTACTGATCCAGGGAATAGCACAGTAATCACATGGAGGTTCCTGTTCTTCAGAAGAACGGGGTCTCACATTGGTTTAGTAAATCTCTTACAACAACAACAGTTTCCGCCGCCAACACCACCAACTGGAGAAAATTTCCATTTTGTTGGACTTACTCAGAACTTCAGCCCAACATCTCCACCACTGCCACCATGTGCCAAAGGGACTCCGTCACCATCAGGACCATCGGCCAAATCTACATAAAAAAATGTCAGCATCGACATTGACGGCGACGACAGTGCTGAGACAAGTAGGTCAGCAAAGAAAAGGCATTGGTCACATGAAGAGGAAATTAGATTGGTAATCACACGTCATTAAACCTTTTTTTTCAAATATGAGACATGAACTGACAATATGTTTCCTTTCACTAATTTGCTTATTTTGCATTTTGCAGGCTAGTGCTTGGCTGAACATTTCTAATGACCCGGTAAAAGGGAAAGACAAGAAGGGGGATTCATTTTGGAGAGAAATCACTGATAAGTTTAACAAGAACGCCTCACCAGATCGTAGAAGGGACACAAACTAGCTAAAGATCCACTGGTCACGCTTAAAGACAACGATCAACGATTTCAATGGCTGCTGGACCATGGTAACTAAAGTGCATAAAAGTGGTTACTCCGACGATCAATTGATGGATGACGCACTGAAGATGTATGAGGCACTACATAAAAAGCCTTTCATGCTGATACATTGGTGGAGGACTCTCAAAAACCAACCAAAATGGTGTGCATATGTTGCGCAATTGGAGAAAGATAAAAACAAGAGCATGCCCATCGATATTACTGATGACAGAGGTGAAGAGCGTCCCATAGGGAGAGAAGCAGTTAAGGCCCAACGCAATGGGAAACGCAAGGCGGAATAGGTCATGGATGGTATTGTCCTTTTAGGAGATAACATAAGTAAAATAATTGAAGTGCAGAAAGAGCGTAAGGAGGAGCGTGAAAGGGTGACACAGGCGCAACTTGAAATCTCAAGGCTTCAACTCAAGGCTGCAAAGGAGCAAAAGGAATCAAAGTTGCTTGAAGTTTATAATTCACTCCTATGTCAAGACACAAGTCGGATGACCGACCAAGCAAAGGCTAACCGAGAGAAGGCATTGGAGAGGATGCAGCTGAAGTTGTTCGGTAACGATGATGAAGCGTGAGGTGAGCTGATTCTGGATAGTTATAGTTGGTTATGCTCAATATAGTGCTTAAAAGATTCATGAATTATTCTTTCCATTACTGATTTGCATGAAATATTGTCATCCTACTTCACTATATTTACAACTGTGCAGCATGTGTTTTAGTATTGCTACTGGCAGTGATCATGTATGGATGCTGTGTAGCATGTGTTCTTCATGTGAAACTACCATCCCTGCATCCAATAATTGCTTTGCTCTTCGTAACATTTTCTAACACTTATTCTTTGTTGGCAGATAATCCTGTTTGGGCACACAGGAGCAAGTCTTGTGGAAGCAGGTGAAGGTTTTAGTCAGCTGGCCGGCAAGACCGGGTTTCAGTTAGTCATGTGTGCGTGTTCTATTAGTGCGGAGAGCACAAGTAGTCGCCAGATCTGTAGTTAACTCCAGGTGGTTTTCAGTAGATGTTTTCACTGTAAGTAAAATGTATTTGCTTTTATGAGTTGCATTCGAATTCAGAAATAGAGTGCCCCAAAACATCCTGTTGTCAGTCCTCATTTGGTTTTGATTTTGATTGCTCTATTTTCGTTTCATTCTGGACGAGCAACAGCAAGTATGATTCAGGCTTTAGTTTAAGAGTGCCCCAAAACATCCTGTTGTCAGTCCTTATTTGATTTTGATTGCTCTATTTTCGTTTCATTCTGGACAAGCTACAGCAAGTATGATTCAGGCTTTAGTTTAACATTCTTTCCATTGCGATTCAGGATTGATGGCACAAAGGCACGATATGATCCTTTTATTACATTTTGTAAGGAGAGGGGAAATTATTGTATTGTACCATTGTGATGTTTCTTTCTCAGGTTCTGGTTGATTCCTGAATGAGAGGAGCTGGGATAGATGGATAAGGACCTGGTGAAGACAGGAAAGCAAGTCTTGTGGACGCAGGAGCAAGTCTTGTGGAAGCAGGTGAAGACAGGAAAGCAATTTTGTTACAAAATCACAAAACACATTTAATCATAACATCATGTGACAATTAAATGTTGTGGGTAGCCTAGGAAACTGTGGAATGAAACCATGCATTGAGAAAGACCATTTCATTCATCACCCTACACAACCAAAGATGACATGGCTCTCTTGGAAATCACCCCATGAAACCTCTCATTGAGAATGGCCTTACTATATAAAAGCGCCTGGAATTGCCGGATGGGGAGGCCGTCCACGTGTCGTGACCACAACGAGGCCCCCCAAAAATCTGGAAATCACGTTTAGGTCCTTTCAAAAAATTGAAAATCACGTTTAGGTCCTTTCGGCGGTTTTTAGAGTAAAATAGATCCGAAAAATATCAAAATTATGTTTAGGTCCCTACACGCGGTTTTAAAAAAACACAGATTTGTCGAGAGTTTATAGCTGAATTGGAAATCACGTTTAGGTCCTTTCGTCGATTTTTTTAGACTAGACCCGAAAAATTTGAAATGACGTTTAGGCCCCTCCACGCGGTTTTCTAAAAAAACGCAGATTCGTTGAAGGTTTATAGTAGTCCCATAGATTCGCCGGCGAGGGTCCTTCCACCGGTTATTTTGCAAAAAAAAAAACACCGGTTCTTTTGACCTGGAAGATTTTAAAAATATCGGAATCGTAGATAGATCTTCCACCGGTTATTTTAAAAAAGAGACTCGTAGTTTCACAAATTCGATTTGCATAAAACTTGTACTAAATTTTTTTCTCATAGCGGCGGCATTGCACGTAACTCAACGTAGTTATACTAACTTTGACAGAAATGAGACCATTGCACTGGTCAGTGCCTTCAATTAAATAAGAGTTGCAGACACCATATAGATAGCCACGAATAAAAAACGGAACGAAATAGGAAAAGTAATGCTAGGATGGATGCCACTGGTGAGAATGCCATGCCAAAAGGGATTGATTCGCTGTCTTGTCGAGCATGACCTTTAGAAAAAGTAAGATTCTCCTTGTCGACCACCACGCTGTATAATTCACTCGGTCGGCAAACCCTATATGCCGCAAGCTCTAGCCATCTCATCCTCGACGACTCAGCCTCAGGATGACAGTGGGTCGGGTTGTACGCAGGTTTTATAAAATTTAATCTGACAGAAAATTTGAATTAAAAAACTTGACTGAAACTCAAATACTCTATCAGGTAAAAAATTATATCTGAACCTAAACTCGGCGGGTACCCGACGAGTTTATGTAGTACAGGTGATAATAGGTCGGATCGAGTGTGAGTTTTGCAAAATCTGACCCGATAAGAAACCCGAACCAAAAAACCTGAGCCGAATCTAACAGGTACCCGAAACCCAACCCTAAACTCGGTGAGTACCCGGAATCCGACGGGTACCCAATGGGTATGTGTGGTATTTCGGGTATTCGATGGGTACCTGTGGGTGAAAATTAAAACCCGAATCCAACCCGAACCCATCTCGGGTACCTGATCCGAAAAACCCGCGGGTAAAAATTAGAACCCGAACCCAACCCAATCGGTGAAAAAACCTACGAATCTGATTGCCATTCTTACTCAACCTCTTCCAGATAATAATAATAATAATAATAATAATAATAATAATAATAAATAAAAATAAAAATGCCATGCCATGCTCGTGCCTAAAGTCCGCACCACTAAGGGCAGTCCCAACCCTCCACCTCAGCTGGTGTCAATAGAATTAATTACGCTGCCAACTTAGCAAAAATCTGATGTGGCATAGGAATTAAGGAAGGGAGAGAAGGAAAAACAAAGAAACCGTGTCTCATGCAAGAAACTGGGTCGGCGCGGGTACCAAGACGCAAGAAACGAGCAAAATAGGGTTGGACGTTTCTGCGCGCTTACCAAGCTGTGTTTGTTGTGCATGCATTGGTTTATTGCTCTCTCTCTCTCCTCTAGAGACTGCTCATGGAAACCATGGGTTGGGAAACTATGCATTGATTTATTGTTTTCTCTCTCCTCTAGACACTGCTTATGGAAATCATGGGTTGGAACTGCCCTAAGCACCTCCCATAAGATAGCCATGATTCTTATACTGACTTTGACAGAAATTAGGCCACTGCATTTGTCACTAGAGTTCGCAGTATTGTTGATAATCGTTCGAATATCACGATTATCGATCATATCGAATCGGTATGGTATATAATACCGGTCGGTAAACCGGTTAAATTTAAAAAAATAAAATTTGAAAAATTTATGCGGCGTAAACATCACGATAATCGCTAAATATCACTCATTTTTTATGAATATCGAGCGAAAATCGCTCATTAAATCAACCGCTAAAGAACACAAGTTCACAAAATTACTTAGGTCGATTATCGAGGCATACTGAATTATTATCAGTGAAAATCAATTTTTTTTTATTTCTTCTTTAAAAAGTTTGATTTTGAAATCTTTTAATTTCTACCGATTTTTGATCTAATTATTTTAATTTTCAAAAATCTTGATATAATCAACTATTGTGATATCGGTACTGTAAACCGACTTATCGCTGCCTTCAATTATAGCACAAGAATTCCAGACAGCATATAGGAAGCCTTGAATAAAATAACAAAAGTAATGCTCGAATGAATGCGACTGCAAATGGAAATTGATTCACTGTCTCGTCGAACATGAACTTAGAAAAAGTAAGGTTCCCTTGTCGACCACCACGTTGTATTCACTCGGACCTAGGGGTGGCAACGGGACCTGTTCCCTGATCTCCGGTGGGGAATTCCTCTATTAGGGGATGGGTATGGGAAGAAATCGTCTCCTTGAGGATGGAAGCAGGAAAATTATTCCCCGTTGGGGATGGCGAGGGGACGGGGACGGGGAATTTTTTTTCCCCGTGGGGACCCGGTTGAGGATCCAAATTTAGTTTAGTTCAATTTAGTTATTAGATCGCAAACATATTCTCTAGCCCATCATATTCACATTTTTATAAACGGGACAACATAATCTTCAATGAATGCATGCATTCTTTTTTTTCCTTGTCGATTGATATGATTTTAGAGTTAAAATGGCTATAAGAGCTCTTCTCTTGTGTGGAATTTTCGCGGGGATGGGTCCCGACAGGCCCCGATACTGAACGGGGATGGGGATGGGGGAATTTTCTCCCGAGGCGGGAATAGGGACGGGACGGGAAAATTTTAGATCATGAGGACGGGACGGGAGGCACTCCCCGACGGGGAATGGCCCCGTTGCCATCCCTACTCGGACCACTTGCCCCAAGCTCCAGCCACCCCATCTTCATCAATCCAACCTCCTCTAGCTCATCGACTCAAGTCTTCGGATCTGTAGTCCTATATTTAAGCGTTACCAGAGTACCTATATGACGAATACTTATACCAGGGGTACCTCACAGCAAAGTATATATCTATTTCAAGATCGTTTATCTCTCAGTCGCTCGCATGTGGCGGCGAGACTGGGGGCGATGCAGAGCGCTGGAGGGGGGATTACCAAAGTCTCCGTCCCTCGCAGATGGGATTATCTCTAAATATCGACTGGGACGCCAGACAATCCACCTTGGGCCCAGCTCCAGGCTCAGAGGGGTCACGAGCGACCCTCAGCCTCGGCCAGGCCGGACCGCCTCTGTTGGTCCGGCCTGGCCTCGGGTCGGACGCTCTACCTTTTAACTCCCGTGTAACCTACCCCCTCCGCCTATATAAAGGGAGGCAGGACCCTCAGGGAGGGGGATCGGACATTCATGACCTCATTCACATTCGCATTAGGCGCTCGCACTCACATCCACATCCGAGCCGTCCGACCAAGGCAAACACTCCCGATCTCCCCCACTCGGACGAACGCTAAGGGCCTGTCCTTAGCCCCCGCTTGTAATCTTGTGTAGCCAGCCACACCCCGATCAATACAACGCCACCACACGAACTTGACGTAGGGATATTCGGCCCGAACCAGTATACATCTTGGGCTCCCTTCGTCTAACTATTCAAAGAGAGGGAGCGCGCGGCCCCTATACTTACAAATTTACTTGCCGGTCGTACTACGAAACACCGACACTATATCTCTTACAACTTACATGTGACATGATATTATATTCATAGTAAATTTATCAGTTAGATATAGTATAGCTTTAACAAGAAATATTAGACTAGTATCAAGATTTTACTTAAATACCTCTAAAGTATTCAAGATCTTGATCTATTTTACTAGAATGACCAAAATTTGATCACGATGGAATATACGGATACTGACTATTTGTCTGATCCCACAGTACAAAATCTTGGACTGATTCAGTGTTTCTCGTAGTGGTACATCTGTTTCTTGGAGATCTTTTAAGTAGAGCCTGTAGCTACTTTTAGCAACTACTCAGATATTATAGCATTATATAAAACCTCATGTGAGTGTATTTGGTTGAGACATGTGATTAACCACATATCTAAAAGTCATATGATCTTAATATTGTCGATACCTCCATGATTATCTATGAAGATAATGCTGCTTGTGTTGCACAAATACAAATGATTTATGTTAAAAGCAATATCATGAAGCATATTGCCTATAAACTTTTCTATCCTTATGAACTCCAAGAAGAATGGTGAGGTAAAGATATTGCAAATTAAGTCATGTGAAAATCTAGCAGATTTATTTACTAAACCTTTGCCAACATCTAATCTTCAAAGATGTGTTTGTGACATTAGAATAAAACAAATTAGAGATATGTAGAGTCATGAGGAGTAAATCCATGAATCATAACTCTTAGCATGATTCTGAAGATACTATTTTAAATCCTGAAGATTATAAGTTGTACTCTCATTTTTTTAATGATTTTTTTGAAGTTTTCGCATATAAAAGTTTTTAATAAGGTAACTAATATAACACAATGTGTGAGTGCAATATACTCATTTCTACCTTTTCTTATAGGTTATTGGAAGGAGTTTTTAATGAGATATATGTATTACGCGGTATTTAAATAAGATGTTGTGATATGATAGGACCCCGAGTCTTAGTTACTCAAAATATGTTTGAACTTTATTTTATTGTAGATAAATTCGAATCTATTTTTTGTTAGTTTTTACTATAAATATGATACTCTCTGTAAGAGAATCAATCTAAAAATAATAATAGTTTGGCTTCCAAATATCATACGTACTCTGTTTTATGCTTATTATTTTATTGGTACATTGCGGTTGATGAAGACGGACATCGTCCTTTTACAGCAAAAACTAAAGAGTAAATGTGAACGAAAGAGGAGAGCATAAGTACCGAGCCAGCCGCTTGTCGAAGACTTGTACGTTCGAGCTGCTCCACGCCAGTCCACCATTCACACGCTACTCCACGCGGAGCTGCTCGTCAGAATGCCTGACCGAAATCACATGCCGACATGCCTACAGGAATGAGGCTATTTTATATTCTCCAAAAGCAGGCAAAAACGCAAGCGCTTTGCTCCACTCCACTGCTCAGTCCTTACCACACCAAGAGCAGAGTAATGCGCGAGCATTCGAAGCAGCGGCCATCGTGAGATTTTTTCTAATTATTAATTAATATATATATATATATATAAATATTACCAATAAACACTTAAGGTGCATAAAAAAAATTTTATTCATAACAAACAATAAGTACTGCTAACTATATATATTATAATGTTATATATACAATATACTAATACTAGTGTATGTACAGAGGTGGGGCTTTATGGTTTAGGGGGCTCGAAGCGGCTGCCCCGCACCCCCCTCTCCTAGGGCCGGCGCTGATTCGAAGCTCCGAGTGAGAGAGAGATATGGAGGTAGCCGTGAGAGTTTCGTTGGGCGCCTTGGGTCCCCTCTTGGGGAAGCTCAACGCCCTGCTCGCCAATGAGTACGCCGGCCTGAAAGGGGTCCGCCGTGAGATCCGCTACCTCAGGTCCGAGCTGAGCAACATGAATGCCGTGCTCCAAAAGAATAGACTTGGCTTAGTGCATATATAGATAATTCAGACATCTAGTCCATAAATATTTAGATTATCTGAATTTGTATTCGATAGAATCTTTGAGAGATAAATGAGGCACTAAGAGCTAAAGAGAGAGTTAGCGTCTGTATGGCAATTTTTACCGTCGGTACCGGTAACTCACGTTATGGATGTCCTTGAAAGGAGTGTAGTACTACTGTAGTAGTGCAAACTCCATGTTTACCACCAAAACACTTCGAACAAAATCCAATGGGATAACTGCTAACAGTGGGGTAAACGGTTGAGGCCGTAAATTTTACCTGGCCCCGGTACAGTCCAGACGGGTGCTTCTTATGTCTTATGGCTTCTCTTTTTCTGCATGTTTCATGATTAATGATCAACTAATCGTGACAGTACTAATTAATCCATCTATTTTTAACAGGTTGCTTCTTCTATGCCTCGTCTTTTGTTTAAGCCATTTTTGTTTGATACTTGATGGCAAGCTTTACTAGTGAGGTATTCTTTGATGTTCTACCTCCATCTTCACATGTTAGCATGCGGATTGTAGTTGTTGATTCCATCTAGCGTCGTACTTGTATTAGTGTGATTGCAATTACACCGGCGAGTTCCTCATATCCCTAAATTTTGGTCCTGGGCTTGCCACTGGACATTGACAGAATACAGAACATAACTTTGATAACTAATTTCTATATTAATAGATTTATGAAACCTAGTAAATAATATTATAAAAGTTCTTTCAAAGACAAATATGTATTGTCATTTTTATGTGTTCAATCTAAATATTGAAAAAATGTATCAGTAATTGATCTTGAGAAAGTTTGTCTATATGTACCAAAAGGCATTCTTTTGTGATCAGAGGAGCAATGCACCGTGGATACCATTGACTTCACTTTCGTTTTCTATGATAATTACTGGAATATATTTTGTCATATTTTATATAAAAAATATCACTAGTATGTCTGTACATGTAAGTTGGTAAAATAATACTCTATCCATTAACATTTACTCGTCAATTTTGACTTTGAGTCATCAAGTTTTTGGCCAATGATAAATTTTAAAATATCTGGTCATGCTATATAAAAGTGGTATTGTTAGATTTGTAATAAAAATTGTTTACTAATATACTACATTTATAGCTATTTAATTTTGTATTGCTTAAAAAAAATTAACAGTTAAAGCTTGGCCTATTAAAGTCAAAATTATCGAGTAAATGTAAACAACCGAGACGAGCATTCAGTACCGAGCCAGCTGGGCATGGAAGCCCCATATGTTTTTTTTTCGAAAGGGCAGCAAGAGAATTGCTGCAAATTTTATATAGAAGAAAAAAAGGAGATTACATCCAGTTTTTTAAGGAAAAACCGGGAGAAAAACCTCAGAACACCACACTATCTATAAAAACAGGAAAGAACCCCACTTAAACCAAAACCACCCCGAGAAGAAAAACAAGTAAAAACTGAACCACTAGAAACTAGATCGGAGCCCCAAACTTCGAGGACATAGCAAAAGTGCGGTTTAGCACCGCCTCCTTGATCACCACCGCCACCTGTTCCGACGTTCTGGTTATCCCCTGAAAAATGCGCTGGTTTCTCTCTTGCCATAAATTCCACCAGAAATAAATAAGTAGACCATCGAATTGTCGACGTCTTTCTTTGTCAAACTGAGATCTTAGTCTCCTCCACCAAGTATATAACGAGCCATTACTGTTTGAATTCTGGAACTGCTCCAATTTCCCCCAGCGCAGGAGGAATCCCCATACTTGTTTGGTGAAAGGACAATCCTTACAAAGGTGTATTGCAGTTTCTGGTGACGCGTTGCAAAGAGTACAGGTGGCATTGCATGGCCAAGCTTTCTTAAGCATGTTGTCTGCTGTTAATATTTTGTTGTGGAGTAAGGTCCAAGCAAAGAAGCGGCATTTAGGTTCGGCGTGCGCCTTCCATATAGGACAGATCTTCATCCTGCAGTAAACGGATTGGAATTGTATCAGGTAGGCCGACTTTGCTGAATATTGATCATCGGAAGTCCACCGCCACCTTATCTGATCTTTCGCCGTATCATCTCTGTTAATTCGTTGTATCACTTCAAAGAGCGCCACAAATGTCCCATGCGCCCGACAGCCCCATATAGAGGCCGTAGTCGTGTCTCGCAGGGACCAGGGTAACTTCACTGCTTGATGGAGGCCATCGATAGTTAGGTGAGTCCACGAAAGCTCGCATGCAATCGATTGGTCCTCTTGCTGCACTTCTTCCCACTCCGAGCAAACAAACACACAAACAAGAGACGAAGTGCAAACACAGCGATTAATAGAGAGAAGACCGATGGAGGCTGTGGTGAGCGCTTCACATGGTGCGTTGGGTCCCCTACTGGGGAAGCTCAACGCTTTGCTTGCCGAAGAGTGTAGCCGCCTGAAAGGGGTTCGTCGTGAGATCCGCCTCCTCAGATCTGAGCTGATCAACATGCAGGCTGCGCTCCAAAAGTACACGATGCTAGAAGATCCCGATGTCCAACTGAAGGCATGGATGTCGGAGCTGAGGGAGCTCGCCTACGACATCGAGGATTGCATCGACAAGTTCATTCACGACCTCGGCAATGGCGGGCATCACGGTGGCATCAAGGAGTTCTTCCGCAAGTGTGCTCGCCATCTAAAGACACTTGGATCTCGGCGCCAAATCGCCATCCAAATCGACGAATTGAAGGCTCGTGTCATGGCAGTGAAAGACCAGAGGAGTAGTTACAAGCTGGATGATATTGCTAGTAGCACCTCTGGTCATGCAGCTGTGGATCCCCGTCTGTCTGCTCTTTTTTGTGAGGAGGCACGCCTCGTATGCATCGATGGTCCAAGAGATGATCTTGCCAAGTGGATAGTGGAGGTAGAAAACAGCAGGTCAACCACGCAGCGTAGGGTGTTATCCATTGTTGGGTTTGGTGGATTGGGAAAGACAACACTAGCGAATGAGGTCTACCGCAAGATTAAAGATCAGTTTCATTGTCACGCCCTTGTGTCTGTATCGCAAAAACCGGATATAAAGAAAATTATCAAGGATATGATCTTCCAAGTGTCTTCCGAAGATGGATTCACAAAAGATATCGACATTTGGGACGAAAAGAAATCCATTGCAAAGCTAAGAGAACTGCTTCATGATTTGAGGTAAATCTACTCATTCTTACCCATAAACATGCATGTCTCTTTCTAGTTTCTACGTACTTTCATAATTTCACGCATCCCTCACCACATCTACTAGAATTTTCACACAATGTTAACAATGTTTTGAGTAAATTTTACAAAACTATATGTTTCTTGTACAAACTATCAAGAAACTACATATTTTAGTTTCTATTTTACAAAACTACATATTTTAGAAGAACTTGTATCACAAAACCACAAGTTTTAGAATTGATCATTTCTTATAAAGAGTTTGACGGTATAGGTCCATGTACATTGCAGCCTCACAAACGACTGAAATGGGAAATTGGGGCATGTGTGGCTGTCATGTGAACCTACATTGCCATACCAAACGGTCAAACTAATTTCTGTAGTTTTATGATACGAGTTCTCCTAAAATATGTAGTTTTGTGAAATATGAGTTTAAACTGTAGTTTTGTGATAGTTTATATATGAAACTTATAGTTTTGTAAAATAGAAACTAAAATATGTAGTGTATACATTAAACTGTAGTTTTGTGATAGTTTATACATGAAACTTATAGCATCTCTTTCTAGTTTCTACATACTTGTATAATTTCAGGCATCCCTCACCACATGTACTAGAATTTTCACACACAGTGTTAACAATGTTTTGAGTAAATTTCACAAAACTACGTGTTTCTTGCACAAACTATCAGAAAACTATATGTTTTAGCTTTTATTTTACAAAACTATAAATTTTAGAAGAACTTGTATCACAAAACCACGAGTTTTAGAATTGACTATTTCTTGTAACGAGTTTGACAATGTAGGCCCATATACGTGGCAGCCTCACACACAATTGAAATGGGAAATAGGGGCATGTGTGACTGTCATGTGGACCTATACTATCATACCCGTTACAAGAAACGGTTAATTCTAAAAACTTGTAGTTTTTTTACACGAATTCTCATAAAATATGTAGTTATGTGAAATATGAGCTAAAACTATAGTTTTGTGATAGTTTATACATAGAACTTGTAGTTTTGTAAAATTTACTCAAATATTCTATACCTTGATAGTAAATTACCATGGGTTATTGAGGCTAAAAGATGCTTACCACAAGTAATGTCGTGCAACGAAAGTATTTATAATCCTTACCTGAGTTCTCAAGATTAGTTTGATTTGTCTGCAACTGTAATCCCTGGAGGTAAAAATCAAGAGAATAGCGATGCTTATAAACCCAGGTCGGTGATCAGAAGATAATATCTAAAGAGATTAAACGAAGTACTCTAACCACTCAAAATTTTCTCCCCGATCTCGCGGATAAAAGTGTAACAGCATAATAACTATACGTCCTCTTAATTTTATGGGTGCAATTAGTGTTCGGACATCCGAGTTGGACGCCACCTGTTTGATGCTGCACCAATGGATGGGTGATGACCCTCGCCTGCTTCTCTTCCTCTCCTTGATCTTAGTTATAATTTTTAATTTTATTCAAAATTTCAGATATTTTTATTGGAGTTTACACACAAATCAAATTGCTAATTTAATTTATTTTTAAATCTAGTTATTTAGGATTTTACTTATGAATTCTTACAAAAATCAAATTGATAATTTTATTTTATTTTTATTCCAAATTTAAATTATTTTTGTTTAATTTTTATTACTTAATTAGTATTGGAATCAAATTGCTAATTTTATAATATTTCTAACTTTTAATTTTAGTTATTTGTGGATTGTATTTGACATAGACTCTTTCTTTTAATCTAGATTGTTATAATTATAACCCACAATAATTATCGGTATAGATCTTTCTCTTTTACACCGATTAACGAAGGGACTTCTAGCCCTTGAGAGGAATTTGTATACAAATCTAATTGTTTTTGTATCATTTTATTATGAATTATATTTATTTAGGGATTTTACTTTGAAATTTGTATGGAAATAAAATTGGTAAATTTATTTTAATTTTATTCCGAATTTCAGTTTTTTTGTTGAAATTAGTATACAAATCCAATTGCTAATTTTGTTTAATTATTATTCCAAATTATATTTATTTGGGGATTCTACTTAGGAATTTTTACATAAAGCAACTTGCTAATTTTATTTTATTTATTTCTAGATTTTAGTTGACATGGACTCTTTTCTTTTAATCTTAGACTATTTTAGTTTGAACCCACCACAATCGACGGTGTAGGTCTTTTTCTTTTTCACCGATTAATGCGGGAATTTCTAGCCCTTGAGAGTGAACATGGTGGCTTCTTTTTTTATCGTTTTAATAATATAGTGGAAGATTACACTGAGTGGTTATATTACATATGTACAATAAACTGTATATGAAACCGCCAGTAGGCATGATACTCTTAATTAAGTAGTTGAGTTTCTTAAGCGTATGCAAGTGTGTAGTTTCATGGTCTGTTTCCTTTTTCTACTTGAATTCTTCATCATAATTGTTTATGCTATGTACTAATTAATATATATCAGGTATCTCATGATAATTGATGATATATGGTCTACATCGGCATGGGACACGCTCAAGTGTGCTTTCCAGAGAATAATCGTTCTAGCAGAATTGTAGTTACTACACGCATTTTTGACATAGCAAGCTCATGTTGTTCGAGCCGTGATGACCGCATCTACGAAATGGAACCTCTAAGTGATTTTCACTCAAAAACATTATTTTTTGGAAGAATTTTTGGTGACGAGGATTGCTGTCCTGATATTCTGAAAGAAGTTTCAAATGAAATCCTGAAGAAATGTGGAGGTTTACCATTGGCAATTATTAGCATATCTGGTTTGTTGGCAAATAGACCAGTTGTCAAGGAGGAGTGGGAGAAGGTGAAAAGATCAGTTGGTTTTGCACTAGACAAGAACCAAAGCCTAGAAGGAATGAAAAGCATACTATCACTTAGCTACAGTGACCTTCCACATTATCTCAAGACTTGTTTGTTGTATTTAAGTACATTTCCAGAGGATTATGAGATTGAGAGAGAGATGTTGGTCAGGCGATGGATAGCAGAAGGCTTCATCTCTGAAGAGCGTGGACAGAACCATCAAGAAGTTGCCGAGAGCTACTTTTATATGTTGATCAACAAGAGTATGGTCCAACCAGTGGACATTGGCTATGATGGTACGGCTCGTGCCTGCCGTGTCCACGACATGATGCTTGAACTTATCATCTCAAAGGCAATGGAAGAGAATTTCATCACTGTGCTAGGCGGTCAAACTGTTATACGAGATTCACATGGTTATATCCGACGGTTATCCATACAGTACACTGACCAGCAACTTGCAGCTGTGCTAGCAAACACAGATTTACGCCATGCTCGATCTCTAACATGCTTTCGTAGCATCAAATGGTTGCCTCGTCTTGTCCAGTTTGAAACTCTACGAGTACTGGATTTTGAAAGTTGTGAGGATTTGGAGGAGTATGATTTGGAAAGTATAGACAAATTATTCCAGCTAAAGTACTTGAGCCTTAAGGACACGTGGATATCAGGCCTACCGGCCCGAATTGTGAAACTAGAATACCTGGAGACCCTGGACCTACGTGGAACATGGATAACAGAGCTGCCCACTGGATTCTTCCGGCTGACAAAACTATTGCATCTACTCGGAAGTTTTGACAAATCGATTCGTATGTGTGGCAAAACAGGGATACCTGATGGGATTGGGAATATGACAAACCTGCAAGTGCTATCAGGCATTGATATCTACCAAAGATCGCCAGCTGCAGTGGAAGAGCTAGGAGAACTGACCAATTTGCGGACGCTCGACATATGGTTGGATAAAGCAGATAACTACAAGAGACACGATGACCTGCTATTAGCTGCATTATGTAAACTCACCAGCTGCAAACTCCAGTCTTTGAGAATCCATGAATTGGGTGATGGTAATTTTCTGCAGTTGTTGTATCACTGGTCCACTCTGCCCCGTTCCCTCCAAAGGTTTGACATGAGCACTGACTACTGTTTCCCGAATGTTCCAAAGTGGATTCAGCCAGGTCTCACCAACCTGGCTTACCTGAACATCAATTTACGCGAGTTAAGAAACGAGGATCTGCACGCACTCGGGGAGCTCCCAACCTTACTCTTTCTGGAGTTATCGTTGAAACCAAATCCAAAAGAACGGCCTACAATCCAAGGCATTGGATTCCCATGTCTGAAGGAGTTTGTTCTCGTTTACGGCTATTGCGACAGTGGAGTATATCTTTCGTTCATGGAAGGGGCTATGCCAAAGCTTGAGAAGCTTGAGCTGCCATTCCACGTGGCAATGGCAAAACCCCATGTCTTCTATTTAGGCATTGGGCATCTCCCGAGTCTCAAAGAAGCAAGAGTTATGCTTTACAAGAAGGGTGCCAAATATTCTGATACCAAGGCTGCTGCGGTTGCTATCAGGAACGAAGCAAACATCCATCCCAACCATCCCAGAGTTTATATTCTTGGAGAAGAAGACGAAGCGAGTAGGCAAGAGAGTGATACTGACGAGGAAGTGAGCAGGAAACAGAGTGGCACCATTGAGGATTGAAATCTTTATCTTCAGGACACCGTGTTTCTCAATATAATGAAAGAGAGGTATTGATCATTATTACCAAATTACAAATCATCCACTCTTTTTCTGGCAAAGAAACATTTAGTCTCTTACTTTTTTTCCACTAAGTATACAATCTCTTGTTTCCCATTTCGGAAGGATGCTTTCTCACACGTGTTCAACCCCTGAAGCTGTACTGTCGTTTTTTCCTTAAGATAGAAGATCAAATAATGGTGGCTGGTCGCCCGACAATGAGTCGCACCTGATTACGCACGTGTGCGGCCACCTGATTATTGCTTTCGTCGTTTACTTTAATTGAGACTTGAGACATAGTATTGTTGTGGTGAATGCGGATTATTGTTGTTGTGTATGTGTGTTGTCACCTGATTAGATGGCTCATGGAAGTCTTATGCAGTATTAAGCAGTAATTTATGGTGAAACATTTTGTTTGACAAAAGCGTGTTCACCACAAGAAAAAAGTGCCACTAGTAAGGTAGTAATAGCAAAACATTCGCGCATTTTTTTGCGGATTAACCAAAGTTAAGTCTGTCAAAGTCGACTCCGGGACATTGAAGAGGTGTGTTCGCCGCCCAAAGTCAAGTCTGTCGTAGATGAGTCCGCGATACTGACGAGATGTGTTCTCCATCCTATGTCGAGAATGAGTTGGGCTAACCGTAGTTGCGTCTGATTGACCCAATAAGTAAGAGAGGTATGTCAAGATTAGGGGGGTGAATGTTGGATACTAATCTTGACATATTTAGTTAGAGTTTGATAATAGGAAAGTTTTAGTTTAGGAGTTTCATTAAGAGTCCATTTAGGATAAGGAGTCCAATTAGGATAAGGAGATAGAATCCTATTCCGTTTGTGTGGGCTGAACTTTTGGGTATAAATATAGGGGTAAACCTCAGTTGTAAAAGCGAATAGAGCGAGAAGAAATAAAAGAGAAAATTGTCCCAAAGTTTTTTTGACGTTTTGTTCCAACATATTTCCTCAAATCCGTGTGTCACCCCACCAGCTTCAACTTATTTTGGTCTTCTAGTTGAAGGCGGGGCATATTTACTTGAATAATCCAAGAAATAAGTTGCATATTCTGTCCATCAACTTGATAATATCATAGGTTGAAGCAAATGATAGGTCAAATGTTCCCCTCATCATATGATACACCAAATATCAGGTCATCAGGTACTCGAACCCTACAGATTGAGATAAATTGGCCAACAGGTAGGCAGGTTGCACTGCTTCATGTTGTTTGCAGGAGTCAAACCAAAGAAACTAAACAAGAAATCTAGCATGTTCTTTTGATGGACGTCAAATATGAACTATGTGGGCCAATGTACACACGGTTTACCTACATATCCAATTAGAATCAAGAACTCTAAGTCCCAAGATATAAGATAAATCATCTCCAGAAACAGAACAAACACAAGAAAGCTACTAGAGCACCATTTTGGAGTATAACCATCATTAGTAGATGAAAGTAGTACTAGTATTTTCAACTATCACAAACTAGTATAAATAGAACAAGTGGCCTAGGCGCAAGAACAGAAAAGGCTAAAGATAGTAATGCTTGGCAACATTCTCACGGACAAGTGAATTACCATAACGGCACCAGTTGAAAAGCAATAATACTCCTGGATCAACTGTCATCCCTGGTAATCATATAGTTACCATCTACCAGGCCTCAATCAACAGCCAAGACTACTAATACAGAGCGTAACACAACTGTTCACCTATAGATGATAACAGTACTTTTTTTCGATAAAGGAAGCATTTATATTAATACCAAGTACAGTACATCAAGAAGATACAAAGCCTTGGCACACTTCCGGCTTCTGTTTTGTAGCGACCCCCATTTTTACATAAATGCAAAAATGGAAATCTCACATGCACACAGTATTTGTCCCTGGATCAGTAGCTAGTACGCACATTTACAACAATTGATATCACATCCATACTCTTTATTACAAATAATAATGGTAATGTATACAATGGAATCTTACAATTGAGTGTCTGATGGAAAAAATCAAGAGTCTTGTAGTGTGCCCATCCAATCCCTCGGGCAACCGACAAGGCATAATCCTAGAAAAACTCGTTAACATTCCCGAATCCTGCGTCAAATAAGTTTAAACGAGCTATTCGATTCTCCACCTAAAAACCACGAATAAGCAAGGGTGAGTACTTGCGTACTCAGCAAGACTTTTGCAAAACCTATAATATATGCAGGTCATTTCAAAGGAAAGGCTTCTACAGTTAATTTGCATAAAGCCAATTTAAATTGTAAAACAAGTAGTAATTGCAAAACGGAATTTATAAAAGCAAGTTTGATAGATATGAAAATAATAAGTAAAGCATAAGTAATAACTCACAGTCCTCCACGACGTGAGCATCGAGTCGTCCATTGCCAACACATGGCTCAAATCTGAGACAAATACTTTCCAACAAATATGTCCAATCCAATCCATTTTGAAAATATCAAAACTGCTAACTAATGCAGGCGCACCAAGTGTCCCATGACCGTGGGAACGGCTTTTCGAAAAGATTTACACTCTGCAGAGGTGTACAGCTTTACCCACAAGTCATGACCTTTTCTTTTTACCGCATGTTTCACGCACCTTTGGCGTAATGGCCAGAATGTTCATGACGAAAACCTTTACATTATCTAGGTTAACTTTGCACTAGCCCGGTGACGACAAACCCATACTATGGTGTAAATATTTTGTACAGTCACTGTACAGTAATTGATTAAACATATCCATAGTATGGCGTACTAATTGTTGTATCAAGAAGCGTTGCTCCCAACACCTCGGTGTGGGCGCCCCGAGCAACCAACATCGAAGAAGCTCGTACTACTCCAGCCTTCCAATGTGCAAAGTTAAACTAAATAACTTAATTGGTTTAAGGCTGTCCCATACCAGCGCTTGTGGTTGTACGGAATTACTTGGATATAACGTACAATTAGTTCGGTCCTTAATCCGACACGGGCAATAATCTCCCTCTACACTACGTGCAAATCCATGCACCTTCGGCTATTGCCAATAATTACCCGCATCCAAATAATAGTTTTATTTTCATTTTTTAACCAAAATACCAATAGCCATAATCATGTCTCAATATTTTCAAGTTTCATCTGATCAATGATTCCAACTGATTTATTCCAAGTCTAAAGCATGGCTAAGCATGATTATTAACCATCGTATATACCCAAATTGACACCAGATATTGTCTAACCATAATTCTAGGGTTATCAAGGTTCACATGTCAATACTAAGGGAATTTCATAAGACAACAGGTATATCTACCAGTACCCACAAAGTAGCAGAGTTTAATGAATATACGCATGCAATAAAAACATTTAATGAAAACATTTATAAAACTGGGATCAACATGGTCAAAGGGGGTGCTTGCCTTGCTTATTTGCTATTTATGACGATGTTGAGGTCGCAGTCGACGATGGAAGTAGTTACGTTGAATTCTACGTGTCGCGAATGAAGAATATAACAAATAACAAAATTTCAATAAGGACAAAAAGAAATCAGATGGAAATCTAAATAGAAAGAATCATAAGAGCAAGTGTGTTTTTAGGGTTTGGACAAGATATTGTATTCATTGTTGAAAAGGCTAATGTGATCTTATATAGTTTGCATTATTCGAGTTCGGCGGAGTGAAGTTTTACGATTAACGACTAAGGGTTTTGAGCTAATGGAATTAATATGCAAACCTTAATGAAATAAGAATCTTTCTATGGAATATGACAGAACAAACTTGGTAGATCATTTCTACACTAGTTTTATAAGTTTCAGCATTTAGACAGCTTATTTAATCAACTGATGAAATAGCCTAAATGGTTACAATGAATCTCTAAATCGGGTCAAGTTACATCTTAAGTTTGCAGCTAAACTATACATGATCATTAACTAATTTTTCAGGAATAATTAGGGGATGATATTAAGAATGTTTTAAATCTATTTTTGCAATATTTTACTTCTATCTGTAATGTTTTTCCTATAAGTGACTATGAGGGACTAGTATTAAAATATTTTATCACATCATTAGTATGAGTTATTTTTACATAAACAAAAAGGATATCATTTTATAAGATTCTAGAAATTGGTTTCATCAAATTTAAAGATCATATGCAAAAGATATGATTATTTGGACTACTCATGCATTGGATATCGATTATTGTGCTTTTAATGTTAACTATGGTAAAATCTAAATATTTTTATATATTTATGATCCTTGTGACTTTAGGAGCATGAAAAATTAGTTTTATTCAGATTTTAACTCATTTAATGCAAATTTTAACTATTTGAATTATTATGCATGGAAAGCATTTACTAATTTGTTTTTGATTCAAATTGAGTGGAAATCTAAATGTTTTTGCATATTTGAAGTTCTAATATTCTCAGAAATATTATAAAATTTATTTATGATTTAAAGAGTTAGGTTTACATGTGTTTGTATTAGAGACCATATTAGGGTTTAATTTAAAATTTGGTTTAAATATTTCAAACGGAGATGTAAAATTAAATATTTATATATATTATGATACAACATGATTTTAGATGAATTTATGAATTTATTTCATCGAAATTGGAGTTGATATGCAAAAGATACAATTACTTGAATGTATTCACTTTAAGAAATTAAAGAAAATTTAGAATTTACCAAATCGGTAAAATGCGCTTTTGGCCAGAGTTTACGCTTTCCATTTTGGGCCAAACAGGATTAAAGCGCTGACAGATGGGCCCATGAGGTCGAGAGACAAAGCGACGATCGAGGTCGGCAAATGGGGCCGCTGCAGCGATAGAGAAGCAGAGCGTCTGCTCCGGCTTCACGGCTGACGGAGGAAGGCCGGAACGGCGGAACGGGTTGCATGGTGATGATCAGCAGGTCAATCCGCACCTATAGGTGGTCTTGAAGCAGCCGGAGGTGGCCGGGAAGGTGGTTACTGTCGTGGAGGGGCGGCGGTGCCCACGGTCGACCGGTGAAACGACGAAGCCAGTGCTTTTCGAGCTTCATCTTCACCAGGTAAAGCATCAGTGAGTTCTAAAGACTCCATTTTTGCACTTAGTTAGGGGAAAGAGTATGCGGGAGAGGGGTCTCACCGTGCGCCATGGGCGGCAGAAGGAGCAACTCGCTGTGGTGGCTTGCCGGGGAAGAAGAACACGAATTGATGGTGGGCATGGGTTCTAGGGATCATGAGGATACTTCGGTCTTGATAGTTCAAGCTAATTTGAAGTATGGAAGCGCGCGGGTGGATTCTCCCCTTTCGGGTCTCGCCAGTGATATGATCGGAATTGGGGAAGAAGGTAGGGCTAGAATGTAGAAGAATTGGCTCAGGGGTGAATAGAAGTGGCGCTGATGGTCTCTGGAGGTTTGCCGAATGGGATTTTATAGCTAAACTGAGTTAATTCGTTGCCAGTGGAATGAATGGAGAGGCGGTGAAGTGGTTCTGTCGATATTTTGTCATGGCAGCGAAAATACACTGAAATCTTTGCCGTGGCAAGCTTTGGCAGGTGCGTGGGCTAGTCGGTTTCACAACTAGCTGCTGGATTCGTGCCGTGGCAAGGTTTGTGCGGTTGATGTCTTGCCATGGCAACGCTTTGGCAAGGCGAGGAAGCGCCAAGCTTTTGCGGCGGATTCGAGGTCTGGCGAGGGCACTGTGATGAGAGACACCGTGGCAGGGTCGGCAGGTGATGTGGCAGTCTCGGGTTGCGAGTTGCGGCGCCGACTGAAGAATGCGACAAGGGAGAGCGAGAGGTGAAATTTGGTGTCTTGGTGAGCTTTCTGGCCGTGAGACAGAGAGGAGAAGAGAGGTAAGGGAGAAGAGGCTGGACTGTGGCTGACATGTGGGGTCAAGGGTCCACCAGGCAGTCACACGAATGAGGGAAGTCGGCATGGGACAACTGGCCTGCTTGGTCCCACATGTAAGCGATTCAGAGGACAGTTCAAGGGAATTCTCTGGACAGAGTTGGTTTGGTCCACTGGATTGAGCTATCAAACCGACTTACAATTTTATAAAATTTTTTACAGAGGTTGGGAAGATGTAGTTTAAGGTCCAGGTAAATTTTCAGATAAAATTTAATTGTAATTATTTTATTAAAATTCTGACAATGCAATATTTGAATTTCTGGTTATTCTGTTTTAGATTTATTAAAGTGTCCACGTGATTTTATTTATTTTTGAAAATTTGTTTTTCAAATGGATTTGAGCTAATAATTCTTCTTTAAAATTTTCAGAATTTTATATTTGATAATTAAATTATAAGAATTCTAACATTGCTATTCTGATTTATTTACTTTTGCTTTTTGAATTTCTAAAATTCACTTATGTAAGTTTTAATTTTTGATATTTTTAACAAAGATATATAAGGTTGTCAGGACTTCAAGGTAAAAATCTCATGATTAGGCTTTTAATATTGCTATTCATCATTTTCTTAAAATTAGAATGCATGAAAATAAGGAAAGGACATTGTTTTAAATTAAAATTTTGATTCAAATTGAAATTTGTATTTTATTCCATTTTTAAATTTCAAAAAATTTATTTTTCCTATTTTTCAATTTTTCGGGATGTTACATGTTTAGAACACACAGCCATGGATAAAAAGAAGATAAAAGACAGACACATTCTAGTGATCCGCAATCCGTAGACTAGACCGCCACCCATGTGCCTGGGAGAAAAAAGCCTTGGCCGCTTGCACCATAAGTTGCGACCCCTCCACTAACCACGCCAGCAAGTCCTCCCGCTATAGAATAGCCCAGCTGGAGAGCCAGTAAGCCGCCGAGTGGATAACCTGTAAGGGAGAAAACAAAGACTTGTTTTTAAAAATCACATCGTTTCTTCAAATCCAAAGTGATCAGCACAAGGCTGTCGCTCCAAGCAGAAATAGGGATTTCGAATCCTTATTGTAACCCTGAAGCCAATTCCCAAACAAATGTTCCACACTGTCAGGTTGTTTTAGCCCGGTTGCTAACTGGAGGACATGCCAAACAGACCGAGCGAAACGGCATTCAAAGAACAAATGTTTGATTGACTCCTTTTATGGCAAAAAACACATGTCAAACTACCCCTCCAATTTCGTTTAGCTAAGTTATCCTTTGTAAGCACCACCCCCCGTCGTAAGTACCACAAGAAAACTTTAATTTTCAACGGAGCTTTTAACTTCCACAATTTTCTATTCTCATTGGGGATGTTTCTAAGCATTAAGGCAGCATAATGAGATTTACCGAGAACTGGCCATTTGAGGTTAAGTTCCAGTAAAAGATATCCTGATCTTGCATAGAACAACTCCTTCAATGCGAGTTAACAAATCAGTCCAAGCAACCAGATTTGGACCAATGAGGATTCTACGCCAAGAGAGTCTTGGAGGTGAAGAGCTTAATGCTTCCGAAATCATTATAAATTTTGGTCTGGCAACATTATATAGGGAAGGATATTGATCTTTCAAAGGTGATCCACCCATCCAGTTGTCTTCCCAAAAGCGAACTTGTGATCCATCCTTCACAATAAAGGTTTCAAAACGGAAAAAGTTGCGTTTCACCTTTATTAGACAGGACCAAAAGTGAGAATCTCCATTTTTCCATTCCACTTAGGCCAAAGGCTTTGAACCCAAGTACTTATTATGGAGAATTTGTTGCCACAACCCATCAGAAGTAAGTAATTTATGCAACCATTTGATAAGAAGGGCAATATTTTTTATATTTAGATCATGAATCCCGAGACCTCCCTGATCTTTTGGTTGGCACAGTATGCTCCATTTGGTGAGTCTATATTTCTTCCTATGTTCGTCTCCTTGCCAATAAAATCTAGAATGGAAATAATCCAGTTTTTTAAGGACTCCTTTAGGTAAGGAGAAGAAGGACATCATGTACATCAGAAGGCTACTAAGCACCGAGTTAATCAAAACTAGGCGCCCTCCGATAGAGAGATTCTTCCCTTTCCAACTACTGAGTCTTTTTTCAACACGCTCTTCAACCTTTTTCCAATCGTAATTTCTAAGCTTCCTATAATGAATTGGAATACCGAGATAATTGATCGAAAAATTCCCGGCTTTACATCCAAATAAGTCAGTGTAGTAACCTAGATGCTCCTGGGCTGTCCCAAATAGGGGTGCAAACGGAGCGGATACTTCCCGACCGACCGAAGATCGAATTCGTTTAAAATCCGATTCGAATCCGAAAAAATGATATCCGGTTATATCTGGATTCGATCCGAATTCGAATCTGCCTATCCGAAAAAAATATGGGGTAGGATATGGGAAGAGAAGTATCCGATCCGTATCCGATCTATATCCGCATATCCGAGATATCCGAAAAATATCAGTGTAAATGAGTGCAATAGATATCCGATAACAGATCCGATAAACATAAACATTCTACATCATATAAGTTCATATGTTGGTTGGAATTATACTTGGCTGCATATTATTCTTATATAGGGAAGGCAACTATTATTGAATTTGAAACACTTATATGTCTCCAAGGTTCTAGTAAAATTTTGTGTATGGTTAATTGATTTTAATATGCGCGACATATATGGTTTCTGCTTTCACGCATTATCCGACTAACTATTCGTAACCGAGACTAACCGTATCCGGAACGATCTGTATTCGCTCCGTATTCGCGACCGAAGTAATCCGTATTCGTATTCGAATCCGGAACTGTCCGTATCCGATTCTATATCCGAGAAAAAATTTGGAATAGGATACGGAATGAGCGAAATCCGTCCGTATCCGATCCGTTTGCACCCCTAGTCCCAAAGCAGAAAACCTCACTCCTATGAAAGTTGATCTTAAGACCCGATGCCTGCTCAAACGCAAACAGAAGTAGTTTCATGTTACGAGCTTTATCCGGGTCATGATCCAAAAAGAGTATCGTGTCATCAGCGTATTGAAGGATCGAAAGTCCCCCATCAACTAGGTGAGGTACTATTCCATCAAATTGCCCATCCAATTTAGCTCTGCATATCAGCACCTTTAACATATCAGCTATGATGTTAAACAACAATGGAGATAAGGGATCTCCTTGTCGAAGGCCTTTTCTAGTCTGAAAATAATGCCCGACATTATTATTGACATTAACCGCTACACTGCCCCCCGATATGAAAGTCTTAACCCAAGATATCCATTTGGACAAGAAACCTTACGGAGAGTCTGAAACAAAAAGGGCCATCGCACTTTATCATAGGCTTTCTCGAGATCTAATTTAAGACTTATCCCATTTTGATTTTTACGATGTAGTTCATGCAAAGTTTCATGAAGGATCACAACTCCTTCAAGAATATTTCTTCCTTTCATAAAAGCCACTTGTGTTGGGCTAATCACTTTGTCTGCCACCGAGTTTAATCTATTTGTGACAACTTTGGTGAAAAGTTTATAGCTCACATTCAGCAAACAAATCG
Source organism: Guadua angustifolia (assembly GCA_036346375.1). Lineage (NCBI taxonomy): Eukaryota > Viridiplantae > Streptophyta > Magnoliopsida > Poales > Poaceae > Guadua > Guadua angustifolia. The sequence continues at coordinate 3,104,729 of CM070515.1, read as the reverse complement.
GTCTGTACTGTTGAATGATGTTAGCCTCTTGAACCTTAGGGATTAGAACAATAACGCCAAAATTAAGACTAAAAAGAGGTAGATTACCAGTAAATAAATCATGGAACATTTGGATCAGGTCCCCTTTAATGGTTTCCTAGAAATGCTGATAAAATTCAGTTGGGAAGCCATCTGGTCCTGGTGCTCTGTTGTGTTCCATCGAGAAGATTGCCTCTTTAATCTTAGTTTCCGTAAAATCGGTTGTGAGGAGGTTGTTTTCGCAATGCGACACTTGGGGAATGTCCATATTGCACGATTCATCTAAAGTGAAAGAATTCTCTTCCGGTTCACCAAATAAATCCTTGTAAAACCCAGTGATAAATTTTTTGAGATTATTTATGTCCCTCAATCTTACTATCCCCATTTTCAAGTGAGTAGATTTTCTTCTTCCTATACCTGCCATTGGCAACCATATGGAAGTATCTTGTATTATTATCTCCCAAAAGAATATCCTTAGCTTTGGCCCGTTGGTAATACTTAATCTTCTTTTCTCTAAGGAGTTTAGCTAGATGATCCCGAGATTGAGCCAAAAGGAATTGCTCAATCTCAGTCAGGTCTCTAACTTCAGCAGTGGTATCCAACATGCAAATGTTATTTTGGAGATCAATTTTCTTTTTCTTATAATCACTATTTGTTTGAGCCTCCCACCCTCTTAGAGATCTACGCAAAGCACTCAGTTTATTATTCCATCTTTGGACCAAGTTCTTCCCCTTATTAGTTTTATTCCAGATTTCAATAACTCGATTGTCAAAACCATCCTGATGGAACCAGCTAAGTTCAAATTTGAATTGCTTATTTTTCCCCATGAAGGCCGGAGTTCCTGAATCCAGTAGTAAAGGGGTATGATCAGATACCCCCCTATCTAGAGCCTGAACAGTGATCAATGGATATTTAAACTCCCAATCAGATGACATGAGAACTCTATCCAACTTTTCATAGGTAGGATTGGGCAAGGAGTTAACCCAAGTGAATTGACGTCCCGTTAAAACAATCTCCCTTAAATCAAAGCTATCAATAATAGCATTGAAAAGGAAAGGCCAATGATAGTTAAATCTATTATTGTTCTTTTCCTTACTATATCTCATGATATTAAAGTCTCCTCCAATTAGGGTGGGAAGTGAGTTTACTTGACAAGCCTGAACCAATTCCGCTAGGAAGGCTGACTTGAAATCAACTTTAGCTGGGCCATAAATAGCCATCAAAATCTATTTAAAATTATCCGGCTTGTTACAAAGGTGAAATTTAATGTAAAATTCACCTTCGACAATACGGGAAACATCCAGAATGTCAACTCTAACTCCCAAAAGAATACCCCCAGATCTACCACGAGGAGGAAGGCAGTGCCAAACGAAATCGACCCCTCCAGAGAGACGTGTAAGATTTCTTTTTGACATATCCTGCTTTCCGGTTTCCATTACAGCGATGAAGTCTAAATTAAGGTCCCTAACTGCCTCAGAGATATACCTAAATTTAGCCAAGTCTAAAAGACCTCTGCTATTCCAAAAAAGGCCTTTCATTTAGAAACTATCTTTTTTAAGTTGTTGCTACCTTTTAGGCTTTTCCTATTCCTTGATGATTTTTTTGGTTTTCTCTTGGAAGCCATCAGATCACAAATCTTCGTGTCAAGCTCTACATCATCAAATTCAACGTCCGAAACATCTTTGATTAGATGAGTGAGTAAGTCGTTGTCCAATTCATCGACCTCAGCATCACCAATAATAAAAGGATTTTCACATTCTGTGATCTTGTTTTTTACACAGGGAGTTAACTTCTGACTTTTTTAAAACCGCCCATCTATCCACTTCAACACGTTTCAAAGCATTAATCGACAAATTCACTCCCGAGCTATCTTTACCCAAGATTAGACCAATATTGGTAAGTCTTTTTGCACAAATTGAGTTGGGTAATGAGCTAATGGAAGAGGGGCACGGAGAAGATGTCATACCAATCTGTTGAGAACACACTGGAGAAGCCGAATAAGCCATCCTCTTTGGATCGGACCCCTTTGACCCAGCCATGCTTCCATCAAGGTTGCGCACCGAGGCTCTACGCATAGCTTTCAAAGTCATGTCTTCATCAGCAGGAGAGATCCCATCAGCTGCATCAGGAACAGGGCCTTGGCATTGGCATTCAGTTGTTTTTATGCTTGGGATACATAGCCCACCTGGAGAATATTACATATCCTCAGGTCCAACTGATCTCGAAACGGGCCTAAAATTAGCTAAAGATTATTGAGCTACCACTAATTATAAAATTAAATCGACATTGCTTCCTATTCTATCTCCTGTGAGCTCTTCAGTGACGGATTCAACAAAGAGAAGAATCTACGTGATTAATCATTCGGACTTTAACCTAAACCCCGACCAGAAAGATACCGAAATGGGTCGTAATAGCAGGCTAATCGAACGAATAAGCATCACAGGTCACAATAAATTGGGATTACAACGAAGTGTGTTTGTGTGGTGGGGTGGGGGTTGCTGCTAATTAACCCGGTCGCCGAATCCTGCAAGTGCCGAGCACAAGGGCGAGGGCTTCAAGGGCCGCTCAATTTTGTAAGCAAATAAATAATTAATTAAGCAACTCATGGTAACACTAAAATGATGTACGAACTAACTTGCAAACACAGTACTAGGTCTGCATGATCGAGACAGCACTTTTACAAAATTATTCAATACACACCAAACATAGAACTCCAAATCAAAACAAAATAGTGTTGGTACGGTGGATGAGCTCATCGCTTTTATTTGAAATATAGGATTTTACTTGTTTGTTGCTTGTACTAGATAATTGTAAAAGTCTCCACAAATAACGAGCGAATGGTATCCTTTAGGCTGTGGCTGTTTGTGAAGTTGTCATCTTGGTTATAGAAGAACTCCATCGTTCTCGTCAGGTTGAATATCGCCTCCAGTAGCTTCTTCGGAAGGGTATTATCAGGCTTCAACCACTCGCCATTAAAATCTTTCCATGTTTCCTCTTTCAGTTCTTTTATCTTCTCACGTGCCATTTCAATCGAGACATTGTATTGTTTCATGTAGCTGTCGATTGTCGAAGCGACATGAGGCGTCATTTGCTCCCGCTGCATACACAATTAGTACGTACTTAGCTCTATATATATATATATATATATATATATATATATATATGCACTAAGCGTTTCTGAAAATTCGCTCAGCACTGCCAAATCACGTAGCTTTATAATAACGTGTTGCAATGCGAAATTGACGGTCCAAATTAAATTAAAATGCCAATTATGCATTTGCGAGCAGCCTTCAAAGAACTAATCAGCGAGAAACGTTAAGGAGATCTTGTTGGGAGCGAACAGTTATTATCAACACTACATAGGTACCACTCTCCTGTGGCACTCTGATCAGGCTAATAATACCATTGGGACGGTTAGATGTTTTCTTTTAAATAACAATATCTAATGGCTACTATAATTCAAGTTTGTTAGGGTCCACCAGATTAAAGGTCAGATGTTTTGCTTTTTTATGAGAATTTCTAACATATTTTTATTTTTAACAAAAGAACCGATAGTAGTTGTAATTAGGGTCCACCAAATTAAAGGCCAGATGTTTTGATTTTTTGTGAGAATTTCTAGTATATTTATCTTTTTTCTTAGTGACTCTTATGAGTTTTTAATATATAATAGATACCAGCCACATGGTAATTAGCAGAACCAATATTTTTCTTAACAGCAGCTATTTTACTCCCTTATACTGTTTCTTTGCTCTTTAGATGCTTATGGAACTTTCTTCGGAAGTAATGTTAGGTTGTTGGATACGCAACAATAAATATTTCATTGAAGTGGCCTGTATGCAGGGCAACGACTGTGGTGCAATCAGGCCTCCCGTATAATCACCATGCAATCCAACTAAGAAAAGTTTCAAAAAATTCTGAAAAAAATCATGGATGTACATCTCATCTTACCCCATCTACATATAAAATTTCATGATCAAATTCGTCCTATGCTAGAAGTTACAAAAAAGACAAATTTGAGGTGCATTTGAACTTTTTAAGTTTGTCAGAAATTTGCCTTTTTTGTAACTTTTAGCATAAGACGAATTTGATCATGAAATTTTATATGTAGATGGGGTAAGATGAGATGTACATCCATGATTTTTTTTCAGAATTTTTTGAAACTTTTCTTAGTTGGATTGCACGGTGATTGCACGGGAGGCCTGATTGCACTACAGTGTCGTTGCCTGTATGCAGATAGCATCTCGTTTGGGGTTAGACTATGAACGAATTTTGAGTTACAGGGTGTTACAGCTTATTTACGTGCATACACGTACCTGAAGAGGATTGAGGAGAGGGCACTGAGGGCTGGCGACATATTTTTCTTTAAAGTAAATTTTGGTGTGAGCGAACGTGAGGAATAGTGTTTGTATGTCTTAGATAGCTCTACCTTCCATTGATTGGTAGAGTTTATTTTCAAAATGTTTTGTGTGTGTATATATATCTCTACTAATATAAATTTGCAGTCGGTGGCAGCGGTCCATTCTTCCTAGCCCCCCTCTCCCCGCCGCCATATCTCCAATAATAGCCGGTCATTATAGCTAATTATTCTTTTCTGATTCACAGTCAGACATATCTCTTTAAATATGGCTGATTATTATAGCAAAATCCCTGATTGTTGCTGGTAATTAATAGCCGGCCAATCATTCATTTTGTATTCTATATATGCCGTACAGTTTTCACAGAATCAATCGAGGGAATTCATTCAAAATCTCCTATGTCATGCCGCCGCGATGAATGAACTCGATGAACTGATCAATAAGTGACGGACCGATGTACATGGCCACGAGGTGCAGGCGCCAAGCTGCGGTCGAGTAATCGCGCGCGGCGAAGGACAGAGTACGATCGGCCACCGGTGCCGTGACCCTAGCGCTGGCCTGTTGGACGTGAACAAAGCGTACGACGCTTCGGCGCGGTTGCCTGACGACATCGGTGGGACGTCGTCGGCGGTGAGAGAGTCATTGACATACCTCTTGGAGATAAACGGGTTGATCTAGCTGAACGTCGTGAGAGAGAGAAACGATGCGGCGGCGCACGGCGTGATGGGTGCCTCAGCGCTGGTGTTTTCTGGTTCACCTTCATGGGCTCTGGCATCATAACTGATGAAGCCAGTGATGGCTAAGTACGCTAGAAGCATGGAGACGAGTAGGCCGACAAAGGGAGAGGGTCATCTGCGAAGAGTAATGAACTATCGGTGCAACGGACCACCGCCAAAGCGGAGAAGAGCACGGCGCTGAGGGCGGTGGCGATCCAGAAGACGTGGAGGTGCAAAGGCTGGGTGGCGGCAGTGGCCCTTTTCTCCGAGGCGACTGACCACGCGGCTATGGCATGCGCGACGAAGTGGGCAGCGAGGAAGGTGGACTCCACAGCGTGCGCTGCGGGCATATGGCGAGAGGAAGAGGAACGCAAGCTGGTAATATAAATTGCAAAAAGGGATAAAAATGATTGATTGATTTTTGAGATTGGTAATATATATTGCTACGTATAATATATTTGGTTTTAATTCATACCGGAGAAGAAACCATAAAAACTTTTGTAATTGGGAGAAATAGATGTTTGATCTTGTAGCACAATTTTCTTTTATTGCTTGACCTTTATGTTTCGTTACCAATTTTATTTTTCGTAGTAATGCACAGGCATTGGTCTAGTATATATAAAACACGAACTTGAAATACTCTTTTATCATTTTGGCTACACTCATATACTAAATATAAGATATTTCGAGATGAGCTACATGAAAAAATTGCAAAGGAGTACATAGTTTTTCGCGTATTTTGCAAATATCTTTATATATGAACATAAAAAGGTGTATGCCTAAAAAATGTACATACTACCTCTGAAAAAATGTAAATACCACGTAACTAGTCTTATATACTCATATACTACAAGTACATACCCTCTATTGTGCGAGATACTCCCTATATTGTGAGATACGGTATAAGGAGTAACTACACTCGAAAGTAGAAAATACACTACCTATATATATAAATAATCTAAACCATTGTAACTCGCACCCGCTAGATGTATGCTTTTTCACTGAGCGACCTCTAAATTCAGTAGACACCGACACCGAGTCAGGGACTTAACATCGATGAACTGAGTCCACACCTGTACGTCTAGCAATCTAGCCACAAACCAACTTGTATTTTTTTTACAGATTAATCTATATATCTTAAATTTGAGCGGCAAGATGTTTTTCTTTTTTACAATTAACATATGAGTTTTCTTGGAGTTCGTTATCAACCAGGCCTACCATTTTTGTTTCGGTCAAAGATGATATATGATCTGATAGGAACCAAAAGCAAAGTAGGTATGTTTGGAGCTGCCTGCCTATTCTTAACACAAGGTGAGGTTACATTGATAATACTCCACCAATCAGTCAGCAAGTGATGTCCATATGCGACCAATACAGATAAGCCTAAGTTGAAAAGTTGCTGCATTGGAGAAGACTTATGCCACACTACACATCACACTTTTATGGGGAAAGGCCTGACAACTGTTGGATGATGATTTGGATAACAATCCAACGGCTGCTAGCTAGGATGCCGGCCCCCACAGAAAATGATTGTTACCTTGTTAGGCAAGCCTCTCTTACAAATTCTACCTTCACCACCTACCACACAGACGACAGATCAAACGAATTATACCCAGACAGTAGAGAGAGAATTGGAGAGGGCGGCCTCTAACGAGCGTACACTGCTCGGACGGAGAGAGAGAGATGGAGGCTGTGGTGAGCGCCTCGCATGGTGCGCTGGGCACTCTTCTGGTAAAGCTCAATGCCTTGCTAGCTGACGAGTGCACCCGTTTGAAAGGCGTCCGTCGCGAGATCCGCTATCTCAGGTCCGAGCTGAGCAACATGCATGCCGCGCTCCAAAAGTACACGATGCTAGAAGATCCCGATGTCCAAGTGAAGGCCTGGATATCTGAGCTGAGGGAATTGACCTACGATGTCGAGGATTGCATCGATAAGTTTATTCACCAACTAGGCCATCATGGGGATCACGGCGGCATCAAGGAGTTCTTCCGCAGGAGTGCTCGCCGTCTCAAGACGCTCGGATCTAGGCACCAGATTGCCAACCAAATTGAGGAATTGAAGGCTCGCGTGATTGCAGTGAAGGACCAGAGGAGTAGTTACAAGCTTGACGATATTGCATCTGGCAGCTCTCATCATGCAGCTGTTGACCCTCGGCTGTCTGCTCTATTTACCGAGGAGGCACACCTTGTGGGCATTGAAGGTCCAAGAGATTATCTTGCCAAGTGGCTGGCCGAGGAAGAAACTAGGCCGACTAAGCATCGTAAGGTGTTGTGTATTGTTGGGTTTGGTGGTTTGGGAAAGACAACGCTGGCGAATAACGTTTGGCGTAAGATTAGGGGCCAGTTCCATAGTCATGCTCGTTTGTCAGTGTCTCAAAAGCCAGATATGAAAAAGCTTCTGAAGAATGTAATCAGGGATGTAATCCCCAAGAAAGTAATCAGGGATGTAATCCCCAAGAATGTAATCAGGGATGTAATCCCCCAGTTGTCCTACGAGGATGGATTCATCAAAGATATTGACCAGTGGGAAGAAAAGGAATTGATTGCAAAGCTAAGAGAATTGCTACAAGACAAGAGGTAATTAATTCCAGCCCTTATTCTTTTCCACAGATTCTCCTTCTTAGTTTTCGTTATTCCAGGAAATTGTTGATGCCCGTGCTAGAAAATTTTCGCACAAGAGAACTGAAGTTTAAAGAACATTATTGTATACCCAGTTACTAAATTACTGTTATGGGCAACTTTTCTTTGAATTTTTCCTACTGATCCTATTGGGAAAGAAGACTAACTGGTTGACTACTCAAAGCTTACAAACGCACGAGATGAAAATCAAGAGAACACTAGAAGGTTGCAACTTGCTACTTTTGTTTGATAATAGGCAACGACTGTGGTGCAATCAGGCCTCCCGTGCAATCACCGTGCAATCCAACTAAGAAAAGTTTCAAAAAATTCTGAAAAAAAATCATGGATGTACATCTCATCTTACCCCATCTACATATAAAATTTCATGATCAAATTCGTCTTATGCTAAAAGTTACAAAAAGGCAAATTTCGACAAACTTAAAAGTTCAAATGCACCTCAAATTTGTCTTTTTGTAACTTCTAGCATAGGACGAATTTGATCATGAAATTTTATATGTAGATGGGGTAAGATGAGATGTACATCCATGATTTTTTCAGAATTTTTGAAACTTTTCTTAGTTGGATTGCACGTGATTGCACGGAGGCCTGATTCATTACTGCTGTTTTGATGGCATACTCAAAACCACCCAACTTTTTCACTCCAACTCCAAACATATAAAAAAGGATAGAAATGTAAAAAAGAAATACAATTACTATGGGAGAATTGAGATGATTTGCCCCGTTTTTCTGGGTGCAATAGATAATTTACCCCGCATGCATGTCTCATTAGCATGTGGTCCCAGGACCTATATGTCGGTGAGACATTATGGGGCAAATGATCAATGGCAAAGGAAAAACTGGGCAAATCATCAATTTTTCAATTACTAACTCTTACTTGGATCATGGACAAACATTTTAAACGTTGTTCCAAATAAAATGACAAATAATACAAAAGTGAGATATTTTTATTTTTGAGAACCACCTACCTCTTGGTAGGGTGGTGGAGTAATACGAATACGGCTCCACCTCAATGGGAAAAGGCATGCTGTGCTCCATGCGGTCGAGCATTTATATTTGGCCTCCACAATTCTAAGCGTGTGCTAGGAGACACACCCTGTGCGTGTATACCTTGTAATATAAAAGGATATTTTCCTTTATAGTGTAAAAGATTAACTTTTTTTAGATAAAGGATTAAAATCCGGCCTCTGCAAAGCGCACACAGCCAATGTTTACAAAGTTCTCAGCCAGAAGGCTGAAACAACAAAAATTAAAATTAAGGGAACAACGGAACGTTTATCATTAAAATCAAAAGCAAATTCTATAGTTGCTTCTCCATCCACTCTTGGCAAAAATGTCCAAAGCCACCACTTCCAAAGCCTTGCTCGCCCATCGGATGGTTGCCCTGTTGTTCTCAGACTGTAATAGTTCCCAATACCGCAGCCAATATGTCCCCTGAATATTACCTGCATAAAAGTAGAATATTGTTTGTTCTGAAAGATTAAATCATTGCGAGTGCACCAAATAGCCCATAATAAAGCAGCAACGCCCACAAGGATCAATCTTTTTGCGCACTTCCCAATGCCTGTTAACCAGGGACCAAGCATATGAGAAATAGACTTTGGCGGAGATAAACCAGTAGCAATATGCACAATCCTCCAAATAGTCTTTGCATGATGACAATCAAAAAATAAATGAAGTATTGTTTCATTATAATTACAAAAACAACACTTTTGATTGCCATCCCAATTTCGTTTAGCGAGATTATCCTTTGTTAGAATTACTCCACGCTGTAAATACCAAATGAAAATTTTAATTTTTAAAGGAAGTTTGAGTTTCCAAATAAAATCACTAGTGAAAGGGATATCCTGGTTCATCAAATAGGCATACATAGATCGTACTGAGAATTGCCCATGTCAATGTAAACCCCATAAAAAAGTGTCCCTGCCATCAGTAAGCTGACAATTAGCTATTTTTGCTACAAGATTGTACCACGCCATCAGTTTATCCCCAACAGTAATCTCCGAAATTGAATATTAGGTGGCATTTGAGTTATGACTTTTGCCACCGTATCATGAGGGCGATGAGCAATGGTATATAAGCTGGGAAATTGAACTTTCAGAGGAGCAGAACCCACCCAAGTATCCTCCCAAAACTTAGCTTTTGAACCGTCTCTTATTTGAAAGGATCCACATGCCAGGAAATCATCTTTGACCTTTAAAAGGCCCTTCCAAAAATGAGAATCACCAGGTTTAATATCCACTTGGGACAAACATTTTGAGCTTAAATATTTATTTCTAAGCAAGGTTTGCCATATCCCCTCCTCATTCAACAATTTAAATAACCATTTGCTTAACTAGCCTTGAATTCAACAATGTAAAAGATTAACTAGCCTTGAATTAAAAATCTTTAATTACAAGGGCATTGTAGAATATATAGACTGTATATGAAATCGTAAGCGTGATAAATTGTATTCTCTCCGGTCAAAAATAGTTGTCGTTTTGGACATAGGTCCAGTCAAACCTTTGAAACTTTGACTGCCAATATTTTTAAAATATTTAAATTTGATATGTGAAAATCATATGTGTAGATTTGTCTCGAAAAGTATTTTCATAATATTATAATTTTATTGAGTTATATAAATGTATTATAATAGAAATTAGTGGTCAAAGGCTCAAAGCTATGTTTTTGGAGACCATGTCGATATCCAAAACGATAACTATTTGTGACTGGAGGGAGTATATAAAACATAAGCATGATAAGCTTAATTACTTGGCTTTGGAGTTTGATGAATCTATTTGTTTGTTCTAATTGAATGCTTGATCATAGTTGGCTTCTAATTGAATGCTTGATCATAGTCGGCTTACACTGTCTAAATTTACAATAGGTATCTCGTCATAATTGATGATGTATGGTCCATGTCAGCATGGGATATTATCAAGTGTGCTTTCCCAGAGAATAATTGTTCTAGCAGAATTATAGCTACTACACGCATTTTTGACGTAGCAAGATCATGTTGTTTGGGTGGCGATGACCTCATCTATGAAATGGAACCTCTAAATGACCTTCACTCTAAAAAATTGTTTTTCAAAAGAATTTTTGGCTCTGAGGTTTGCTGCCCTGATATTCTGAAAGAAGTTTCAAATGAAATCCTGAAGAAATGTGGAGGCCTACCTTTGGCAATTATCAGTATATCTGGTTTATTGGCAAATAAACCAGCTATCAAAGAGGAGTGGGAGAAGATAAAAAGGTCAATTGGTTTTTCGCTGGACAATAACCGAAGTCTAGAGGGAATGAAAAGCATACTATCACTTAGCTACAGTGATCTTCCACATTATCTCAAGACTTGTTTGTTGTATTTAAGTATATTTCCAGAGGATTATACGATTGAAAGAAACATGTTAGTCAGGTTGTGGATAGCAGAAGGTTTTATCTCTCAAGAGCGTGGACAAAACTCGCAGGAAGTTGCAGAAAGTTACTTTTATGAACTCATCAACAAAAGTATGGTCCAACCAATGTACATTGGCTATGATGGTAGGGCCGGGGGATGCCGTGTCCATGACATTATGCTTGAACTTATTATCTCAAAGGCAACCGAAGAGAATTTCATCACATTGTTAGCCAGTCACACTGTTATAACAAATCCGCATGCTTCAATCCGACGATTATCCATCCGGTACACTGACCAGCAACTTGCAGCTGTGCTAGCAAACACAGATTTAAGCCATGCTCGATCTCTGACCTGCTTTCGTAGCATCAAATGGATGCCTCCTCTTGTTCAGTTTGAAGCTCTATGAGTATTGGTTTTTGAAAATTGTGAGCATTTGAAGGAGTATGATTTTGAAAGTATAGACAAATTATTCCTACTTAAGTACTTGAGCTTTTGGAACACGGGGACATCAAGCCTACCGGCACGAATTGTCAAGCTAGAATATTTGGAGACCCTGGACCTAGGTGGAACAAGGATAGCAGAGCTGCCCACTGGATTCTCCCGGCTGACAAAACTATTGCATCTACTCGGAAATTATAAAATGAAGATACCAGATGGGATTGGGAATATGACGAACCTGCAAGTGCTGTCAGGCATCGATGTCTACCAAAGCTCAACAGCTGCAGTGGAAGAGCTAGGAGAACTAACCGGCAACGTATCCTGTGCACACAAATATTTGGTGAAAACCTGGTGCACATCAACTAAGAAAAGTTTTAAAAAATTCTGAAAAAAATCATGGATGTACATATCAGCTTACCCCATCTACATATAAAATTTCATGATCAAATTCATCCTATACTAGAAGTTACAAAAAAACAAACTTGATCATGAACAGGAACTATTCCTGTTCATGATCAAGTTTGTCTTTTTTATTACTCTTAGCACAGGACGAATTTGATCATGAAATTTTATATGTAGATGGGGTAAGCTGATATGTACATCCATGATTTTTTTCAGAATTTTTTGAAACTTTTCTTAGTTGGTGTGCAATATTTATACAGCACATGATATCGCCAACTCTTCAGTTTGAAGGAGCTCGCAATATCGTTGTCTAGCGTAGATACCAGCAACTACAAGAGACACGATGAGATGCTACTCGCTGCATTATGTAAACTCACCAGTTGCAAACTCCAGTCTTTGAGAATCCATCGTGGGAATAATGGTAATTTTCTCCAGTTGTTGTATCACTGGTCCCCTCCGCCCCGTTCCCTCCAAAGGTTTCGCATGAGCACTAGCTACTATTTCCCGAATGTTCCAAAGTGGATTCAGCCAGGTCTCACCAACCTGGCTTACCTGAACATCAATTTACGCGAGTTAAGAGACGAGGATCTGCACGCACTTGGGGAGCTCCCAACCTTACTCTTTGTGGAGTTATGGCTGAAACCAGATCCAAAAGAACGGCTTACAATCCAAGGCATTGGATTCCCATGTCTGAAGGAGTTTGTTCTCGTTTGCAGCAAACGGAACGGTGGAGCATACCTTTCGTTCATGGAAGGGGCTATGCCAAAGCTTGAGAAGCTTGCGCTGCCATTCCACGTGGCAATGGCAAAACCCCATGGCTTCTATTTAGGCGTGGGGCATCTCCCGTGTCTCAAAGAAGCAAAAGTTAGGCTTTACAAGGAGGGTGCCGAATATTCTGATACCAAGGCTGCTGTTGTGGCTATCAGGAACGAAGCAAATATCCATCCCAAACATCCCAGAGTTTATTTTCGTGGAGAAGACGAAGAAGAGAGAAGGGAACAGAGTGGCACCAATGAGGATTGAAATCTGTATCTTCAGGACACCGTGTTTCTCAATATAATGCAAGAGAGGTATTAATCATTATCACCAAATTTTCTGGCAAAGAGACATTTAGTCTCTTACTCCTTTTCCACTAAGTATACAATCTCTTGTTTCCCATTTCGGAAGGAAGCTTTCTCACACATGTTCAACCCTTGAGTTTCAGACATTACAAGTGCTGAGAGCTGAAGCTGTACTGTCCTTTTTGCCTTAAGATGAGAAGATCAAATAATGGTGGCTGGTCGCCCGGCAAGGAGTCGATCCAGTTACGCACGTGTGCGGTCACCTGATTATTGTTTTCGCCGTTTACTTTAGTATTCTTGTTGTGTACGTGTGTTGTCACCTGATGGAAGTCTTATGCAGTACTAAGCAGTAATTTATGGTGAAACGTTTGGTTTGACAAAACCTTGTTCACCACAAGCAAAAGTGCCACTAGTAAGGCAGTAATAGGAAAACACTCGTGCATTTTTTTTTATCATACACATCACCACTCTACTAATGCTAGTGATTGCATTTTTTTCTATCATATGCATCACCACTCTACTAATGCTAGTGGTTGTGTGCTTGTTACTTCTGCAAATGTTTAGCTTTTGGCGATTTCAACCTACTGTAAAATGGTCTTCCGAGGTTAGGAAAAATTTGGAACAAAATATAAAAAATCATGCAAGCATTTTTTTTCTATATTTCCTATCCGTTTGAATGCGAAATACTAAGTATTTGGAAAGTGCAAATAGATATGCTTAAAGGTGTACAATGAAGCAGGTAACAAAATTCATTAGTCCCCAAACTTTAGTACCTCTTTCCAATATTCATTTAAGAATGTGCAATACCTCACCTATGATAGGATACATAATTAGTAAAAGGAATAAATCCATTTTACATCCCTGAACTATAAAAAAGTTCAAATAACCATCAAACTATAAAACTGATCATTTAACACTCTCATCTTCTAATAACGGATCAAATTACACCCTAAGGCGGTCTTCGTTGGCTATTTTGCATCTCCTATATATAATTAAGTTAAAATGTGATTCAAAATTTGGATAAAATTTAATCAAACTATAATACACCTCAAGAATGTTCCCAAAAAGTCTCTGTGAAATTTGAAAGCTTTTAATATATTTAAAAAATAAAAAAAGTAATAATACAGTCAGATTTTTATAAAAATGTACAGGTTTGATCATCATCTAAAAATTTTATGGTGTTATCTTTAAATACCTAGGATAACATAGAAAAATTCCCAAATGAATTGAAAATAATTTGTTATCTAAGAAAAATCAAAATTAGAAAACTCTTAATTGAGATAGTGAACTTGTTAGAATTTTATAGAATTGTATATGTGTGATCATGGTCTGATTTTTTTATGGGAGTATATGTATTATCTTAGGATCATATAGAAAAACTTCTGCTCCAGATGTCGAAAGCGGGGCCTGGTCCACCTCCAATTTCCATTGCAAACAACCAAAATTGGAACAACCATTGTATGGCGTGGATCGCAGCTAACTAGATGTTCTTTTTTTTTTTTGGTGATCTTATACTGGTTTGGTCACTTGGTATGAGGTGTGATTCAAAATTGAAACATTAATCAGTGCATGTTTCTTTCTCCCTCTCTTTTTTAATAGCATTTTCCTAAGAGATTTGAGATACGCCTATTTCCTCAAGTCCGTGAGTCATTAATTTTTTTCCTCATGGAATTCGGATTAAATATTGCATCCACAAGGAAACGAACAGACATGGAAAACCAAATGGCAGATGTGTCTTCACCTCAGAGGAATTTCAGGTGGATGATTTGGTCGCAGCTTCAGCCAGTTGAGTTGTGGCACCACGTTCACTAGGTAGAAGCTGTTGCTGCAAATGGTGGAACATACACCTTAGCTCTGCCAATAATCTCAGCAACAACCCAATGCTTATTTTTGCTCAAGGACCTAGAAGGATCCAGTGTAACCTGAAGAGGTATTATCCTGCCATTATCAGAAATGTGTTCTAAGAGAAGAAAACTAATGTAGTCTATAAGAAGGAACATTAGGTTCCAGTTAGCAGATAACAGAACATAAATTAGGAGACAAGCTCATTAATACATTTGACAGAACAACAAATGAGAATCACCAAAATATTTTTTCTACAAAAAGTCCTGATTGTCATAATGTAAAGGAAAACTGAAATTTTTACTACAGTAACAGAGTTGGACAAGCCTCTTGTAAAACTGCTCACTTGGTGATTTGGATCTCCGAGGGCATAAAGCAAAAATAATTGAGCAGATCACATGAAATGATTTTAACACTAATGGAGCATGGGCATAAAGCAAAAACATTTGGACGGATCGCTAGTTAACTTTATTTCATCACTCTTTGCATCAAATTGTCTATTGGGCCTTTGCTAACATCAACAGGGTTCCAGGGCCCAACATATCGGATCCTGGAAAACTCGACGCGGAAAAATTGACATTACTTGAACATCCACCAGCTCTATACAAGTGCCCCAGTGGCAAAACTGTTTATTCTTCAAAGATTATTTAGCCTAGCTTGGTTTTCTCCAATAAGGTAGTTTATTGAAATTTTAGTTTACTAGACCCAAAAACTCACCCCACCAGCTTCATCTTATTCTGGGCTTCTAGTTGAAGGTGGGGCATAGTTAATTGAATAATCCAAGAAATAAGCTGCATATTCAATCTATCAACTTGATAATTTCATACGTTGATGTTAATGATAGGTCAAATGGTCCCCTCATCGTGTGATACACCAAAATATCTGGACATCAGGTATTTGATCCCTACAGATTGAGACAAATTGGCCAACAGTCAGGCAGGTTGCACTGCTTCATCTTGTTTGCAGGAGTCAAACGAAAGAAACTAAACAAGAAATCTAGTATGTGCTTTTGATGGCCGTGAAATCTGAACTATGTGAGCAAATGTACACATGGTTTACCTACATATCCAATTAGAATCAGGAAGACAAGTCCCAAGATATAAGAACAAACACAACACAAGAAAGCTACTTGAGCACCATTTTGTAGCATAACCATCATTTGTAGATGAAAGTAGCATTAGTATTCTCGACAGTCACACACTAGTACAAGTAAAACAAGTGGCCTAGGGGCAAGAACAGAAAAGGCTCAAGATAGTACTACTTGGCAACATTCTCACAGAGAAATGAATTAGACCATGCCGGCACCAGTTGGTAAGCAGGCATGCAAGGAGAAGGGCAAGTATTAATGCTCCTGGATCAAGTGTCATCGCTGGTAATCATACAGTTACCATCTACCAGACCTCAATCAACAGCCAAGACTACTAATACAGAGCGTAACACAACTGTTAGTGTTCAGCCATAGACGATAACAGTACTTGTCTACAGCGCAGTGGCCTTGGCATTCAGTTGTTTCTATGCTTAGGATACATAGCCGACCTGAAGATCCAACTGATCTCGTAACGGGCCTAAAATTAGCTAAAGAGTATTGAGCTACCTCTAATTAGCAATCCTAAATGAAAAAGTTGTCCAAGAATTATAAAAGTTAAGTTGGCATTGCTTCCTATTCTATCTCCTATGCGCGCATCAGCGACGGATTCAACAAAGAGAAGAATCCACGTGATTAATCATTCGGACTTTGACCCAAACCCCGACCAGAAAGATGCCGAATGGGTCGTAATAGCAGGATATTTGAACGAAGAAGCACCGCAACTCACAATAAAAAGAGATTAGGATGAAGTGGGGGGAGAGTGGGGGTTGCTGACCCGGTCGCCGATGTTGCCATGAACTTGGAGGTGCGCTTGACGTCGCGGTTGTACATCTTGTGGTGAAAGAGGCGGTCCACCGCCGCCGCCACTGACTTTTGCATCTTGCTCGACGCCACGATCTTGCCGCCACCACCGACTTCTGCATCTTGTTCAACGCCATGATCCCCACCACGGGCTTCATCTACGCCCGCGAAATCGGCACCCTCTGACGGGAATGAGGATTGGAGGCGGTTGCGCCGTTGCGGGGAAGGGGGAGACGCGAAGAAGAGAACTGCGGTGGCGGCGTACGAGTGTGTCGATCGACGGCAAAGGCTGAGATAATTTTGGGCAAGAACTTGCTTTAACTAGGGCAGTAACTCCGATTAACCTTAATCATCTTTTGCTAGAACATTTTAGGATGAGATTATATTACAGGTTAAAGGAAGCAGGCACTGTTAGCACGACGAGTAACTTCACCAATTTGTCAGAAAGTTCCGCCCAGATCAAAGTAATTTTGCTTCTTCTGGTCGTCCATGTGAAGCGCGTATGTACCGAGGTAAGGATGCTCTCCCTGCCACTAGCTACCACAAGGGGTGCAACTGGAACGGATATTTTCCGATCGACCGATCGAATCAATTCGGATAGCGATTTGAATAGTTTTTCGGATATTCGAAGAATTTTTCGGATACGGATACGGATAAGAATAGTTATCTCGGATAAGGATATGGATACAGATAGTAATTATCCGACGGATACAGGAATATCCGAGTTTATAATTAGATAATATCCGGATATAAAATATGGATATTATCTGAAAACTTTAACGACTTCTCCAAGACTGTGAGTCTGTAACTCTCCAATCAAAAAGCACCGGTCACCAGAGTCTGGAGGCATTAGTACCAATGTACCAATACCACTCTTTGTAGTCTACCAGTACCAGTGCCAAGTGCCAAGTACCAACTACTATTCTACCAAGTGCCACACTGCCACTGCCAAAGTGCCAACGCCAAGTGCACCACAGCGCCAAAGTGCGTTCATTATTAATTCTTAATTATGTACAATGCAACTATAGTAAATTCTTGTACTATTTTCTTCACATTTTGTCAATAATTATTTATAACTCATAAGTAATCTACTATTTAGTATGTTACATGTGCAATAAATGATCTATATTTTCGTGTATTATCCGGCTAAAAATATTCGTACCCGTATTGAATCCGATCTGTATTAAGCCGTGATTAAGTAAGTGATAGTATCCGTATTATTTGCATTAAGTATTCACATCCGACACCATTAAGTATCCGACTTAGATTCGATAAAAATATAGATACGAACATGGGATGAACAATATCCGACCGTATCCGATCCGATTACATCCCTAGCTACCACTAGCTACTGCCAAGCTCCTGATGCGTGGCAAGTCTGGACACGTCTTATGTACCATGATAGATTGTGCTAGTACAGTACAAGAGCACTCTCAGCAAAATATATTATACGAATTTTTTCCACATCTACATCCATCTCAAGACCTTTCCATAACTATCTGGTGCAATCTTTCCATAACCACCCGATGTAATTAACCTTTCTTCGTAACCATTTTCAGAAAATAAAAGTTTATTAGGAAAGTTGCGTTGTTGACTTTAATTATCCAAAAATGCTATTAGCACTCGTATATAACGTAGACTTAGCTTCTGTAGCCTCCAATCCAGGAGACAAGCGTGAATTCATGATTTGACCCTACGCAAGTTTCTACCACTTAACCCTTAGTGATCCCATTATATAAGGCACCATAATGTTTATCACTATTCTAGCATTAGATCTTCAACCCTGGTGACCAACAAGTAGTGGTGTCTTTGACTATTCCCCACCTACCCTCAACATACCACTTGTACCATGCTATCACAATAACACTGGTACTCAACCTAAGGCTTTAAATATAGCGTCCTACATCTGTGGTCTCACCGGGCCTTTCGGCCTACCCGGCTTCCATCCCTAGTTATCTACTCACACCAAATGTGGAGATCATAATATCTTCATAGGACAACTTTTTCTGATCGATTTCACACATTACGGTTGCTTGTAAATACATCTCATTGACCGAGTGAAATTATTTGTCGTTATATCAGTAACATCCTAATTTTTGTATTTTATGAATTCACTGTGTATTAGCTTTTTTGTGAATTTTTTAGAATTTATTTGAATTGTTTTAAATTTATTTGAATTAAGTCTTTTGTTAAAGTCTATTTAAAAACTTGAAAAGTTAAAATAAACTTTGATTAAAAATATTTTATTTGAGTCGATTATTACTCGAGCGCGCTGAGGCAACTCTGAACTAAGCTTAGGGGAGGGGTAGTAGGTATGCTTCAAACCCTCCAGCACCTTGAAGAACGGTCTCAGATGTCCTAAAATATTTTTAAAAAAATATGGAATTTTTTGAATATTTTTACTATTTTATTTGGCTATGTTTAATTTCTAACATTATTTTAAATAGAAAACCTTATAAAATCCCTTAAAGCCATGTGGGTCAAAACCCAATGGGCTTGGCCGCCAGCCTGCTTGCCACAAACCTTAGAATCCAACGGCTGAGATTCTGCCGTGTTGCCTAGCGCCCTCGGCCGTTCGATATGAGCTAAATGGACATCCACGATTGAGCCACATCGTCTCGCCGAATCCTAACAGATCTGCGCCCTGTCGCCGCCGCGTTTTCGAATTCCGCACCATACACAGAAGCCAAGCTCTCTATTTAATGTGCCGCCATGTGCATTAAACTCCCCACCTTGCGCCGCACTTCCTGTCCAGAGCACACAAGCCGAGACACCCTAGTGCCGCCGCTTTTGCTTGCCAGAGTTGCGAGGTGTACCGCCGCGGTTTTTTGTGATTTTTGTCGCCGTCGAAGCCTCTCTGCCGTGCTTGAGCCCTAGTCCAAGGTCGCTGTGTTGCGCTGCATCAGATCTGGTAAGTTTCGTCGCTGAAGAATTGCCGTAGCGTCATGGTTGTGGTCTTCGTTCTTATCTTTGGTAAGCCACCGCCGTCGAGTTCGCCGTCGACCTTTGCGATACATAACATAGGAAAAATGTACAATATGTGCAATACACACAAATTGATGCAACTAAACTCACATTATCTCCATTTTCTAAATTCCGAGAAAAAAAACTTGAAAACCTCTTACATGGATCGAAGAACATTTTTTTCAATCTTTATTTGAGTGCATGAAGGACATCTCCAGGACCTACATCAAATTTTTTTTAAAAAAAAATCTTCAGTTAAATACAGAATATATCAGATGACCAAAGCGATCCCAAGAAAATTACGAGAGTAATCACAGAAAATTTTAGCAACACGGTGTATTCTCAGCCATTTTTGGCAATACTGGCAATAATAGAGTGAAATGGGCACATCAGTAGGTGTCCATACCAAGTGGGCATATTTTATCCAAACTCTTTGAATGGACAAGAAGTGCTCTCTTCATTCCAAAATTTTGAGCTCTGCCTTAGCCATCTTGGTAACCTATCAACCGAAAATTGAAATGCATGAGATTGATGAGCCTTACAACGAATGACAACAATTGAATATAGAGCTTGTAATAAAAAGCTCTACCAAGAGAGACGCTTGTATACCTACTGTTTGCTTGTTTATTGTCCGTAATCTTTGGTAACAATGGAGGTCACTAAAAAGTGAGAAAGAGCAATTGCATAGCTGGAGGCCAACTTGGTTTAACGCCTCAACAGTAGATTCCTGCTGCCTGTATTTAAGCTTTTTTTATTTTTTTGTAAATGATAGCAGCATTTATTAGCTACATAAACGGCAGCAAAGCATACCTACTTAAGTACAAAACGTAAGAAAACAGTAGATCATCACCATGGTATCATGTGGAACAGTAAGTCAGCAATTCAAAAATAATTTACTTACAGACAATACTACTATGCGCATGTTTAATCCACAAAACGAAAGGGAGAAAAGTCAGTCAATACCTTGGGCTCTTTGGCGGCGCCCAGGACAGTGGAGATGTCGACAAATTCAAATTAGTTGCCAAATTTCACTCCATTTCTGGATTCAGCCACCACCACCGATCCCTCTGACGCAGAGCAAGCAAGACGGCAGCAGTCCCACAGAAGCTGAACGACATGGCTGAGTACGACTCCGGAGAAGCATGAAAGCAGGGCATCACCAGGAAGAGATTTGCGAAGATGGGGGTGGCTACTGCACGCCTGAGGCGGAACGCCTGGGAGGAGTTTTCACATAGGAAGAGGGGTCACCAAGAAGCAGGGTTAACAAAATTGAAAATTCGATTTTCAAAAATCGGTAAAAACCGAGCGAAAATTGGTAGAAACTGAAGAAGTTTGAATTCAAAATTTTTGAACTCGGTGGTCAAATAACGGCAAAAAAACGAAAATCAAGCGATTTTCACCGATTTTCGATCGGTTTTCTTTTATTTTTGACCATTTTTTATTTGTGATTTTCGACTGATTTTTGCCGCCGTCTGAAACCGTGTTGGTCGTACCCTGCATCAATCCGTTGTACGCCAACTAATAGAGATGGTTAGGTCCACGCCACCCTTTTCTTGAGCTCAACTCACGTTCTGGTAAGAGATCAAAGAAAGAAAGTCGTGCGATGGTTAGGTACTTAGGTACAGGTCACCTTTTCCTGCATGCCATGATCAAATTAAAGAAAATTTCTTTACTATAACATTCTTTTCATTAAATCACTATCCAGTGGATTTTGGCATTCCACTCTGCACACTTCAAGATCTCCATGATGTTCTTGGCTTCTTACTGGTCAAAGAGCTTCAATTGCAGAAGCTCATGTAAGTTTGAGAGCTCGGTTTATAAATCTTAAATAAGTTGTATAAATCTTAAAGTAAGTAATCACTATCTACTTTTTATTCATACTTTAATATTTGCTTCAACGTAGAAATCTCTGTCCAAGCAAGGCGTAGTAAGACTATCAGCTGTAGCTCACTTTCTTAGGTCAAGCTAGACTTTTTACTATTCCCCCTATCAAATTGCTGCCCAACACCAAGCTAAGGGCAGCCGCAATCGTTGCATGCTATAATTTACCATGTCAGTATGTCACTACCATCTCAGCTATAGAAAGCACAAAAGAGTACCTATGCAATGGTTCTACTTTAGCACTCTGCTCAAAATTAACATGGCCCCATGTGTCAGCATTATTTTATCCATTTCCAAAGTCTTCCTCGTCCCCTCTCCGTATTGCGAAGGCAGGTCTCAGGTTGGTGGGGCCCGCTGGGCATGGGAGCGTGTCTAGCAGCTATCGCTGGATCTAGCGACGTGCTTTTCTCTCTCATCTGTCCTCTCTCATCCACGTAGGAGTTGATGCTGACTTGGAGCTGTTGTAGAGAGCAGCTAACGACCCGTTGCGGGTGCCCTAATAAGTCTATCGGCTCCAGGACAAAATTGGGCCGGGCTACGGGCCGTCAGTGGGCCGATTTTTTTTCTTCCTGAGGTCGAAGGATAGATTACAGATTTGGACTCAACCGAAGCCCCACATGTAAGGAATCAAGGGAGGCGATGGTGCAAGTGGACGGCGAGAGGCCGACACTTCCAGTGTACAGGAGATGAAGCAGGCGTCAGTGACGTCATACGGCGGCGGCGATGAGCCACGCACAACCTATCTCGTCGCCTCACTCGACCCGTTCCACGCCATCCTGATCCGGAATTGCTGTGCTGTTCTTCACCTAGAGGTCGGTTAGCGTAGTTTTGCTCTGAACCAGATGGAAGAAAACATCTAGGAAAGGAACATCTTTGCAATCTGTTCTTGTTTAATCTTAGTGCGGTTGTGTGGTTTTTGATAGATTGTCTGGCAGGAGATGTGTGAAATCATGTGCTGAAAAATTAGCTTAATGATAAAATTGGCATCGCAAAGTGGTTGTGATCATGGCATGTGTGGTGTTCGTGCATATGCTGTTTCAGATGATGCTTGTGATAGCAAGATAATGATTTTGCTTGATGCAATGCGCTCGTGTGAGTGGTTGCATGAATTGACTTTGAGTCAAGTCGTGGACTTGTGTTCGGATTTGTTTTTTGTTTGTTCATGTGCAGGTGTTGCTCGAGGGCGAACGTGGTTGATGACGGGACTGGAACTAGATTCGTAGATGAACTGAGATTTGGGACTAGGTTCAGAGAGGAATCGAGATCTTGATGATCAAGGATGTCATACGGGATGTTCGAGCTAGAGAACGGTGTACATGAAGGCTGGTTAGTCGCGTAAGTGTGGCATGTGGGCCGTACGCGTGCAAAGTTGTATTGGACCATGTTGGTCCAAATGGAGTTGTATACAAACTCTTTAGGATTGCTCATTATAAATAGAGAACGGTCTCTTATTTATTGAGAGCCAGGCATTAGGGTTTGTACTCCTTTATTTTGGAGTACCGTAACTATATTAGAAAAAGTAAAAAAACTTTTTGCGGCCGACGGCTGGGATTTCTTTGATTGCTATTCATAAATATCTTTATGAATATTTAGACTTTATAAACTTTGGCTATCAATATCTTTATGAATATTTAGACTTTGGCTATCAATATCTTTATGAATATTTATAAGCATTATAAACTTTATGAAAATTTCTTTACTATAACATTCTTTTCATTAAATCACTATCCAGTGGATTTTGGCATTCCTTTCTGCACCACTACAAGATCTCCATGATGTTCTTGCTGGTCAAAGAGCTTCAATTGCAAAAGCTCATGTAAGTTTGAAAGCTCGGTTTATAAATCTTAAACAAGTTGTATAAATCTTAAAGTAAATAAATAAATAAGTAATTATTATTTATTTTTTATTTATATTTTAATATTTGCTTCGACGTAGAAATCTCTGCCCAAGCAAGGCGTAGTAAGGCTATCAGCTGTAGCTCACTTTCTCAGGTCAAGCTAGACTTTTTACTATTCCCCCCATCAAATTGCTGCCCAACACCAGCCTAATAAGTCTATCGGGTCCAGGCCAAAACTGGGCCAGGCTACGGGCCGAGTATTGTTCTTCACCCAGAGATCGGCTAGCGTAGTTTTGCTCTGAACCAGATGGAAGAAAACATCTAGGAAAGGAACGTCTTTGCAATCTGTTCTTGTTTAATCTTAGTACGGTTCTTTGGTTTTTGATAGATTGTCTGGCAGGAGATGGGAATCTACAATTCCCCACCACACATGAAGCCTCGCAGCAAATTTTTTTGATTCAGAAAGAGAAACCATCAAACTATCTTTTACACCCAAGTCTGAGACGGACATAAAGTGGAAGGAGCGAAGCAATCTCAAGTTCTAAACCTAACCAGAATAGGCAGACTCCTGCCCTCGCCGTACTACCAGTAGCCACATGTCCAACTGGAGGCAAAAGTGACACAAAGCCATTACAACCAACAAGACATTAGACCTTCTAACACTACCAGCACGAGCGCCTACACTGTAAGAGCATCTCCAACAGTGCCTAAAATCCATTCCCAAAACCTGATTTTGGGCTTGATTGCAAAAAAAGTACTCCAACAGTTCCTCTTTCTAGCTCCTTAAATTTTGGCACGCCCAAAAACAGCACCCCGACTCCTCATTTTTGTGCGCTCTATCCGCGCTCCCAATCAACATTATTTCGCGCCCAGGATGGCCCACCGGACCAATTCAAAGGTGTTTTTGGGAGAAAATATAGGAACTGTTGGAGATCAAGGTATTTTGTAGACCCAAAATTTTTGGGGAAGGTCCCAATCTAAGAATATTGGGAGTCTAAATATTAGGAACTGTTGGAGATGCTCTAACGCCTCTTTACTTCCTTTGTCTGCATCAGCTCCCACAAGTTTAGCCCATAAAAAAGGAAAAAATGATGGTTTGCATCGATTGCACCAACTAAAACGGGGCAAATCATCGAATCACTCCATAAAAAATTCCCTCCAGTCACGAAAAAAAACCGTTTTGGATTACATACAATCAAACATTATAAACTTTGACTATTAATATCTTTTTGAATATTTGGATTGGACACATAAAAATAATGCGTGTAGATTTGTCTCAAAAAGTACTTCCGTATTATTATTTAGTAGATTTTATGAATATATTACAATAAAAATGAGTTATAAAAGTTGCATTACTTCTTTTTTTGACTCGAGTGAGCATATGAGAGCAAAAGTGTCGTTACGAAATTTATTAAAATGCCAAATTTGTAGCTTTTCAAATTAACCAAAGGATTGCAGCCACACCCAGCATAAAAAAAAAAAAGAGAGGTGCTTCCATGTTTTACATTTTGACAGTTGCATAAATTAATATTAAAGTATAAATAAAGAGTAGATGGTGATTACTTACCCTTTTGTTTGCTTCAAGATTTGTACAACTTGTATTAGGAGGAAAAACATTGAAGCACTGCTCAAAAAAAAAAAATCGTTCTGCCACTAAAATTGTTCATCCAGCTATCAAATGAGTGGGTAATTGAAACAGCAATTTGGGCAAAGTTGAAAGCACAACCTGCCACATTCCAGATAACTCTTGCAGTGTTATTTGTGCTACGTTGAAGGAACCAAGGAATTAGTGATTCCTTTTTTGGGAAGAAAGAATCAGTGATTAAACAATGTGATCATAAGTAAAGTTTAGACAATGTATCTGTATCATGACTGTTGTTATGGCTCTCCTTTATTAATGCATGGCAGAGCTCCTGCCCTTCCAATTCAAAAAGTAAAGTTTAGACATGCAATAAAAGAACTAATTGACCTGAAAACGACTAGCTTCTGTGACAAGGTCTCCTACTGTAGTTACCGAGTTGGCAAAGCAATGGAAAACACAATAAGTGACAGTGTCACTAACTGAACGTCTTTCGGCGAATACACTGATCGTTCCTGATTGTTGAACCGAGAATAGGGGAATATCTTTCTATTGTTCTCTTGTGGGAATCTGCAATGGTCCAGTAAATACGAATGCATACGGCAACTTGATGTCCAAAGTTGGGGGGAAATGTGTGATACGATGTTTCTCTAAATTATTTCAAGTGGTGAGGTGCCACCTAGTCATCTACAGCGACATGGGTTGAACCTTGACCAAACATGAAGTCATCTAAAGTAAGGTTCGAACAGAATTTCAGAGGCCATTCTTATGTTCACTCAGCAATTAATCTTCAGTTGCCCCCAACTCCCAAGCAAGGCATATCATCCTTGTCAAGTTAGTCTTATCTCTAAAGCCTGCAGCAAGAGGCAAACAAAAACAAAAAATAGGAGAGAGAAGGAGGGGGAAGAGATCGAGATGGAGGCTGTAGTGAGTGTTTCACAGGGCGCCATGGGATCCCTGCAAGAGAAGCTCAGCTTGCTTGCTACTAACGAGTGCATACGGATGAAAGGAGCCAGCAGCAAGATTGGTTTCCTCACATCGGAGCTGAACAACATGCACGCGTTGCACCAGAAGGTCACTATGATGCAGGAACCAGACGTCCAAGTGAAGGCCTGGGCAAGGGAGGTGAGGGAGCTTGCTTATGACATCGAGGACTGCATTGACAAGTTCATGCACAGCTTCGGTACAAAGAGGAAACGTCGTAGAACAGGTGGCATCAGGGAGTTCCTCCACACTTGTGTTAGCTTTCTTCACAAACTCCGCTCTTGGCATCAGATTACTAGTAAGATTGATGAGCTGAAGACGCGTGTTGTCGCGGTCAGAGAGCAGAGGAGCAGTTACAAACTTGATGACCTTGCTAGCTGCACATCTTGTTCTGAAAAAATAGTTGTGGATCCACGGCTCTCTGCTCTGTTTGCTGAGGAGGGTTGCCTGGTGGGCATTGAGGGCCCAAGAGATCACCTTGTTAACTGGCTGGTTCACGGAGAAACTGGGTCGATTAAGCATTGCAAGGTGTTGTCCATTGTCGGGTTTGGTGGCTTGGGAAAGACAACACTGGCTAATGAGGTGTACCGCAAGATCCGACCGAAGTTCGACTATCATGCTTTTGTATCATTGTCCCAAAAGCCTGATATGAAGAAAATCCTCAAAAGTGTACTCTTCCAATTGCCTTTTGAAGACAGTTTCACTGAAGCTGTGGAAACATGGGATGAAAAGGATCTCATTGTAAAGCTAAGAGAGTTACTACGAGATAAGAGGTACTCGAAACTTCTTATGCCATGTTTGGTTAGGCTTAGATTTTTCTGGCTTATAGCTTAAAGTATAAGCAGTCTGCTTTTATATACAGTAGAGGTGGGTAATTTTATCTTAACTTCAGTGGCATTAGTCTAAAACTAACCCTTAGTAAGCTAAAAAAACCTCTTCAATTTTGGCTTTTAGTTATATGGAGGTTTATGATTTTTGAAAAGGCCTAGTTAAATTTTACATTAACTTCAGTGGCATCAGTTTAAATCTAATCCTTAATAAGCTAAAAAAATCCTCTCCAATTTTGGCTTTTAGTTATATGGAGGTTTATAATTTTTGAAAAAGCCTAGTTAAATTTGTTTAGGATTTGGTTTTTGGCTTTTAAACTAGAGAAAAAGGCCAAACAAACATGGCCTTTTTTTTTTCTTTCCTAGAGTACTGTTGAACCTTTATTGTTTTCCAAAAATTCTGTGTACCAACTGTTTCATGTGAAATCACTTAGAAATCCTTTGAGACTATAGATTATAGCATACTTGTTTGCTCAGTATACTTTTGCATGCCATCTCTCATGGGATGGAGCAATGTTTTTTTTTTTTTTTTGGAGAAGCAGTGGAGGCCATCTGTGTGTGCCTTGCGAACCAGCGTTGAGCAGCTGGCGGCGAGGCAAGTCTCGCCTCGCTCACCAACCGGCGTAGCCGGTTCGCTGAGATGGAGCAATGTTATTAAAGATCCTTGGGCTCCGCATTATCTATAAGGATCAGCAGCCTAAGCAGCAATATTCTTGTAACACTTTGTGTTAACAAGTTGCCTGGATGACATGATCATATATACCGTGCACATCTGTCCGCGTATTAGATTGAATTCCAGTATTGTTCCAACATTCTTTATTGATAGGGCAATTAATATTTTTTTTAGGAATATTCTTTTCATCCAGAGATTTGTTGAGCATTACTAATTTATTTAACTTTAAATCATCTTTTAGGTACCTAATTGTAATTGATGATGTATGGTCTATCTTCGCATGGGATACTATCAGGTGTGCTTTCCCTGAGAATAACTGTTGCAGTAGAATTATAGCTACCACACGCATAGTAGATGTGGCGCACTCATGTTCTTCCTGTGGTGATGGCCGTGTCTATAAAATCGAGCCTCTCAATGATCTCGACTCTAAAAGATTATTTTTCAGAAGAATTTTTGGTACCGAGGATTGCCATCATCATCATCTACAGGAAATTTCCAATGAAATTCTGAAGAAATGTGGAGGTCTACCTTTGGCAATCCTCAGTATATCTAGCTTATTAGCAAATGGGCCATTTCTGAAGGAAGAGTGGGAGAAGGTGAGGAATTCAATTGGTTTTGCTCTAGACAAGAACCATAATTTGGAAGGTTTGAAAAACATATTGTCACTTAGCTACAATGACCTTCCCTATCATCTCAAGACATGTTTGCTATATTTGAGTATATTTCCGGAGGATTATGATATTGAAAGAGATAGGTTAATCGGACGGTGGATAGCAGAAGGCTTCATCTCAATAGGACGTGGACAGAGGCTCCAAGATGTCGCTGAGAGCTATTTTTACGAGCTCATTAACAAGAGCATGCTCCATCCAGTGGATATTGGCTTATGACGGTAAGGCTCGTGCTTGCCGTATCCATGATATGATGCTTGAACTTATTACATTGAAGGCAATCGAAGAGAATTTCATCACTATATTAGGTAGTCAGATGGCTCTGGAAAATCCATATAGCAACATCCGACGATTGTCCGTCCAGTACACTGGGCAAGAAATCAAAGCTGAGCTAGCAGGCAAAGACCTATGCCATGCTCGATCACTTACAGCATATGGTCAAATCAGATATTTGCCTCGTCTTGTTGAGTTTGAGGTTCTAAGGGTGTTGGATCTTGAAGGTTGCAGGGATTTGGAGTGTTATGATTTGAACAACATAGACAAAATGTTCCAGCTAAGATATTTGAGCCTCAGGAGTACACGCATATCTACCTTTCCAACACAAATCGTGAAGCTACAAAGTTTGGAGACATTGGAATCGTTCGACTAAGAAGACTACTGCATCTGCTTGCTGGAAGTGAAGACAGAGGGCTACCAAATATACCTGATGGGATTGGGAGTATGACAAGCCTACAGGTTCTGTCAGGGTTTAATATCTGCCTGAGCTCAGCAAGTGCTGTGGAGGAGCTTGGTAACCTGACCAATTTGATGGATCTTGCGATAGGGCTGGATAGCGGAGGATCTACCAACAACAAGATTTGTGAAGATATGCTGCTCTCTTCATTGTGCAGACTTGGGAGCAACAAGCTGCAGAATCTGTTGATTCGTAGCTGCCATGCAGCTCCCCTTGAGTTCTTGGATCTTTGGCTTCCTGCACCGGATTTCCTTCAGACATTTCGGATGAACACTAGTTATTATTTTGCAAAAATTCCAAAGTGGATGACACCTGCACCCACCAGCCTTGCTTGCCTTCAGATTAATTTAAGAGGAGTAACAGTGGAGGATCTTTGCATCTTTGGAGAGTTCCCTGCTTTACTGTTCCTAGAAGTATGGTTAGACTCAGACCCAGCTGAAAGGCTTATCATTCTAGGCAAAGGGTTCCAAATTTTGAGAGAGTTTCGCCTCATTTGCGATTGTGGTGGTGCATACCTGACGTTCGAAGGAGGAGCTATGCCAAAGGTTAAGAAGCTCTGCCTTCCACTCCATGTCTCACTAGCAAAAATGTATGGCTTCTATTTAGGCATTGAGCACCTCCCATGTCTTAAAGAAATTGAAGTTGAAATGTACCATGAGGGGCCAAAGGATCCTCACACCATGGCTGCAGCAGTTGCCATCGAGAACGAAGCCAATGCCCATCCAAACCGTCCAAGAGTTATTGTTGGTCCTATCAATCTAGTGGAAGGCAACGAAGAGAGTAGTATCATGGAAGACAATTGAAACCCTTGTTCGAAGGGCACAATTTTTCAACGCATGAACTGCAGGTACTCTAGTCTCTTAGGCATTGCAAATATCAGGCATTTTCTTAAAACCATGATTAGTTTTTGCGGACAACAAGTATTTCTCTTTCGATCTTTGCACAAACTTCTCTCATGCGTTCAATGCTTCCTTGATCTGGATTCAGGAAGATGTGCTCCTAGCTCGGACTGCATCGCTACTACAGATTGTTCAACTTTGAAATGAGAACTGTATACAAACTGCCAGATTGTATGTGGAGTCTTTCCAGCAGCTGTTTGCTATTTATAGTTTTTATTCTAGTTGGCATTATATATGGTCATGTGTAGGAGTATTTTCAATTGATCGTATGGAGCTTATATGTTGGATTATGGAGAAGTTGTTTGATTGATATATGCGTGTCATTTGTGAAAGTTTTAATGGAACCTGAGGAACATTGATCTGAAGTGTTCTGAAAGAAACATGCACAGAGTTCAGATTTCAGAGGAATAAAATCATGAAACAGTCATATAAAACCCATAAATCCTGAAGAAAACAAGGAGTCCAGGCCTTGACAGATTGATCTTGAGAACCTAACAACCAAAGGTGCTTTACAGTCTGTATATTTTTTTTCCTTTCTTGGAGCATAACTAGGCTCACTTATGTAAACTTTTTTTTTTCGCGAAAACACAGGAGAGCTGCGTTCATTGTATTAAGAATGAGAGAGGTGATAGACACCACCAACAAAGTCTTAGGACATTACAGACCAATCCATCTGCTCCGGCTGGGAATTAAATTTCGCCGAAATTCCAGATTTCGGGACTCCACAAAATCCAAACTACCGGCTAGATAAATTTTTTTGAATTGCTACAGTAGCAAAATTTCGCTAAATTTCACCGAAATTTCATGAATTTTGACCAGAATTTGAACTTTTAAGTCCGGATTTGATCAGATTTGGTCCAATAACCCATAAGAAAGTGATCTTCTATGAAAATTTGTTGAAAAAAAATGAATTTTTGAGACATTTTAAAATTTTGACAGAAACACTATTAGATTTTTATAAAATTTTACAAGCTTGATATTGAGCTAAAAATTTTATACTATCCTAGGAAGGTAGGATCATGAATAAAAATTTTCAGAATAATTGAAGTTCATTTGTTATCTTTAAAAAATCAAAAACAGAATGACCATAATTGAGACAGTTACATTGTCAGAATTTTATAAAATTTCTCGAGTGTGATCATGATCTAAAATTTTTATGAGAGATTACTAATTGCCTCAGTACCATTATATAAAATTTTAAAAAAATTTAAATTTTTTGTTTGCTTAATCAAATTTATGTAAGCACTGAACTTTATTTGTTATATTATATTTCAAAAATCAAACAGAGAAAGAACATAAATGGTATTGTGCTTTGTAAGAATTTTATAAATTCACTGGAGGGTGATCATGGTTCAAAATTTTTATGAGATATTAATAATTTCCTTATAGACCTTGTGTAAAATTATTAAAAATTTTAAAACTTTTTTGATTCCTAAAGCAAATCTATGTAATGATCATCGGGCTTTTATTAGGATGTAGCACCGTCAGAATTTTTAAACATTATTTAAGCATGATTATCATCTAAAACTTTTATATAACCATTAATGCTATATAAAGACCATCCACAAAAAGTTTTAAATTTTTATAACATGGTTTGGACAAATTTTCATTTCGTTCAAATTTGCCGATAAGCCTTTTTAACAAACAGTAGCACTATTAGAATTTCTAAAACTTCATGACATTTGACCATCATCTGAAAATTTTATGAAAATATTACAGAAATGTCAGGACCATCCACAAAAAAAATTAAAATTTTATAACCTCGTTTGTTCTAATTTTCATTCTGTTCAAACTTGACAATCAGCGTTTTATCAGGATAGTAGTAATGTTTGAATTTTTAAAAATTTCTCATATTTTATAATCACCTGAAAATTTAACGATAACATCTCTAATGTGTCAGTAATCTTAAAAAAAAATCAAAAAATTTTGACATCGTTTGAACCATTTTTCGATCAGTTGAAATCGGGCGAAATATCAGAAATTTCGGATTTTTAGCCAAAATTTCGGTAAAAAAAACCGGATATGAATTTTTCTTTTTAAATTTTAAATGGATTTTGTTTGAAATAACGAAATTACGCTGAAATTTTATCCAAAACGAAATTGGAATCCTTGTGCTCCGGCCCAAAACGTTCCATCTCCTCCGCACGAAAACCTCGCCGCCACAACCAGGCTGCTACTGGCCCTGACCGCCAACCTCCCCTTCGACCTTGCCGCCGCTGCCCACCTGTAACCTCACTACCGCCGCATTCCCTAAATCGCTGCCGCGCTCCCGTGACCTCGTCGCTCTCCCCACCCAAACCCTAACCGCCGCCACCCTCCACCAATCCAGCCTGCTCCCACGATACTGTGCAGCCGTGCTACTCCAGACGTCCCTCGCTTCCGCCGATGGGATTTCACAACGAGAGTAGGAAGGTATTGTTTTCTTCCCTTATGAATGGACAAAAGTCCACTATGTAGAAAGAGCTCTGCCAATCCGTGCATCGTCAACACACTGATGAATGATTTTTGCCGCTGTTATGGTGTTGTGTTGTTGCTGACCGGAGTTCTTCAATTTTTGTGAAATTTAAGCATATTTCCGTTCATTCCAGACTCCTAAGTAGATAAAAGCACAAGAGCTTTTCTTGCAAACCTGCAGAATCATGAACGTATCACTCCATTCTCTGATGCGTAAGTTGTTTATTACTAATGTGGTTGTAATTAGGGAGAAAAAGAAGAGAGCAGCTAAGTGATTGGAAGAGAACAGGGAGAGAAGAAAGAGGGATAGGGAGAAATCACATAATGGAAAGCACAACAACTTCTATAGTGGTCGTGAGGGGAACAACTGAAACCAAGATGAAAGTTTACTGCGAGTTCAATTTTGGCCTCTTAGGGGATTTAGTGGTGAAAGTTCACTTACTTGCTATTATGATGAAAGACAGCATTATTCATGTATCAATTCCTAGTGATGGAGACTAAAATGGCTTCGTTGTAAAATTTATAGGAACATTTGAACAGTATGCATGCCATCTGATTAAAAAGAATAGAAACATGATTCGGTGAATTTTGATTGTACTGCACAAACTTCCCTTTTGTATATTCTGACTCGACATACATCTATGATTTATCTAGCTAAGTGTCCCATTATAACTCAATTATCTGTAACTGTTGGGTGCACATTGTTGGTCTTGTCACAATTGTTGATGCGTACATCATTGTACTTGTTTTAACATTCCAAGCAGTCTTGTTAAAGTTTGTCATTCATAGATTCACATTTTCATCAGTTGACTACTTGTAACATTTCTACAACTGAATTGTGTGCAAAATAATATGCTCCCTGAACTGTTGCATCTTTGACAGCTTTGATTACTTATTTACATGTAGATATTGAGTTGTGTACATCTGAGTTCTGTGCATGTAGATATTGAGCATGCGAGCTGTGGTCCATTTCATAGGTATTCTACTCGTTGAATATCGGGCATGATGATGAAGGAAACAAGACCATGCCAGGTACTTACATCTGTCTTATGCAAATATGAAGAGTGCATTTTGTCATTATCAAGAGCACTGTTCCCCTTGGCGCCGCCTAGGCGCTAGGCCCCTCCCTCCTGCCTAGTCGCCTAGGCCAATTTTTCCCGCCTAGGTGGCGATTAGGCGCTAGGCGCCGGTCTGCCGCTGCCGCCCCTCCTAGTGCCCTAGGGGAACACTGATCAAGATTCAAGAGTACAATTTACTCTTTTAATATTGTGTTCCTCCATAAGCTAAGTATCTCAGTTGGTCAGTCCAACACCCAAAGAATTATTCATTGATTGCCCTAAACACAGCTAACTAAACATTCTCATTAGTATCAAACATTGAGTGTTACTTCCAGATTGAAAATGTTTCCTGAAGGCAAATAAAAAATGCGTAGAAAAAGAATTTGATTGTTTATCCATAGGCCTCTGAACGTGATTTTCTTTACTTTTCTCTGCAGTAACAAAGAGATTTGTTATCGACAAAAATAACTTGATTCAGTTGTAAGTTAATAACCCCCCTGAACCTCCATTGCACAGAAGCTAATAATGTTGTCGTGTTGATACAATTCGAACAAGAACTTGAACTATTATCCAAGTAATCACATGCTTTTCGTTACAATTCCAGCTTACATTGTTCCAAAATCTTTGGAATTTCAGCTGCTACTATTGTTCTTTCCCTGTCTTATATTAACTAGCACATGTTCTGAAGTCTCAACTGAAACCAATACTGACCACAAGTTGCAGATCTTTAACTGATGTCAGAATATTTTCTCTCACACAAGTACTACAAGCAAGGGAATAGAGTACTCTATTTATTCTCAAGGTTTACATGGAAGCTTATTAGTTTCTACATTGATCTCATAATCTAATACATAAGTATACTTCGTACATCCTTTTATAGAGTTACATAACCGACATTAGTCTGGCCGACTCAAACACACTTATTATTATTTATTTGCATACAGCTAATAACTATCCAACGTCCAGCCATGTAGTGTACGTGTACAAGCACTGTGCTGTCCAAGCTCTGCCTTGTAAAGTTTGTACACGTTTTCTGTTACCGCTATTGACCAACGAAATTTCTAGCAAACCATAGTAAGCATATCACTTTAACAGCTCACCATCGCTTGCGTTGGAAACTTAAGTGCTAACTAAGCTGTGCATGTGACTGATTTTTGTTTCGTTTTGTAAGATAATAGCTGTAAGTATAATGCTAGAGACTTTTTACCATACCCCAAGGTATCAAGATTTACATTAAGTAGTATTAAGAGGTACTAAAAGTTGGTAACTTCATCCTTTAAACTTTTTTTTTTTTTGAAAAGGTAGCAAAGCTGCAGTTATATTAGGAAGAAGAAACTAAAAGAGTACAAGGTGTAGGATACTGCACCTGAGAAGGATACAAGCATCACAAAAAAAAAAGAGAGAAAAGAAAAGCAAGAGGAGAAGAAAATCAAACATCTCGGTCCAGCAAATTTTTTAGATGTTTTGCACCTGCAATAATCCAGGTTCTGGCCTTGTCTTTTATGGATTGTAAGACCTCATCGATGGTCTTCCCCTCATTTCGGAAGATTCTGTTGTTACGTTCTATCCACCATTGCCAGCAAGTTAGGATGATCAGAGACTTTAGCCCTTTACGAAATCTTTACTGGCGGATTACATGATAAAGGTTCCAATCTGACAGGCTGAGGGCGTGGCCGTACCCCACTGATCAGGCAAGACGGATGGCAATCGAACCCATGCAGCGATTTGCTCCCACAACCTTCGCACTTTGGGGCACTCTATGAAGAGGTGATGTGCTGTTTCGAGATTTCGGCAGCACATTGGGCAAAAATACTGGTTCGGCCACCCCCTGCGTTGTAGCCGTTGCGTTGTCCAAAGTCGATTGTGATGAGCAAGCAAAAGAAAGACTTTACAACGCGATAGGGCCCAGGCTTGCCAGATTGTAGTATGGAAGGATTTAAGGGTAGCTCCAGCGAACTGCATTCGGTACGCTGAGGTGGTAGAGTAGACGTCGTTGGAAGTTTGCGTCCAGGTTATGACGTCGTGAACGTGAGGCTGCAGGTGTACGGATTGCAGTTTCCGCCATAAATTGACCTACTGGACTAGTAGAGGAACTGTTAGATTATGCCGAATGTCTCAAATCCAGTTGTTGTTTGTCAGGGCATCTACCACCGAACGTGACTTCCGCCTGGAGTGCGTAAAGAGGTTCGGCGCAAGCACGGAAGGTGCTGTACCCTGTAGCCATCTGTCAGTCCAAAAGGTCGCCATCTGACCATTTTCAATGGTTATTTTTGTGGCCGCGGCGAAAGGCTGCTTATCTGTGTGGTCACATGGAGTGGGCATGCCGCTCCATGACGTATCCTTTAAACTTTAAGGGTATTAATTTTTGGTATGTCTTGGTACTTACTCAATCTAAATTTTTATACCTCTTAAAAATGTTAAAAAGTCTCATATCTTGTCTGTTTTGGAGTGGTGTGAAATGGATTATATGCAACTATAGGAATTTTGTTAATTTTAGAAGCACCAATTGCTGTAGAGATTACACGTCTGTGGTTCTTATGATGTACAATAGAAAGTTGTTGGACCCGTGTAATTTGAACTAGCAATATTTGAACGGTCCATAGCCACATGGTATGGTGGAGGTCACCACCATGATTTAAATAGCCCGCTATAGCTTTTATTTAGACATAAAACGCTATAAGATTGAATAAAATTTTGCGAACATAGCTACAACTGCTATAGCCGCCATATTGATCACTAGTAATACTATTTTTGTAGCCACGATAGCTCCGCTATACTATATATGTCAATTCTCTTTATATTTTTAAACACTAATTGTGTTTTGTTCATGATTTTCTTTATCATATTGGTTGTACTCAAATTGAATTAATTTGGCTCCTAGAAATAATAAATATTAGTTAAAATCCAAATCCATCTTCTAAATTTACATAATTATATATATTATTTTTGTTACACATTGTACAACTTTACATAACAATCATAACATGTACTCTAAATTTAAATGTAGTTTATTACATAAAAATTATTGATACCACGAACTTAGTAAAAAAAGCTATATTATAGTAAACCGCAACATAACTTTCATGATAGCTCGCTATAGCTTAGATAGGTTTTTCATGTGTCACACCACGACGGGCCGCGAATGGAGGTTTAAATCCTTGCTCACGACCCTTAGGGTCTGTTTGTTTCAGCTTTGGATTATCTAAAAGCTGATTCTGGATTGTAGTTGTAGAGAAGCTGATTCTCTAAAAGCTAGAATCTATAAAAGCACATATGAAGTGGATTGTGTATTCTAGTGTATGTGGGTAGGCTGGATTGTGAGAATCGGATTTTAAAATCGAGCTGCTTGTTTTTTATTCTGCTTTTAGGACCAGAATCAAAAACTAAAACAAACAGACCCAATGTCAAATCCATTCTGGCGTGCCCATACAAACCACGAACGGTTCGCCAACTCTCAAAACGTTTTTGCAAACTCCACCGTGACTCTAGAACACAAAAGTTTTTGCAATCTTTTGAAAGCAAACCCCAACACCCGTGAAATCAAGGAATGAATTACTCGTGACCGAACCACAACACGTAGAACACGCATGGGTTTTACAGCTTTAAAGTCTCTCTCTCCTCTTTACAACTAGCTCTAGGCTGAGACTGACGGATTCAAGATTTTTAGAATGGATGTTCGAAGGTAATAAAAATATCTCTTTATGTTTTCTTGCAAATTTCCATCCCGCTCTATTGGAACAAGAGTACCATTTTGGTTAAAGAAAATTAGGATGAAATTAGTCTGGACTTGTTGGTTGCCTCTGGATGGTTTAGATTTCTTGTTATCATAAACAAAATAAGGAGCAAACCGTCCCACTAGCAAAGCTCATTGGTACATGATATCCCGGTACATGATTGACCAATAAGTTATTCTGTTACTGATGAGGCGATGAGGTGAGGCGATTATGAGGCGACGCCATGGTTTTCTGTCAAGATTCATCCGGAAATCTTCCCAGGTGAATTCTGTATTGGAAGACCGATTAGTGTTTTCGCCTGAGAAGGTGCCTGCGAGGCATCGTCCAGAAATTACGACGAATGGTCTGTCTGTGCGGCGTTCTTCAGATCGTTCTGTTGTCGGTGGCAAAATTTGGACCGCCAACAGTGATTCTGGGTCTGAGGCAACTACTCTTTTCGGCGATGGGCAGCCGTCTTCGCAGGTATGTTCCTCCGGGGGTGCAGATTACAATTATATGTCATCTCATATTCTGCAGGGTGATCAACAACGTGGCAAAAAAGAAAAATTCAAGGGTTCCTGGCCTTGGGATAAACGCAAGGGCTGGAGGGGACCTTTACCAAAACCAAGGTGTTCTTTGCCAAGAACAATAGGGGACTACTTACTGCCATTGATCGATGAAAAATCTCTCAGTGGTCGCTCATTGGGAGGTCCTGTTCAGCGTGTTCTTCGCTCTGATCCGGATTATTCGCCTGTTACTCATTGCCCGGGCGTCAAACATTTGAATTTGTCTGCTGACAGGCCTGTTGGTGGGCCAATTGTGTCGGTGGGCCTGCAGCCTGCCAACTCGGTTTGGTCATTACGTAACCCGGGTCTGGCGTCTTTGCACCGGAGGTTGACCTATCACAAATCTTCATCTCCTCCCTTGCGCACTTATGCTCAGGTCGTCATGGCGAGCGGCGTGGCGGGAACCGGTGATGGTCAACAACACCAAGACCGGTGTTATGGAGGACAAACTCGGGCGGCTCGTAGTGGTGGCCGTCCCCCGAGATTTATTGGCCGCGGTCGTGGGCGATATTGGGGTCGCGATCGTGTCCAGGATTATGGGGGACGCGGTGATTCCGTCGGCCGTGGGTTTCAGGGTGGCAGTGCTCAGAATGCCGTGAGCTCTGGGGGATTCCGATCAGCTAATGTAGGGCGGCCTACAGAGGAGGATTTGTTGAAGCAGTCTACAGACAAGGGGGACAGTTCTGGAAATCAGGTTGGTAAACATAGAGGTAATCAATCTCTTGGTGAACCAGCATTGAAGAAGAAGATGAAATTTCTACTATGTTGTGAGATTTGTGAAGAAGAGCACTTTACTCCGCAATGCCCCCTGTTGCATGGACCTAAGCCATCTGCGACATTCAGTGGGCTGGCTGGGGATGGTCTAGGTTTTTTTCACATTCCTTATTCTACTGCTGCAAAGGCCCCTGGTAAAGCTTCTGCTACTGCCCTTATCCATATTGTTGAAGGCACGGTTCCGGCAGACTTGGTTAAGAAAGAATTGGATCGGGCGATTCCGGTGAAGTGGAATTGGGAGGTTCGGGTTCATGATAATAACACTTACATTGTTCCATTCCCTTGTCAGGTTGAACTCCAAAGAATGATCAGTATGAAGCGATTACGCACTGACAATAACGAGGGGGTAATGTCTTTTGAAGAGTGGAACATGGAAATAAAGCCTAAAAAGAAGCTTCAGAAGGTATGGGTTCATGTATATGGTGTCCCATATGAAATTAGATCTTTTTTACCTCTGTGGGCTGTTGGAACAATTCTTGGTGCTACTCAAAAGGTAGACATGAGTTCGATGAGAAAGACAGGGGTTGTCAGATTGTTGGTAGCTGTTCTCGATGTCAATTGTATTCGGATGATACTGCCATTGTGGTTGGCGATTGCTTGTATGAAATCTTCTTTAAAGTCGATCATGTGGTCAATGAGATAAATGGGGAATCTGTTGAGTTTGATGAAGATGATGATCTAGATGATCAGGATCAGCAATCAAAAGGCACAGACCAAGAAATGGAAGAGGATGGTAATGGTAACAAAGATGGTGGTTTTGTGACACAAAGATTTCCTGGAGGCAATTTTCAGAAGGATCAACTTCTGGTGGTTCAGTTTCAAAGATGCTGCATGTTCAGAGGTCTGGTTCATCTTTTCATAACCCTCTGGATGCTATTAGCACATCGATGATTGTGGAGTGTGATACCAATAAGGAGGTGGACATCACGGCTGATGTGGATTTGAAATCTGCGAAACTAATGATGGAACAATTCATGGAAGGGGTTGGTTTGGTTGGGAGTTCTGGAGCTGAAATTTCTCCTTTGCTTGCACCTAATTCAATTCAACATGTTTCTGCTCTGGTTACTGACAATCAGGAAAGAGATGAGAATCAAGACAAGGACTCTAAAGACAGAGATCAAGTCGTGGCTGATGATAGTAATGTTGATCATGGGACCATGAGTATGATTTCTGACATAGGTAAAAGGCACAGAGTTAATCTTTACTTCAAGAATGGTTCCTCTTCAGGTGTGCAGATTGGAGCTGACATTAATTTGGTTCAAGGGGTACCTGTTTATTCTGTGGACAATTGTTTGAATGAAGTGAGTAGCAGGGTGGCAGGTGAAGAAAATAGGAAAATGTACACTGATTCTTTGCCTGTTTCACCAGTGGAAGATCTGGATTCTGGGTTGGAAGAATTGTCCAAGCAAGTCACGGGAGCTGCTGGTGATTCTTTGCCGATGCATGGCCAACCACACCAAGTTTGTCCTATGCCGCCTGATGGTTTCTCCAGGGCTGGGGAATTGTCTCTGGAACTTGGTTGTCTGGGAAGCGAAGAAGCATCTGGATGGTTATGAATTTGCTTCGACTGCCAGGGAGGAAAGTGCTGCCATTGAATTGATGCCGCTCAATGGTGCTGAAGATGCTCCAGATTCTGGTAGTGAGTTGCTGCAACAGGAAGAGGGGGCGCATTCTAACCTTCTAGGTATGGAAAAGGTTAATGGCAATTTGCCTGATCTCATTGTATCAAATATTGATTCTGTGCTGTTTAAATTATCAATTACAATCACACATACTGTTGATGATCTTTTGCCAATGGATGGGAAACTGGAAAGGGGTTTTCCTCTTGTGTCTGATGCTTCATTTGAGGTTGGGGATTTGGTTCAACACTCAGATCAGTCAAAGTTGATTGTCAGTTCGGCTTTTGAATTGCTGCCGGTTCATTCTGCTGTGCATGCTCCAGATTCTGTTTGTGCAGTTTTGGGTGAAAGACTTCACACTTTGCCTCGTCGTATGCTTCAGATGCTCTGTAAGAAGAATAATATTCCTGCTAACACTTCTAACAAGGCTATGGTGAACGCTCTTCAACTGGTGGAAAAAATTATTGGTTGGGATGAATTGGTGCTGCCTTCTTCAGCTGAGACATGTGTATCGCAGAGTAGATTCAGTCAAAGAATTGCAGCTCTTGGAGATGGAGAATTAATGGAAAAGGCGAAGTATTTAGCTGCTAAGAAGAATCTGGAAATTCCAACTACTCCAGGTAATCTATCCTTTACTTCCATGACAGATGCTACTATCTCATCTAGAATTACCAATATAGGGGTTTCTATGGGTAGAGATAATGGTGTCATTGCTTCTTCTATTGCTTCTATTAAAAATATAGAACTAGATAGACTAAAGGTTATGCTAAGGAGAACAAAAATAAGGCTAAAACATCCTCACCAAATATTAACCTGGTTGAGGAAGATGAAAATGAAGTAGATACACGGCTCAGCCACATTTCAGCATTTATGCGAGCCGATGTATGAAGAGGATATGATCACATTTGTTGTGAACTTAATGCGGTCCCCCGTAGAAAGAAATATAATCCAGTAAAAAAGACCAAGGTGGGTATTATGCTTAAAAAACCCACTACTCCATCCAAAGTGAGTCTCAAATGAAAGGGGTCTTCTGGAATAGCAGAGGTCTTGGAGACTTGGCTAAACATGGGTATTTGGCAGACATGGTAAAAGAGGAGCAAATCGATTTCATTGCTCTCATGGAAACGGGTCGGGATCAATTCCCTGATGTGACTTTGAGGAAACTATGTGGAGGTCGGGATTATATGTGGCATTGTATGGCACCTCATGGGAGGTCAG
The DNA here is from genome assembly GCA_036346375.1 of Guadua angustifolia. Taxonomy (NCBI): domain Eukaryota; kingdom Viridiplantae; phylum Streptophyta; class Magnoliopsida; order Poales; family Poaceae; genus Guadua; species Guadua angustifolia. Next base: position 3,063,556 of record CM070515.1, on the reverse strand, counting down.
GGGGTATACTTCTAGGAGTTGATCTAACTACATACGACATTGGAGCCATTGTTGAGGGTGACTTTTTGTGAAGTTCACACTCAAATAGAAATGATGATTTTAAGTGGGTGTTGTATGGGTTTATGGTCTGCACAACAACACCACAAGGAAGCTTTTTAACAGAGATGGCTCATACTGCGATGAAAGAATCACTACCATACATTGTTGGTGGTGATTTTAACATATCATAAGCCCGAGGACAAAAATAAAGATAACTTTGCGATTAAGTGGCGGAATTATTTAATATGGTTATCCAATCTCTAGATCTTAAAGAAATAGAATTGTCTCAGTCGTCATTACACAGGCTAGTAGTGGTGATGTACCCACTTTAGAGAAGCTAGACAGGGTTTTGGTAAGTACAGAGTGGGAGCAAAAATTTCCTTTTACGACGGTGGAGGCTAGAAATAGAAGCCTTTCGGATCATACTCTGTTGCTTCTGAATACTGGTGCGTCTTCTCATAGGCATCATCAGTCTCTTTTCAAATTTGAAAGAGGTTGGTTACTTCGAGATGGATTTTATGATTTGGTTGCTAATGTCTGGCAATTGGAAGGACGGGGGCAAACTGCCATGGAAAAATGGCAGAATAAAATTCGTACCCTAAGGCAATATCTGAGAGGATGGGCCAAGCACCTGCTGGTCATAATAAGAAAGAAAAAAAGCAACTAATCGCTATGATTGATTATATTGACAAAAAGCGAAATAAGCGCCCTTCGTAACAAGATATTAATATGAAACATTATCTCAAGGAACGTTTAATTCATTTGTTGAGGAAGAGGAAATAAAGTGGTACGAGCGGGCTAAAGTTAAAAACCTTTTGGAAGGGATGATAATACCCAATTTTTCCACTTGGTTGCTAATGGTAAACATAGAAAACAGAGAATTTTCAAATTAGAACAGGAAGATGGTGTAGTAGTTGGTGATGCCCAATTGAAAACATATATCACAAATTATTATAAAGGGCTTTTGGTCCACCGAACATAATAATTTTAGTATGGTGGAAGACCGGATAGTTGACATTCCACAAGTGTCCGAGGAGGAGAACGATTTCTTACCTCTCCTTTCACGGAGCATGAAGTAAGGGAAGCGATATTTCAAATGGAGCATAATAAGTCTCCGGTCTGATGGATTTCAATTGAATTCTATCAAGTTTTTGGGATTTGATAAAAGCGGATTTGATGTCTCTTTTCAATGAATTTTTTGAAGATCGTCTACCATTATTGGTCTAAACTTTGGTATTATCACTCTTCTTCCAAAAGTTAAAGAGGCTACTAAAATCCAAAGAATATAGACCTATTTGTCTACTTAATGTTAGTTTTAAAATCTTTACCAAGGTTGGCACTAATAGACTCGTGGAGTCATTGGCCATGTGGTACGACCGTCCCAAACAAACATTCATGCTTGGGTCGAAATATCATGGAGGAGTAGTTATTCGCATGAGACTATTCATGAATTACGTTAAAAATTAAATGGTGTAATTTTCAAAATTGATTTTGAAAAGGCCTATGATAAAGTTAAATGGTCTTTTCTTCAACAAACATTACGTATGAAAGGTTTCATCGAAATGGTGCAAATGGATTGAAAATTTTGTTTCTGGTGGTAGTGTAGGCATCAAAGTTAATGATGATATTGGGCACTACTTTCAAACGAAAAAAGGCCTTCGTCAAGGTGATCCAATTTCGCCTATTCTCTTTAACATTGTTGCGGATATGCTTGCTATTTTGATAAAGCGAGCAAAAGACGATGGCCGGATAAAAGGGTCATTCCTCATCTTGTGGATGATGGATTGTCAATTTTGCAATATCGACGATACCATTTTGTTTATGGACCATGACTTGGAACAAGCAAAAAATATGAAGTTATTGCTTTGTGTCTTTGAACAATTATCTGGTCTAAAAATAAACTTTCATAAAAGTGAAATATTTTGTTTTGGTGATGCTAAAAGATTTGAGGATGATTATACAGAGTTATTCGGCTGCAAAATTGGTGCATTTCCTTTTCAATATTTAGGAATACCGATGCATTATCGTAAACTTCGGAATATACATTGGAGTGCAGTCGAAGAACGCTTCAAGCGGAAATTAAGTACTTGGAAGGCCAAGCATTTGTCCTCTGGGGGTCGCTTGGTCTTACTAAATTCCGTCCTTAGTAGTTTACCGATGTTCATGATGTCCTTTTTTGAGATTCCAAAGGAAGTCTTAAAAAAACTTGACTATTATAGGTCAAGGTTCTTTTGGCAAGGAAATAATGCTACGAAAAAATATCATCTAGCTAAATGGGACATTCTTTGCCGCCCTAAAGATCAAGGAGGATTGGGGATAACAAACCTCCAAATCAAGAATAATTGTCTTTTAAGTAAGTGGCTTTTTCAATTGCTTAATGAAGATGGGAATTGGCAGACTTTGATTCGGAATAAGTATTTGCATGCTAAAACCTTGTCATAGGTTCAAATTAAACCTAGTGACTCTCATTTTTGGAAAGGTTTGTTAAAGGCCAAGGATCAGTTTCTATGTTGTGGGACTTTCAACATAAAAGATGGTTCTCAAACTAGATTCTGGGAAGATGTTTGGGTTGGCATGAGACCCTTAAGGAGCAATTCCTAACCTTTATAATATTGCACGGGCTCCTCATAGCTTTGTGAAGCGGTTCGAGCCATGTGCCTTTAAATATTTGTTTTCGTAGAGTGTTAGTGGGTGACAAATTAACTAGTTGGTTCAACCTTGTAGCTAAAATAGCTCATGTTCAATTATCAAGTGAGAAGGATACTTTTCTCTGGAATTTACATAAAAATGGACAATTCTCTGTCCGCTCTATGTATCATTATTTGATGAATCAGGGAACTCCGTTTTACCATAAATTCATTTGGAAGTTGAAGATTCCTCTCAAAATTAAAATTTTTCTTTGGTATCTTCAGCGTGGAGTTATTTTGACAAAGGATAACTTGGCTAAGCGTAATTGGGCGGGAAATCAAAAGTGTTGTTTTTGTGATCATAATGAAACGATACAACATCTTTTCTTTGATTGTCACAATGCTAGGTCTATTTGGCGGATTATTGAGATAGCTCTTGGGTTGCCATTACCTACATCTATGCCTCATATGTTAGGGATTGGCTCATCGGCATGGAAAAAATCAGACACATCGATCTTTATGGGTGTGGCTGCTATTTGTTGGGCTATTTGGTGTTGTCGCAATAATCTTGTGTTTGAAGAAAGCGGTATAATTCTTTTATGCAGTGTATTCGGAGAACTTCTTGGCTGCGATTACGGGCATTGTTGCGGCGTGAGGAAGCAAGGAGAACATTCGTTTAGTGTGCACAAGATTGGAAATTGTTGCAATGAAGCTTTTTGCCAAGAACGGATGGAATAACTACAATAGACTTTGCTATCCTTAATTTTTTTGTTACATTATTCATGTAATGTTTGCTCCCCATTAATTCAGCTGGATAGCTGCAAAACTATGTAATAAAACCGGGCTGTGTGCTTTGGCAGAGGCCGGAGATGTTTCCATTGTCAAAAAAAAAAATAAACAAAATAAGGAGGTGGTCTCTCTTTTCATTCCCTCTTGTTTTGCCTGCTTTCGTTTGCTCTAAAGCTTGTCAGGTATGCAGTAAAAATGGTGTTTTGGGTTGGAGGAGTATCTTGAAGTATGACAGAAGGACCGTATATATAGGAGAAATTTGAGATATGTTGGTCTGGTCTTTTTATTCCTGGGGTTGCTTTGTTCCATATAATAATACCTCTCCTATTAGTGGGAGGATTCGCGGCCTGTCGTTGCTTTGAGCCGCGCTCGCGGCTCGGCTCAAAAAAATTTCGCGTTTAGGTCCTTATAAAAATCTGTAATTGTGTATAGGTCCTTCTCACGGTTTTGGTTCAGGAAAATCGTGGATCTTTCGTGAGAGGACTCTAAATAGATACCGAAAAAAAGAATTGTGACGTTTGGATCATTCCGGCTATTTTTCACGAAAAGACCCTTTCAATTTAGCGCAATCGCAGATGCATTTATGTCCTTTCAACCATTTTTCGCGTTTCCTCTACGATTTTTTTTAAAAAAAACACCAACGGAAAAAACGAAATTGTTTCTGTTAAAAAAAACAATGCAGGACCGGCCGGCTCGGTTCGTTTTTTCCTTTTCACGTGTAGGTCCTTCAAAAAATGCGTAATTAGGCGTAGGTCCTTCGCGCAGTTTTTTACGAAGATGACCTTCTGATTTAGAAAAAAACGCGAATCTTTTGTGAAAGGACCTTAAATAAATACCGAAAAAAACGTAGTGGCGTTTGGATCATTCCGGCTATTTTTCATGAAAAGGACTTTTCGATTTAGCGTAATCGCGGATTCGTTTGTATTCTTTCAACCGTTTTATGTGTTTCCTCGATGATTTAAAAAAACGCCGATAGAAAAAAATGAAATTGTTTCCACGAAAAAGATAACGCACGCGGCGTATTACGCCATGCAAAATATCCTAGTTCTTGATGATCTTGGGAGGATAGAACTATCCCATGGTAAAGTGGCGTTCTGGGATTAATGTAGGATCTTCGATTTGAACTGGAACAACAAAGCTTAATTCTGTTTGATTGGTTTTTAGGTTGTGAATCTCTCAAGTTTTCTATCCTTTTAAATAACGTTTTCTTCTCTTGCACAAGCTGAGCAAGCTGCAGCAGGTTCACAAAACCGGTGAACCGCTCAAAAATTGTGGTTTTCAAGTGTACCGCTGCAGTTCGAGATCAAAAACCGCTCGGTAAACCGGTCTAATTAAAAAAATTCAAAAAAAATTATGCGTGAAAAACCGCTTGAAAACCCTTAGAAAAACCACTGTTTTCATCGAAAACCGTTTTTAAGAATATTCAATTGGCCTGTTGTTTTTTACGAAAAAACGAGCGGTTTCTCGCAAAAAACCGAACGGTTTTCGATTTTTTTTGAATTTTTTTAATTTTTTGATTTATTAACCCTTTAGTTTCTGACGGTTTTTGAGCTGTTTTTATGATTTTCGAATTTCAAATTTCGAGCAGTTTTTTTTAAATTCGGTTTTTGGAACCCTGAGCTGCAGTGCCCCAAGCGAATCAGCGATACAACACGTTTGTGCTCCATGGCTACCACCTCCGCTGACTCCGTCTAGTAGCTGTCCGTCATCACCACTGGGTCCAACCGCTGCCTCAAACTCTGCGTTTTACCCTGCCTTAGTCATCATGTAACCCCTTCTCCATGTGCCTCCCGATGATTTCGATAAATAATCTAATATCAATCAGAGCTGCCCATTCGATTAAATAACGTGAAGTAGATCCAATAACAAATCTGCTACTCAGACCTGTCTGATAAAGTCCTGTAAGGCCATTCTCAGTGGAGAGTTTTATTTCACAGTTTCTAAGATTGTCATGTCATCTAAAGAGATTTGAGTAGATGAATGAAACAAGGGTCACAATGCACAGTTTCATTTCACGGTTTCATATGCTAACCATCGTATTTAATTGCAAGACACAAAATTGAGCGAAGTTAGATGAAATGAAACTCTATAGCACTCAGTGCTAGTTTCAATAGGTTTCATAGTCTTGAAAACAGTGTACACCTAGTTTCATTCTGATAAAACTCATTCCCTCTCTCTCTTCATAATTATCATGTCATGTCATCCAAATTGCTGATGTGTCACATCATTTAATAGGAATGAAACCTCCACTGAGAATGGCCTAAAAAAACGTTTTCCTCTTGCACAAGCTGAGCAAGCTGCAGTGCCCCCAAGCGAATCAGCGATACAACACGTTTGTGCACCATCGCTACCACCTTCACTGACAGCTGCCCATTCGATTAAATAACATGATTTTGATGAATAATCTAATATCAATGACAGCTGCCCATTTGATTAAATAACACGTTTTTGATAAATAATCTAATATCAATGACAGCTGCCCATTCGATTAAATAACATGGAATACACTTAATGACAAATCTGCTACTCAGATTTAAACTTGTACAGGAGAGGATTTCCTTAGCGTTAAACACCTCTGAGAGACCCCGTTCTGATGAACAGGAACTTCCATGTGATTGCTGTGCTATTCCCTGGAGGAATCACAACCACACCACAAATAATTGTGGTACTTGATGTTTTCCTAGGTCTTTGAGACAGTTTAGAAATTACTGATGTCGAGGCAGGGTTATTCTAGGTACTTGATGTTTTCCTAGGTCTTTGAGACAGTTTAGAAATTACTGATGTCTTCCTTGACGAGGTGAAGTAGAACTGTTCTTGGGTAGATGTTGGTAAAGTGTTCAAGTTATTTTCGGCTGATGCAGGTGATGTTGTTCGTTTTATTCGAAACAATGGAAAGATTGTTTGCTAATGTTATAAAATAAATGATCATGAAGTGACTAAAACTGAGGAATTAACCTTGGAATTAAATTTGAATTCTAGTAGGATTCAAATACATAAGTATCATACCTAGTACTGCATTGGATAGGTCATAAGCTTCTTTCGCGAATAGGTGTTACGGCAACTGGAATTAATATTTTGAGTTGGACCTGATGCATGTCTAAAGAATTGTTGGTCTTCAGATCCTTGCAGCCAGTTTTAAGGTTGTTACAAAGCGTCCTAGGGTTGCGAATGAAATAGAGTCTGTTTCTGATTTAGGTAATTGTTGGCATAATGCCCCACATTTACCACAACAAAAGCAAATAATATTGACTTTCTGGTTTTGAGTAACGGACAGACGTTCATTGATGTTGTTGAAGGGATGACAAATGATGATTGAGATTAGAGTCGAGTAGAATTCTTCTCGGGACAAGTGTTCTTGTTCAACTGTCACTTCTTCGATTGATTCTTTGAGTAAACTGCTTCGAATTTTATTTCTCCAATTCTTGAAGTTATAATCTTGTCCGAGTCTTCTATGAGATATGGTCATTTTTTGAAGTTTGGTGAAGATTCACAAGAATAGGATATTCGTTTTTGAAAACGAGCATGCGGCATGACAGAGTTTGAAAGGAATCATCACTCGAAGATGACAAGCTGTTTTCAAAGGGAAAACAGACTAGGACAGCAACTAGTTTCAAGTTCACCTGACACTAGTTCATTTCACATGCAGATTCGTGAAGGAGGATTTTTGCAAGGATGCAAAACAAGGAAAGCACTAGAATGTTTGAGATCAAAGTAAAAGCGATAGTTGGCTGAGTGAGATCTTCGCCAACACAGAGAAGTTTGTGTGCTTTTTACTTTCACATGAGTTTCACATATGTGATGGTTGGTTGGGAGGGTACGGTGAATAACTAGAGTCTTTCTAGAGACAATCACTGAACCATTATCCTGACGGATGATTATGGCTATAAAAGGTAGTTGTTCTTCTTAGGATATTCTTTAAGCGATATTTTCTGAATGGCTAGTTTTTTGTTTTGATTGCCAAATCTTTAGCAACTAAGGCTCGGAATTTCTCTCGCTAACGTTGAATTGCATTAACAACCGTCGTATCTAGGGGGCATTGAGCTGGGCACTGGTATTTACAAGAGATAAGGATGGTGGCACCAGTGTATAAATGGGTGACGGTTTGTGGTGCTTGTTAGAGAGGAAGCGGGGTAAACTGAGAAAACTCTGGATAGGTATTTAAAAAAGAAATGAGGATGTTCTCACAAAATATGAACGGGTGTGAGTAAAGGCGACCAAGTTGCAGCAGGTCTGTGCAACAAGTAGCGGTTTCACTGTTTGATTAACCTAGGTATGGGGAAAGCTTAATGGCTGAGTGTAAGTGAATGACGGGGTTAAACTAGACGCACATGTGCAGAGGTACAAAGTGATCTATATAGGCGCTTAAGGCAGTGTAAACAAGGTTTGAACGGCGACAGTTTTGGTAACCGGTTAAGTGATGACATTGAAAATTCAATGGCACAGGACATGGCTGAGGTAGAGATAAAAGTATGACGGCTATCCCATCACCATTACTAGCATCAGTGAGCTGGGCATTGTGTTGGCCTGCCACGGTGGAGTGAGGGAGGCGGTGCGGCCTACCGTGGTGATCATCGGGCAGTGGGAGCAAGTCATCGAAGCAAACGCCAAATGTGGACGCAAAGAAAAATTGCGCTCTACTCTGTATCGGGCTTGTTCGAAGAAAAGACAGAGGAGAGGAGAAGAAAAAGACTAGATGAAAAGGTGCAATTAGGGATGAAAACGGATATCCGAATTTTTGAACAAATTCGATATTTTTAAATAGATATATAACGATTTTGGTTTTCATTTTTTAACACTTTAGCAAGCTCATTATAAAAAATAAGATTATAAAATTAGATAAAAAAAATTACGCATTATTTGCTTCCCATAAATAAAAAGGTGAAAAAATATCCGAATCCGTATCCGATTGATATCCGAATTTTGTTTCTATCATTTAAATAAATATATAATGAATTTGAGGTTCATTTTTTATGAATTTGAATAAGCTCAACACCACAAACAAGAATATGAATTCGGATAGAAAATTCTATATCCTATTTGTTTCCCATTGAAGAACAAAGACAAAAAAATTGATATCCGAATTACTATCCGTTTTCATCCCTAGGTGCAATGAATTGCACTAGATGTTTGATTTTAACCAAGACACAGAGAGTTGACTACTTGCTGTCGTGGAGAAGAAAAGTATGTGTCTGATGATTTTGTTCAGTTAGGGTGAACATTTGTGCCATGTTTGGAGATTCTGACATTCGTTTTTCTGGTTTGGGTTCTTGCAAAGCAGATGAGGAATGTAAGCAATTTATACCGAGAACCATTAACAAGAACAAGCTTATATAAGAAGAGGTACACATATGTTAAAACGTTCGAGATGAATGAAAAGATGCATCTCAACCAGAATTGTTTGGAGAGAGCCAAAGGTTGATTATAAAGGCTGAAAAATTTATTACTCATTACTTTCAGCGGATGAATTAATGGATTGTGCATCCTGCAACGATATTATTTAGGACAAGGTTATTTCGATAGAATTCTATTGGGTTACAATGCTACGTTTCGTTCTTTAAAACATTTTTAATTAAATTTTCTTATTAAGAAGGGTTGGCACGTCGTAAATTTCAACCTAGTGGTTTAACATTTACGAGAGTAACCCGGAAAACAATAAAAAAAAGTTTACGACAAAACTTCAATAACACAGTAAAACTATATATATTCAACTTAGTATATAGGAGGGATACTTAAGATTTCTCTTCTACTAGCCTGACCATAACTATTTCTACACAAAAAGGTTTACTTAGAACAATACGTAATTTAGATAATACTACCTTTTATAAAAAGCTGTTCGGTGACAAATTTCTTTTGACGTTTGCACTACTTGTTGACGTTAGTAATACCAAGCTTCTATGAAGTCGGTGAAGTTATGATTCTTTGCTACCTCCATTTCCTTAAAGTTGTTGACGCGAACGTCATGATGTTATTGACTTGGTATTAGAATTATTTTTCAAATACTGATTTGTGGTTTTCATTAAACAGAAGGATAAGGAGCGAAATACTTCTAGAGAGAATAATTTAAGACTGCAGAAAGAAAGTTCTACAAGGGGAAACGGGTATATGTGATATCCAACAAGAGGATAGTATATATAGACAGAGAAACTAAATCCTACAGATGGAAAAAGAATATGTACACAACAAATGATTCTCTTTTATTCTTCTTTTAGGAAATAGAGTTTTCAACTTTTTCAGTTTTCCTTTTGACGATCATTCTAATGTTTATATTCTGGAAGCATAGAACTTTTCCGATTCTAACTTAAACTCACAGTATATAATTTAGGCAAAATAATGAGGTGAATTTTAAGGCACGATGAGGAGCTATTGTTGGAAAGACCAGGTTTTAGCTAACATAAGATGACTTAGGTAAACTAGTGGTTACCAATATGGCAAGATATTGGTATTAATCTATATATAAACGGCGTGACCTCAAGAAGCTAGTAGCAGTAATGGGGGCTATATTACTAATCTTGATGAAACTTGATTTTGAGAGAAGTTAACAACCAAAGTGGTTGCACAAGTGAGAGGTTGTATGATGAGAAGGGACGAGCTCATATAAAATTTTACAGAGAGAAGAGATAAACTATTTTGCAGTTTCTTATTTATCCTATGGGTTGAGTTTTCCCATAATCATACATAAGGACAACTCATTGTGAAACTTTAACCCAGGGGTTAAGTTCACACATAAATCAGTCCTGACAAACAGAAATAAAAACCAATTCACAATAGCAAGACAAAAACACAAAATAGTAAAATGCTTTATATAACCAGAGCGGAACAAAATGCTATGCGTAAGGGTTCCTGTCTTAAGATAAATCGTGAGATATTCTAATCTTCGGCCTTTTTACTGTTGGGCGACATCGGCTCTTGATAAAGCAGGATCTTCAATCTTCACTTTTGCTTTGTCGAGGTTAGCGAAGCACTGCATGTTTCCTTGAGATGGTTGTCGCAGACATTGTAGGCTTTACTGGTTGTCATGAAGGATGACAGTGACAAGTCTTGATCGTCTTCAGAAGCAAATGACAAAGTTGAACTACAGGTGAGGATTTCTTTTTCAGGAAAGAAGAGTTTGCTTACAAATCAAAATGAATGTAGGAGTAAGAATAGAATCTTAAGAATGAGAAAAGAATAGCAAACTCTACATTTTGCAAATAAAGTGTCTTTTGGAAGTAAGATTTTGAATACTCATATTCCAATGCTAACGACCATTCTATCTAGGGTTTATCCTACAGTCAGTATAGTTCTGATACCAACGCTGTGAGAGACCCCGTTCTGATGAACAGGAACCTCCATGTGATTGCTGTGCTATTCCCTGGATCAGTAGCTAGCACTCACATGTTTTCAACAATTGGAATCACAACCACACCACAAATAATTACAGCGGAAACTAATGTATAAAGAGAAGCTTACAAATAAAGAGATTAGCAGCAAAGAAGCAATATCTTGTAGTTTGCCCATCCGACCCGCAGGCAACTGACAAGGTATAAACTCCAGATAGAATACGTTGAAGAAGATCCCGCAACCTGCGACGAAAAGAGACTCGAAGCCTCGCTAACTCATCCACCTAAAATAATAATTAAGCAAGGGTGAGTACTTTCGTACTCCGCAAGACTTTTGCAAAACCTATAATATATGCATGCCATTTCAAAGGAAAGGCTACTACAGTTAATTTGCATAAAGCGAAATTGAATTTGTAAATCAAGTTATTTGCAAACGGAGTTTATAAGAGCAAGATTAATTGATAACAAATAAGTAGAGCATAAATAACACTCACAGTCCTCCATGACGTGAGCGGCGAATCAACAAATCCTGAAATCCATCAATGTCGGCCCTTTGACGTAAAGCACAGTTGCAAAACAAATGATACCAACCCTTTTGAAAATAATAAAACATCTAACATTGGAATGACTTCACCAAGTGCCCATGACCGCGGGCGCGGCTAATCGATTAGATTTAAACTCTGCAGAGGTGTACAACTTTACCCACAAGGAATGATCAACCTTTTGCTCGACGCACTTCCTTAGGTGTGCCGTCCAGGAGATCATACATAGCCGTTACATTACCTAGATATGACTTTGATCCATCCCGGGACGTTAACCCCCGCCATAGAACTAGAAACACACACCCAAGCCGTGGATCCACTTTCATACACCCAACACAACGTTTCTAAACATGGCAGGGTGTACACTGTTGCATGGGTGGAAACCCTTCCAAGCAGACCAAACCGGAATGCCCGTGCAAGCTCCCGCCTTCCCAAAAGAACAAAGCCATGTCTAAATAACTTAATAGGCTAAGGCTACCCCATTCTCACCCTCGTGGTTGCACGGAAATCTTGGATCAATAGCGTCCCATTGCTCGGTCCTTAATCCGACACGGGCGACACTTCACCCTACACTACGTGCAATTCCTTTCGCACATTCGGCTACTGCCAATAATCACCCGCATCAATCCATAGTTTTATTTTGGGTTTTTAATCAAAATACCAGCAACCATTTTCCCAAAAAGTACCATTCAGGTTCCATATAAAACATTTCAAAAACAATTTTAATCATGATCATCTGCTCCTCAGATACTAAAGCATGGCTAAGCAGGTTAATATGATCGTATATACCCAAGATGACATTAAGAGATGTCTAGCCCTATTCTGTGGTTATCAAGGTTCACATTTCCATAATCATCAAGGAGTTTCATGTGACAACAGGTATATCTACCAATACCACATAATAGCATATTTACAGAAAATAAACGCATGCATGAAACAATTTGATGAACAAAAGGAATATAAAATACTAGGATCAATATGGTCAAAGGGTGCTTGCCTTGCTTAATCATTGCTTACGGTGAAGACAAGGTTGCGATTGACGAAGATGACGACGAAAACAGCAACGTCGGGTTCTACACGTCGTTCAACGAAAAATAAGGCAAATACCAAACTTTAATAAGGAGCAAAAGAAGATAGACATAAAATCCAAATAAAGAATCATTGCAGAAAACAGGAACAACCAAGAGTAGGAATAAATTATTTCATATTGCGTGTTTTAGATGATTAAGCGCGCAAAAGCTAACATCTTGCAGAAAGAATAAAGCATGATTTCCTTTATGGATCAACTATCCTTGTTTTATGAATTTTATAATTATAACTTCAAATACAAGATGCAAAAATTATTTAGATTAGTGAAAATTAGTTCATTAGTCACTTTGTTGAATGATATGAATGAATAGCATTTAATCCATTAATTAACCGCATGAAAAAAGCATATCCTATAGGCTAGATCCTAAGATAGGTTATTAGTTACACATTCAAGGTTTTTAGGAAGATTTCGGTGATTCAAATATCTAATATACAAATTTCTTCATTCTTACCGATTCATATTATAAAGTTCAGAAAACTTAACACTTAAGGTTATTTGGCTATTAGGATTTGTATGCAAAACATGATGAAATATGGTTATTTCTTCACAATAAGATGATTTATACTTTGTATAATAATCCTAAGATAATTCCATAAATTTTAGGCTTTGGCTGATACATTATATTCATTGTTGAAAAAGCTAATATGGTATCAAGGTTTACATTACAAGAAATCGAATTGAAAACGTGTAGTGAACAATTATCACTTAAGGTCATTGTACTAGTGAAAACTAACTAAAGAACAGATTGTAAATAAAATATTTTCCTAGAATACAGTAGTACATATCCTATATATCATTTCTGCACTATCCCTCATAAAATTCTCATTTAGACGAGCTATCCTACAAGCTGTCGAAAATGCTTAAGCACTATGGTTTTGGTGCAGATTGTGGTCATTTAAGGTATTTGCGACGATAAGTTTTATATGCGAAGAAGATGATAAATGAAATGTTTTCACATATTACGGCTTCCAGACACGTGAACACTTAGGGTTATTAAGCTATCAAGATTAATATGCAAATCACGGCGAAATGAGATTATCTTTTTGTAATAGAGTAGACTATACTTTGGAGAGCACTACCGAGCTAATTTCATAACTTTTATGATTTAGACGAGACTTTATATTCATCACTAAAAAGCCTTATGCGGCATTGTAAAGTTTACGAAATCGGAATCGGCAAGAACGCGAAGTGAATGATTAACGCTTAAGGGTTTTGAACTAATAAGAATAATATGCAAACCTTAACGAAATAAGATTCTTTTTATAGAATATGGTAGTATGAACTTTGCCTAGTGTTTCTAAACTGGTTTTATTGATTTTAGTATTTAGACGAGTTATTTTATCTATCGCTGAAATAGCCTAAATGACCATGATGAATAACGCTAAATCGGCCAGCTTCATATTGAGTTTGCGACTACATTATACCAGATTTTTAATTCATTTTTCAGGCATTAGTAGGGTGCAACTCTATAAACATTTTAAAGTTGATTTTGCATTGTTTTGACTTAAACTGCAATAGGTTTCCTATTTGATTATTGTTACATTTGACATTTCTTTATGATAAAAGAATTCAAGTTAAACTTTATTCCAAATATTTTTACATATATATGTCCTCACTGTTTTTAGGAACTTAATATAAATTACTTTATCATTTTATGAGCCATTATGCTATTATTTTGTTAATGGCCAGACTAAGGTTTATTGATGATTGCAAAACAAAAATATAAACTTAATTCAACAATTAAGCATTTTTACATGTTTGAGTTTATTATGATTCCAAGACACATATAAATTTATTTAATGATTTTTGGAATTACATTTCTTTGAATACAACAACATCCATAATAATGTTTATTCCTAATTTTAATTTTACTAATTGTTTTGTGACTCAAGAATTAAGTATTTTTGTATATTTGAATACATTCGATCCTAAAATCTCATGAATATTGATTTCATCATTTCATTACTTATTATACACAAATTCTCATTAAAAACCATATTAGCACCATAATCAAAGTTTAATTTGAATAATAATCTGTACTTCAAAAATTAAATATTTTTGTATATTTAGATTCTTCCTGATTTTAGGTACATATATAAATTTATCTATCTGGTTTCTAACTAAAAATGCACAAGATGTCAGAGTTTAATCACTAATTGGTTTTGGAAATCAACAACTAACATGACAATACGCTTTCTAACTCAGGAAACGTCTTTTACCAAATGAGCTGAAGACGCCTGCGCCACTAACTGAAAGGTCTCGCGCGGAAGAGAGAGGAAACAGAGCATCAACTAGGGCACGGCGGCGACGGCACTCCGGCGAAGGCGACAGCATGGGGAGAGAGATCTCGTCGACGCGCACAAGTTGGTGGAACCCATTCGGTCGGAGGTGCAGCAGGGTGGTGCGCATCCAAGCTTGGGCGGCGGCGGCAATGGTGGCTCGGTGGAGAAGATGAGCAGGGGTGTTAGGAGTTGAATCGGTAGCACACTAAGCATGAATGGGTACTAGTGGTTCCATTTTCTGGGTTATTGAAGTCGGAGACTTACCGGAGAACTCCGCCCACGGTGGCCGGTTTTGGAGGAGAAGGGGCGCACGGCTGCAGCCAAATTTCGCATGAAGGTGCTCCAATATTTTTGAGGGGATTTGATGCTTGAGGCCTGGTGATGCTCTAGCTCAGCCGGATTTAAGAATGGTTGGCTCTATAGCTCGAATTGCTCTCGGCTCTGAGCTTGGAAGCTCCCTGGCAATGGCGGAAGTGCAAGGGGACTTTGGCATTTTGGTTGAGCAAGGAAGGGAAGGATGAGGGGGAAAGAAGGCGCTGCCTCTGGTGATCACTGGGGTGCAACGCATTGGCTGAGGGACTAAGCAAATGATTCGGCCTTGGTTGAGCTTGGTCTCGGATGTGGCGTGATATCCTGAGGCGCTTGGCTCATAAGACTTGGGCTTGCTGGCATCGATGGAAGGCTCTAGACTGGGGACGTGTCCCATAGGCATAGGAAATGGAGTGGCTGCGATTGGGACCCACATGGCAGTGAAGGTCACGGTGGAGGCAAAGCAAATTGAGAATTGGCTGCCAGCTGCACGAGATAAGGCTCAATGGATAGGTTATCTATCATGTCTGAATTTTAATGAGAAATTTTATTTCGTGATGAGTTGCCAGTTATCTGCCTACCGTATAATTTTAAGATGAAAATACTATTCACAAAAATTATAATAATTATGACAAGTTACAGTGCACATATTTCTGTTTTCCTGATTTTGATTTATCAGACAATTCAAATATTTTTATAACTTTTTGAAACTTTGTTTTTCAAATTAATTTGAGCTAAGTATTCTTATGTAAAATTTTTAGCTCAAGATATTGCTCCAGTATTTTATAAAAATTCTGACACTTCATTTTTCAGCCTTTATTTGATTCTGTTTTCGAATTATTTGGAGCCCTATCCCATCTGATAATCTTCTGAGATTTTTACCAATGGTAAATACTGTACCAAGGGTAATTTGGTAAATTTTTCAGCTGGATATGAGCTCTGGATATTTTTCATAATTTCGGACAGTGCACTGTTGCTAGTCAAGTTTGTCTTTTTCATCATTAATGATATTTTTACCATGCAGTAAAAATATAAGTTACCTGGTAAAAAGTTTAACTGAGGGTTAAAAACCTTAATATAAATTTTTCAAGATTTTACTTTTATCTTTTTATCTTTTTACCATTGTCCATTCATTAATTTCTCTTTATTGATTTTTCATGCAATGCAAAACTCCAAAGGAAATTCAATTAAAACCAATGATGCCAAGAAACTCAGAAATAAATATTTTCAAATTTAAAATATTTATTTTTATATTACTTACTTTTCGGGATATTACAACACCTTAAAGAAATGCAAAAAACTCGTACATATTCAGTACAAATTGAAATTACCATATATGCTTTATATATGTAGCACGCATAGATAATATGGATCCTACACAAAATGCTGCAACTACGTACTAGAGGAATAAATATAACTACGAAAAAATACATTCTCGATGTTCCAAATAGATCTAACTAGTAGATCTGATATTTTAAAACTAATCGGTGCACCACAACTAACTACTATGAGAAAGTAATGGATCTACAAAAATAAATACCACGACAAACTACTCTAAAGAGTTACATATCCATGACCACACTATTTACACATCTACCTACTATCCAATACAACTACATATCTAATTATTTTATTTGTTAACCTACTATGTTTTTAAAATAAAATATACAAACGAACTGAAAAATCACCTCTAGAACGGAGAGATCCATTCCACCCCCTCCCTTCTACTCTTCGCATGTCCTCTCCTCTCTTCTCTCTTACCCCTATTTCTCTTTTTCCCGATTAGCTCTGAGTTTTGGTCATTTTTTTGCGTTTAAATGGCATGCCTTCTGTCGCCATTTGAAATAGCGACAAAGGATGCGGGGGCCACTGTCGCTATTTCAAATGACAATTTATTGTCTCTTTCGTCATTTAAAATAGCTACAGAGGTTGTGACTGACGTGGCACTCTATCATTCAGTCGTTTGACGACAGACTCTCTATCGCTATTCGGAACAACGACGACAGAGGCATATTTCTAAATTTTTTTAATCCAAGCATCTATTTATATAGTATTAATAAAAATATATTATTTTAAAACATACGCTCCCGCCCTGGAGTGGCTCCAAGAATCAAATATCAATATACTCCCCTGTGTTAGTACAAACAGTTTGTTGTCAGTATGTAATGACTAATCACAGAAAGACGAAATACTTAGTTTTTAAAATAAAAAATCTGGAAAAATAAAGTTGATCCATTAGGGGATTTTTTTTCTAAGCGTACCCTTCTTTTTATTGTTACCAAAGGCAAATATATATGATATGATAGGAACCAAAGCTAAAGTAGGTCTGTTTGGAGCTACCACTTCTTATAAATACTCCTCGAGTGAGGTTAGACTGATAAATACTCCTCGAGTCAGTCAGCCAGTTCACACCTTGATGGACGTCATCGATGGTTAGGTGAGTCAACGAAAGGAAAACTCACCGAGCCAAAGGCCATTAGCACCATTTCGACAAGGAAGAAGAAAGAAAAACAAGAGAGAAACCAGGGGAGGGGGATACACATGGAGGCCGTAGTGTCTCGCATGGAGGCTGGTTAAGCAAACACCTTGACGCATGGAGGCCATCGATCGTTACGTGGGTCAACGAAAGCTCGCATGCAATCGATTGGTCCTCTTGCTGCACTTCTTCCCACTCCGAGCAAACAAACACACAAACAAGAGATGAAGTGCAGACACAGGGAATAGAGAGAAGACCGATGGAGGCTGTGGTGAGCGCTTCACATGGTGCGTTGGGTCCCCTACTGGGGAAGCTCAACGCTTTGCTGGCCGAAGAGTGTAGCCGCCTGAAAGGGGTTCGTCGTGAGATCCGCCTCCTCAGATCTGAGCTGATCAACATGCATGCTGCGCTCCAAAAGTACACGATGCTACAAGATCCTGATGTCCAAGTGAAGGCATGGATATCTGAGCTGAGGGAGCTGGCCTACGACATCGAGGATTGCATCGACAAGTTCATCCATGACCTCGGCAATGGCGGGCATCACGGTGGCATCAAGGAGTTCTTCCGCAGGAGTGCTCACCATCTAAAGACACTTGGATCTCGGCGCCAAATCGCCATCCAAATTGTCGAATTGAAGGCTCGTGTCATGGCAGTGAAAGACCAGAGTAGTAGTTACAAGCTGGATGATGATATTGCTAGGAGCACCTCTGGTCATGCATCTGTCTGCTCTTTTTTGTGAGGAGGCACACCTTGTAGGCATTGATGTTCCAAGAGATGATCTTGCCAAGTGGATACTGGAGATAGAAAACAGGCCGTCATCCACGCATCGTAGGGTGTTATCTATTGTTGGGTTTGGTGGATTGGGAAAGACAACACTAGCGAATGAGGTCTACCGCAAGATTAAAGATCAGTTTCGTTTTCATGCCCTTGTGTCAGTGTCGCAAAAACCAGATATAAAGAAAATTATCAAGGATATGATCTTCCAAGAGCCTTGCAAGGATGGATTCAGAGATGATATCGCCAATTGGGACGAAAAGAAATCCATTGCAAAGCTAAGAGAACTGCTTCATGATTCGAGGTAAATCTACTCATTCTTTCCCATAAACATGTCTCTTTCTAGTTTCTACATAATTGCATAATTTCAGGCATCCCTCACCACATGTACTAGAATTTTCAGAGTGTTAACAATATTTTGAATAAATTTCACAAAACTACATGTTTCTTGTACAAACTATCAAAAAACTACATGTTTTAGTTTCTATTTTACAACCGTGACACTGTGTAGGCCTATGTACATGGCAGCCTCACAAATGACTGAAATAGGAAATAGGGGCATGTGTGGTTGTCATGTGGATCTATACTGCCATACCCGTTACAAGAAACGGTCAATTCTAAAATCTGTAGTTTTGTGACATGAGTTCTCCAAAAATATGTAGTTTTGTGAAATATGAGCTTAAATTGTAGTTTTGTGATAGTTTATACATAAAACATATAGTTTTATAAATTTTACTCAAATATTCTATACCTCGATAGTAAATTACCATGGGCTCGATAGTAAATTACCATGGGTTATTGTGGCTAAAAGATGCTTAGCACAAGTAATGTCTTGCAAGGAAAGTATTTATAATCCTTACTTCAATTCTCAATATTAGTTTGATTTGTCTGCACTTGTAATCCCTGGAGGAGGTCAAAATCAAGAGAATAGCGATCCTTATAGACCCAGGTCGGTGATCAGACGATAATATCTAAAGAGTTCAAACCAAGTACTCAAACAACTCAAAATTTTCTCCCCGATCTCATGGATAAAAGTGTAACAATACGATAACTATATGTCCTCCTAATTTTATGGGTGCAACTAGTGTTCGTACATCCGAGTTGGATGGGTGATGGCCCTCACCTGCTTCTCTTCCTCTCCTTGATATCAGTTATAATTTTTAATTTTATTCAAAATTTCAGATATTCTTATTGGAGTTTGCACACAAATCAAATTGCAAATTTAATTTATTCTGAAATCTAGTTATTTAGGGATTTTACTTATGAATTCTTAGAAAAATCAAATTGATAATTTTATTTTATTTTTATTCCAAAATTTAAGTTTTTTTAATTCTTATTCTAAATTATTTTTATTTAGAGATTTTACTTACAATTAGTATTGGAATCAAATTGCTATTTTTATTTTATTTTTGACTTTGAATTTCAGTTATTTGTGGATTGTATTTGACATGGACTCTTTCTTTTAATCTAGATCATTATAATTATAACCCACCATAATTAACAGTATAGATCTTTCTCTTTTTACACCAATTAACGAAGGGACTTCTAGCCCTTGAGAGGAGTTTGTATACAAATCTAATTGCTTTTTTGTATCATTTTATTATGAATTATATTTATTTAGGGATTTTACTTTGAAATTAGTATGGAAATCAAATTGGTAATTTTATTTTATTTTTATTCGAATTTCAGCTATTTTTTGTTGAAATTCATATACAAATACAATTGCTAATTTTTGTTTAATTATTATTCTGAATTATATTTATTTGGGGATTCTACTTAGGAAGTCTTACATAAAGCAGCTTGCTAATTTTATTTTATTTTCCTGATTTTTATTTATTTCTAGATTGTAGTTGACATGGACTCCTTTCTTTTAATCTTAGACTATTATAATCTGAATCAACCATAATCAACAGTGTAGGTCTTTTTCTTTGTTCACCGATTAGTGCGGGAATTTCTAGCCCTTGAGAATGAACATGGTAGATTCTTTTTTATCATTTTAATAATATAATAGAAGATTACACTGAGTGGTCATATACTCATACATATGTACAATAAACTGTATATGAAACCGCCAGTAGGCATGATACTCTTAATTAAGTAGTTGAGTTCCTTAAGCGTATGCAAGTTTGGAGTTTCATGGTCTGTTTCTTTTTTCTACTTGAATTCTTCATCATAACTGTTTATGCTATGTACTAATTAATATATATCAGGTATCTCATAATAATTGATGATATATGGTCTACATCGGCGTGGGACACGCTCAAGTGTGCTTTTCCAGAGAATAATTGCTCTAGCAGAATTGTAGTTACTACACGCATTTTTGACGTAGCAAGCTCATGTTGTTCGGGCTGTGATGACCGCATCTACGAAATGGAACCTCTAAGTGATTTTCACTCAAAAAGATTATTTTTTGGAAGAATTTTTGGTGATGAGAACTGCTGCCCTGATATGCTGAGAGAAGTTTCAAATGAAATCCTAAAAAAATGTGGAGGTTTACCATTGGCAATTATTAGCATATCTGGTATGTTGGCAAATAGGTCAGTTGTCAAGGAGGAGTGGGAGAAGGTGAAAAGATCAGTTGGTTTTGCACTAGAGAAGAACCAAAGCCTAGAAGGAATGAAAAGCATCCTTTCCCTTAGCTACAGTGACTTCCACATTATCTCAAGACTTGTTTGTTGTATTTAAGTACATTTCCAGAGGATTATGAGATTGAGAGAGATATGTTGGTCAGGCGATGGATAGCGGAAGGCTTTATCTCTGAAGAGCGTGGACAGAACCATCAAGAAGTTGCCGAGAGCTACTTTTATGAGCTGATCAACAAGAGCATGGTCCAACCAGTGGGCATTGGCTATGATGGTAGGGCTCGTGCCTGCCGTGTCCATGACATGATGCTTGAACTTATCATCTCGAAGGCAATGGAAGAGAATTTCATCACTGTGCTAAGCGGTCAAACTGTTATACCAAATCCGCATGGTTATATCCGACGGTTATCCATACAGTACACTGACCAGCAGCTTGCAGCTGTGCTAGCAAACACAGATTTACGCCATGCTCGATCTCTAACCTGCTTTCGTAGCATCTTAAAATGGTTGCCTCGTCTTGTCCAGTTTGAAGCTCTACGAGTTCTGGATTTTCAAGGTTGCGAGGGTTTGGAAGAGTATGATTTGGAAAGTATAGACAAATTATTCCAGCTAAAGTACTTGAGCCTTAGAGACACGTGGATATCAGGCCTACCGGCACGAATTGTGAAGCTAGAATACCTGGAGACCCTGGACCTGCGTGGAACAAGGATAGCAGAGCTGCCCACTGGATTCTTCCGGCTGACAAAACTATTGCATCTACTCGGAGCTTCCCAAGGGATTCTTATGCCTGGAACAAGGATACCTGATGGGATTAGGAATATGACGAACTTGCGAGTGCTGTCAGGCATTGATATCTACCAAAGCTCGATAGATGCAGTGGAAGAGCTAGGAGAACTGACTAGTTTGCGGATGCTCGAAGTACGGTTGGATAAAGCAGATAACTACAAGAGACACGATGATACGCTATTGGCTGCATTATGTAAACTCGCCAGCTGCAAACTCCAGTCTTTGAGCATCGATCAATGGGGTGCCGTTAAATTTCTCCGGTTGTTATATCATTGGTCCCCTCCGCCCCATTCCCTCCAAAGGTTTCACACGGGCCTTAGTTACTATTTCCCGAATGTTCCAAAGTGGATTCAGCCAGGTCTCACCAACCTGGCTTACCTGAACATCAGTGTACACGAGTTAAGAGACGAGGATCTGCACCTTACTCTATCTGGAGTTGTGGTTGGAACTAGATCCAAAAGAACGGCTTACAATCCAAGGCATTGGATTCCCATGTCTGAAGGAGTTTGTTCTCGTTTGCGGCCTACGGGACGGTGGGGCTATGGCAAAGCTTGAGAAGCTTGAGCTGCCATTCCACGTGGCAATGGCAAAACCCCATGGCTTCTATTTAGGCATTGGGCATCTCCCGTGTCTCAAAGAAGCAGAAGCTAGGCTTTACAAGGAGGGTGCCGAATATTCTGATACCAAGGCTGCTGCTGTTGCTATCAGGAACGAAGCAAACATCCATCCCAACCATCCCAGAGTTTATATTCTTGAAGAAGACAACGAAGAGAGTAGGGAAGAGAGTGATACTGACGAGGAAGTGAGCAGGAAACAGAGTGGCACCGATGAGGATTGAAATCTGTATCTTCAGGACACCGTGTTTCTCAATATAATGAAAGAGAGGTATTAATCATTATTACCAAATTAGAAATCATTCACTCCTTTTCTGGCAAAGAAACATTTAGTCTCTTACTTTTTTCCCACTTAGTATAGAATCTCTTTTTCCCATTTCGGAAGGATGCTTTCTCACACATGTTCAACCCTTTAGTTTCAGAAATTACAAGTGCTGAGACCTGAAGCTGTACTGTCCTTTTTGCCTTAAGATGAGAAGATCAAATAATTGTGGCTAGTCGCCCGACAATGAGTCGCACCTGTTACGCACGTGTGCGGCCACCTGATTATTGTTTTCGTCGTTTACTTTAATTGAGACTTGAGACATAGTATTGTTGTGGTGAATGCGGATTATTGTTGTTGTGTATGTGTGTTGTCACCTGATTAGATGGCTCATGGAAGTCTTATACAGTATTAAGCAGTAATTTATGGTGAAACATTTTGTTTGACAAAAGCGTGTTCACCACAAGAAAAAAAGTGCCACTAGTAAGGCAGTAATAGCAAAACACTAGCGCATTTTTTTTATCATATGCATCACCACTCTACTAATACTAGTGGTTGTATGCTTGTTACTTCTGCAAATGTTTATCTTTGCTGTCTCTGCCCACTGTTGAACTAATAACTTTCTCTGCTCTGGATGTCGAAAGGCCGTACCCCATCATCTTTTAGAGAGCGGGGCCAACTCCACCTCCAGTTTCCATTGCAAACAACCAAAATTGAAACAATCACTGTATGGCGTGGATCACAAGTTAACTAACTAGATATTCTCATTTTATACTGGTTTGGTCCCCACGTCCCCTGCCCTAGCCGCCAGGACTCCCCAGCCCTAGCCGCCAGACCTCTTCCCCACCCTTTCTCGCCACGCCACGCAGAGCGAGCTCATGGAGGCCCGTTCAGCTTCCGAGGAAGGCGGCGGCGGGGCCATCTCGCCCCATGGACTCGATTGCCCAGATCCGTGTGGGGACGTCTGTGGTTGCGCTCTCCACTCCGGCGGGTGGAACTCCGGTGGCCTGGCGGCCGGATCTTTGGTGTCCCTCACCGGATCCGTGCTCTCGGCCCCTGGATTTAGCTGTTCTTGGTGGGAGCCTTGCCGATCGGATAACGGTCGCTGCTCCCGGGTGCGGGTGCTGGTGGCTGGCTTCGGCATCTTGTGGATGATGGGCGATTTAGGTGACTACTCTTCGCTTCAGCGTCTTCATCTCTTACTAGCGTTGTTCATACATTTCTTTTGACCTATGTCATCTTAGCATCGATTCGCGGATGCGCTTTCTTAGGCGACACAACTCATTTTTTTAGATGCACTCTATGAACTTGATGATCGTGTGCCTATTGGCTAGCTCGCGAATCTGTCATCGTAGAGTCGAACATCTAAAAATTGTTTTGTCGGCCTTGAGAAGGTGGCCGTTGCTATTGGCTAAGATTAAGTGGTATGGCGGCACTAGCTCGGAATGAGGTGGTTGCAACTTTGGGATCTCCGGTGCTTGACTTGAGGAGAAATCCTAGGTCGACCTTAGTTGGTTGTGCACGCAATTGTCTTGTTGAAGGTATTGTTTTGTAGTCAAAGAATTTACTCTCGAGGTGAAAACCTTTGGTCCGGCCTTCCTTTGGTTGGATCATGGCAATGGCGGTGCGTAATGCGTGTCGAGTCCTTCTTGGAGGCGTTGTCATTGGAGAGTTTTATCGCGGTCCAAGTGTAGCTATGATGGTGGATAGCCTTGAAGACAATATTGCGTGATGTAGTTTGCATGACGGTTCCTTTGTCTTTTCTTGTGTGTGTGTGTGTGTTTGGCTGTGTACACCCTAGCTGTGTAGAGGCCGGGAGTCTTCTTAATATAATTGTATCACCTTGATGTAATTTACTAAGATTAATAAAAGCTTCCTTTATCAAAAAAAATACTGGTTTGGTCACTCCGCATGGGGTGTGCTTCAACATTGAAACATGAATCAATGCATGTTTATTTCTCCCTCTGTTTTTTAGTACTACATGAATCAATGCATGTTTATTTCTCCCTCTGTTTTTTAGTACTATGTTCCTAAGAGATTGATATCAGTTCTTTGAGATACGTCTATTTCCTCAAATCCGTGGGTGAATAATTTTTTCTCACGAATTCGGATTAAACATTGCATCCACAAGGAAACGAACAGACATAGAAAACCAAATGGCAGATGTGTCTTCACCTCAGAGGAATTTCAGGTGGATGATTTGGGAGCAGCTTCAGCAACAACCCAACGCTTATTTTTGCTTATTCAGCAACATACACCTTAGCTCTGCGTAGAATCTCAGCAACAACCCAATGCTTATTTTTGCTCAAGGGACTAGAAGGATACAGTCTAACCTGAAGAGATATTATCCAGCCGCTGTCAGAAATGACTTCTTGGAGAAGATAACTAATGTAGTCTACAAGAAGGAACAATAGGTTCAAGTAAGTAAATAAACATAACATAAAGTAGGACACAAGCTCATTAATACATTTGACAGAACAACAAGCTAACATAATTTCATCACTCTTTGCATCAAATTGTCTATCGGGCTTTTGTTGACATCAATAGATTTCAAGGGCCCAACATATCGGATCCTGCAAAACTCGACGTACAAAAATTGTCATTACTCGAACATCCACCATCTCTGTACAAATGCCCCAGTGGCAAAACTGTTTATTCTTCAAAGATTATTTAGCCTAGCTTGGGTTTCTCCAATACGGTAAGTTCATTGAAATTTTAGTTTACTAGACCCAAAAACTAACCCTACCAGCTTCAACTAATTTTGGTCTTCTAGTTGAAGGTGGGGCATAGTTAATTGAATAACCCAAGAAATAAGCTGCATATTCTGTCTATCAACTTGATAATATCCTAGGTTGAAGCTAATGATAGGTCAAATGTTCCCCTCATCATATGATACACCAAATATCAGGACATCAGGTACTCGAACCCTACAGATTGAGATAAATTGGCCAACAGGCAGGCAGGTTGCACTGCTTCACGTTGTTTGCAGGAGTCAAACCAAAGAAACTAAACAAGAAATCTAGCAAGTTCTTTTGATGGACGTCAAATCTGAACTATGTGAGCAAATGTACACATGGTTTACCTACATATCCAATTAGAATCAAGAACTCAAGTCCCAAGATATAAGATAAAACATCTCCAGAAACAGAACAAACACAAGAAAGCTACCAGAGCACCATTTTGGAGTATAACCATCATTAGTAGATGAAAGTAGGATTAGTATTTTCGACGATCACACACTAGTATAAGTAGAACAAGTGGCCTAGGCGCAAGAATAGAAAAAGTTAAAGATAATAATGCTTGGCAACATTCTCACGGACAAATGAATTACCATAACGGCACCAGTTGAAAAGCAATAATACTCCTGGATCAACTGTCATCCCTGGTAATCATATGGTTACCATCTACCAGGCCTCAATCAACAGACAAGACTACTAATACAGTGTAACACAACTATTCACTCATAGACGATAACAGTACTTGTCTACATCGCAGTGGCCTTGGCATTCAGTTATTTCTATGCTTAGGATACATTGCCCACCTGGAAAATATTACATGTCCTCAGGTCCAACTGATCTCGAAACGGACCTAAAATTAGCTAAAGATTATTGAGCTACCACTAATTAGCCATCCTAAATGGAAAAGTGTCCAAGAATTAAAAAATTAAATTGACATTGCTTCCTATTCTATCTCCGACGGCCAGGACTGAGATCAAATTGGGCTAGAACTTGCCTTAACTAGGGCAGTAACTCCGATTAACCTTAATCGTCCTCTTCTATTGCCTCCTTTTCCTTGGCGAATGCCTTCTGGCTTCTGCAGCGCCTGCGCCTCCATGGG
Organism: Guadua angustifolia; assembly: GCA_036346375.1. Taxonomy (NCBI): domain Eukaryota; kingdom Viridiplantae; phylum Streptophyta; class Magnoliopsida; order Poales; family Poaceae; genus Guadua; species Guadua angustifolia. The sequence goes on along the minus strand of CM070515.1, from coordinate 3,037,228 downwards.
TTCACCGGCCATTGACTCGTGCCTGCGGTAAAGAGTGTCCGTGCAGTTCGTGAGGCGCTTCGGGGTTCTTGCAGCAGCCACGAAAGCCTCGTCAGCCGCTCTCATGCTTGTTGCGCTGCCGCTGGCGGTGGTTGTCGCGGCTGCGACCTCGCCTCACCATTCTCCTCCACACCTTTTAGGATGAGATTACGGGTTAAACTAAACTGGCACTGCTAGCACGACGAGGAGCTTCACAAATTTGTCAAAGTAATTTTGCGTATGTATGTTTGGAAGTTGCGTCGCTAGTATGTTTGGAAGTTGGCTAGGGGGTTTTGACACAACTGTTAGAAACCTAGTTCTTCTTGGTGCTGCTGCTACGTGTTGGGCTATATGGCTTTGTAGGAATGATATTGTATTTCAAAAGAAAACCAACTCTTCTCCTTTGCAGGTTATTTTTGCTATTACCCACTGGCTTCGTACGTGGGCTGTGTTGCAGAAGGCAGATATACGACCTACTTTGGAGGAGGCTACTCAATGCTTGGTACGGGTGGTCAAGGAATTCTATTCCCGGGCACATGGGTGGCGGTCTAGTCTTCGGATTGTTGGTCATTAGTGTGTGCGTTTTCTTTTTATTCTTGTTTGGCTGTGTGCTTCATGTTAAGCAGAGGCCGGGAGTGATTTCAAGGAATTGTATTATCTCAATGTAATGCTCTTGAAATTAATAAAAACACTTCCATTTTCAAAAAAATTTTGTGTATGTTCTTTGCCTGGTACATACGTACCGAGCGAGCGTCTCAGGTTTTAGGTTTAGATTTTTTTGACTTATAGTTTAAAGTCAGTTTTTTTTATTTAAACAGTTTAAAAGTTAATGACTTTTGTACGTGATAGAGGTGAGTAATTTTATCTAATTTTAGTGTTATTAGTCTAAAATACCATTAATAAGCTAAAAAAATCTCTCTCCAGTGGCTTTTAGCTTTTAGTTATATTGAGGCTTATGGTTTTTGAAAAGTCTAGATAAAAAACTACTCGTTTGTTTAGACTTTTGCTTTTTGGCTTTTAAACTAGTGAAAGAGCCCAAACAAACAGGACCTCAGGCGAGTGATAACCGATACGTCGCGGCGCCAACACTATGTACTGCTCGTTGGCGCAGACGATGCCGCGCGGCGGGTAAACGGAGAAGGCGGCCGAGGGTGTGCACGAGGCAACACAGGGTGCTGCGCTTGAGAGACTTGCAGACGCGCTACCTCATTCCGGCCACCGTGGTTGTTCGTCCCATGCATTGGCGTAGAATTTGTTTTCTAAATAATATATATTCGATGAAAAATTACAGAAATAATATACCAAAAAATGACAGATCTACACTTCTATTGCACATCCAATGTACGACAGGCTCTCTGTCGCAATTCTAAATTACGACAGAATCTCTGTAGCAATTTGGAATTACGACAGAGACTCTGTCGCAATTTGAAAACGCATTATATCTCGTCTAACGGTTAGCGACAGGCTCTCTGTCGCAATTCCAAATTGCGACAGAGACCTGTCGCAAATTGGATGTGCGACAGGTGTGTAGAAATGTTATTTTTATTTTTAGCATATTATTTCTGTAATTTTTCATTAAATATATATTATTTTAAAAAAAATTCCAGTGGCGTATCTGTAAACAATCACTCAGCTAAGCAGAGCTGGGCCGGACAACTCGATTGAGATGGAGCTATAAACAGGGTGGCTCATAGTAGGTCTGCTGAATTTTGCAAGTGCCGAGCACTACTGCTGAATTCTGCAAGTGCCGAGCACAACTGCTGAATTTTGCAAGCAAATAAATGATTAATTAAGCAACTCATAGTAGGTCTGCATGATCGAGATAGCATTTTCACAAAATTATTCAGTACACACCAAACATAGAACTCCAAATCACGATAGTGTACGGAAATTACGGTGAAGTTACGGTGGATGAGCTCATCCCTTTTATTGGAAAGATAGGATTTTACTTGTTTGTTGCTTGTACTAACTAGATACTTGTAAAAGTCTCCACGAATAACGAGCGAATGGTATCCTTTAGGTTGTGGCTGTTTGTGAAGTTGTCATCTTGGTTATAGAAGAACTCCATCGTTCTCGTCAGGTTGAATATCGCCTCCAGTAACTTCTTCGGATGGGTATTATCAGGCTTCAACCATTCGCCATTAACATCTTTCCACGTTTCCTCTTTCAGTTCCTTAATCTTCTCACGTGCCATTTCAATCGAGACATTGTATTGTTTCATGTAGCTGTCGATTGTGGAAGCAACATGAGGTGTCATGTGTTCCCGCTGCATACACGATTAGTGCGTACTCAGTCAAACATATATATCGATCGGTAAAAGAAGGGTAGACCGTATATATGGCAAGCAATGCATGCATCTAAGCTTTTCTGAAAATTCGCTCAGCACTGCCAAATCACGTAGCTTTATAGTAACGTGTTGCAAATGCGAAATTCACTTAAAATGCCAATTATGCATTTGCGAGCAGCCTAGCTTCAAAGACCCAGTATTAACTGGTCAGCTGTGAGAAACGTTAAATAATTACCTCGTATGTCTCGAGATCATCGACTAGCCTCAGAATTGTGCACAGCGCCTGTACCATTTTAGGCATGGTGGAGACCCAATCGAAAGAATGCTTGGATGCTGTGTCGTCCATTCCAACGAATGAAGCGCAAGACAGGATGTAACACCCGCCAGTCCTCTGTGAAACCTGCAGGTGCTCTTCCACGGATTTTGGGACATAGCTTTCTTCACGCATTTTCACCTCCCTGTTGAAGTTTCTAACAAGATCTACCGTCTGCAAATTGAAGACAAGTATATATAGAGAGACATACATTTAAAACATGTTTGTACGTGTAGATAGCATTAAGCTTACACGCAACTCTACTAATGGAATGATCGCAAAAACATACCATATACGTACGTACGTATGTAATGGGAGGTAACTATATGTATGGTTTTCTGATACTTTCCAAGGGATATAAATACGTGACATATGCAGACGGAAAAGGTGACTCACAAAGTTTCTGAGGTAGGGCATACGGTATTTCTCTTCCTGTGATAGCTTTTGCTCGATGGTTTGATAGCTCTCCAAAATTTTTCCCAACACAAATTGCATGCACTCTGGGAGATCATGGGCACCCCTTTGATCCCAACTGGAAATGAACAATTCCCATTAAATATATATGATTTTATATACCCATTATGATTAAAATCTGTTAAATGCGTAATTATTCACCAAGACAACTCAGCTGGTTGAACTTCCATTCAATAAATTTTCACCGACATTGCATATATCAAGAAATGATTACTGTCTAGAAAATTCAACTCCAAGAAAATTTTCAAACACAGCCATATACTCCTTCAGTCCAAAAATATAAGATGTACTTTGAATTTACAGAAGTATTAAAATTGCGAAAGGTTTGCAAGAAAATGACTTAGTACCCCCACTTAATTGTCATGAAAGAGAGAGATAATACTTTGTGTGGGTGGTAATGAATAAATGTATATAGTTGAGAGAGAATAAATAGGGGTATAGAAAGAAATGCCTCATTAATTCTGCATGCAAGCCTTATATTTATAGGCATGACAATTTAAAAAATAAATCTTATAAACTTGACAGAGGGAGTATATGATCTTGAAAACATTACTCGCTCCGTAGATTTACATAAGCCGTATCTTTCTTTAAATCTTGTTGATTCCCATATTAAATTTGCTCAATGCCCACAGTTGTGCACCATTCCAACACAAATGCTTGCATGCAAGTAATCGTGCAATCCAATTTTTTTTAAAAAAAACCGCTGTGCTGTAATGCGGCATATTGCTACAAGTACCGTGGTACTATAGCTTGTATTTTTTTAATTTTGGATTGCCACTGAGTGCAGGCGTGGTATCTAAATTTAAATATAGTTCATTATATATAAATTACCGATACCACACATTTAAAATAGTAATATATATATATATAGGACGGCGAAATGGGCCACCATAATTTTAAATACATGAATTCAAGCAAAATTTGAATATATATTTTGAAATTTTTAGTTTTAGGGTATATAACCATCTATAACAATTCAAATGAAACACATACCTATGAAAAAATATACTTGAATTCAAAGATTTGAACGAATTTAGATCACATGCTTTACTGATTTATATATATAATCAGCACATACCTACAATTAAACCATCATGAAAAAAAGAAACTCTAGTTTGAATTTCGGTTTAAACTTGTTTGAACTAGTTAGTAAATTGGTTGAACTCAACATCCTAAAATTTTTTGCATACAAATACATAGGGAAAATACTTATTTTGGATCATGGTGCCCCATATATATATATATATATGTATATATATATATTACTATTTTAAATATGTGGTATCGGTAATTTATATATAATGAACTATATTTAAATTTAGATACCACACCATGCCTCCACTCAATGACAATCCAAATTTTTTTAAAAAAAACATGCTACAGCACCAAGATATTGTAGCAATGCCGCGCTATAGTACCACAGTATTTTTTTTGAATTTTGGATTGTCGCTGAGTGGAGGCGTTGCAATACCTAATGCCGCGTATCTAATACAGCGCTTCCCATGCACGGCATCAGGTATTGCAGCGCTCACCGTGCGTGGGATTTGCGGGCCGGGGCTGTTTTTGCAAAAAAAAAAAAACAAATCGCACAGAAGCTAATTTTGAAAAAATAATTTTTTGGGGCTACAATAGTGAAAAGTTCCATTGTAGACTTATGTCTACTGTGCTGTGAGAAAAGAAGTTTAGGGGCTGTTTGGTTGCCTGCATGCACAGAGATTTACATCCATAGATGCAGAATCTTGCTTTTTTCTTGTGTTTGGTTGCCTGCATTTAGTTTTGAGCCTGGCTCTCTGGATGCAAGATTTTCCATGCAGCCTGACTCTGAAGATACATAGAAAATGAGCGTATCTCTAGATGCAGCACATGGTAGCCTCGCATTCTGCGCAAGGGGCCCACTGTCAGCCACAATATCAAACCATGCATGGGGTGCCACGTGGGTATGTAAGTTTCCTTTTTTTTCTTTTTTGTTTATATCTTTTGATTAGCATCTCGGATTACCAAACCGATTTCAAAAATGGGTTCCTGATATTTTTTTTCAAACAAGACTAGACCACACTTGCTATATAAATTTTAAAATATTTAAATTTTAAAATACCTACCTACTAAATACTCAACCAAACACCATCTCTACATCGGTGCATCCCGTATCCCATCAGCCTGGCTGAGTTGAACGGGTCAGGCTCGCGAGAGAAGGCAACCAAATAGCCCCTTAAGGGCCAAGCATACATCAAATGGCTAGGTGGGATTAGTAGGTGGTTAAAGAGAATAAGGAGCATTTATGAAGGGTAGCTTAGTTAATTTCTTCAGCTGCTTGGTCAATGTGTTGTGGGCAAATACGCCCTATATAAATCAACTCAAAACACCAGAAATTAACAACCAATGCAAGAGGGTTTTTCGTAAGGATGAGCAAAAAGTAGGAAAAGTTCTCTTTACCATTCACTGTCAAACTTTTTATTGAATTAACATTTTAAGTTTCTCGCAAAAAAATTTAAGTTAATATTTTAAAGGAAAATTTTTGTACATGCCTTCGAAGAAAACATAAATTTTAATACGTTCTATTGCAAACCAATATTTTCACTTGTGACAAGCGAAAACAATGAAAAACGTTTTTCCATGCCACCGCTGGGTTCCACACTTGCCACGCCAACGCTGCTGCCCAGTGCCCAATAGCCCCTCTAGGCCCCTTCAACACTCTAGCTATTTGGGTGAAAGAAAAGAAGAGGCTTTTTAGCTGAAAATAGCTTGGTTTTTTTTCTTTTTTGTTCCTTTTTGTAGCTCACCGTAAAAAAAAGACTTCAATTTTGTTGAAATGAGAATAAAAATCTTTTTCCTTAGGAAAAGCAATACAAACCTTTCTATACACTTAGTAAACAATTCACACTCTTCTCGAGTTCCATAGGAATCAAAAATATCGTCAAGGAGGGTCACAATGGAAATAACCATTGTCGATATTATTCGGCCTCGTGAAAAACTTGGTTCGAAGTATACTCCTAGCATCCACAAATAGCACTCCACAATTCTATCTCGAGCAAATGGGAGCCTAGATTCGATTTGTATATCCTTCCACCACCTGTACATTAATGAAACATTGTTTTTATTATGGGTGCTTTAAAACATAAAAGGAAAATTTGTTAAAGGAATATAAATTTAAATTATGGCAATATCATCTCTAGACGGATTAATATCAACACTTTTTCTTAATTTGAAAGTTAATCATGGAACAAAAATTGAAATAACAGTAGTCACTTCACCTCGTAATGATTTTCAACTCTTGTTGATATTGGAGTTGCATAAGATTGAAGTTCAACTTTGCAAGTTGCAATACCGTTTCATGCTCTGTTGCCTCTTTCTCATATGTGGAGATATAATAATTTGCCTCGTATATTGCAACCCTTCTAGCGAGGGGCATCTCAAGAGCACATTTTATTTCACGTGCTAATGTTCCTTCGAGATAGGGCAACGTTGATTCTAAACACTTTTTGGTGAACAATATGGCTTGGTCAAGTATTGTCTCTCCATGGGTCCTGAAATGTGCAGCATTGTAAAGGCTCAGTAGTTCCTCTGGAGTGTTCGCTGCAAAACTTCCCTCTCCATCTTTGAATCTCGCAAACACATCTGTAACACGAAAATCTAATTTGTCAATCGGTGATGTCAAAACTACAAAGAGATATCATTGCTGCCATATTAAATACCGGAAAGGTTAGGTGTAAAATACTCCCTACGGTTCACAAAAACTTGTCATTTTAGAATATGTGCTGTCAAATTTTTGAAATTTTAGTTATCGATATCTTTTAAAATATTTAGATTGGATGCATGAAAACAATATATGTAGATTTGCCTCAAAAGCGTACTTTCATAATATTATAAATTTATTAATTTTTAAATATATTATAATAGAAATTAGTGGTTAAAGTTAAGTGTTAAAGACTACAACAATATTCAAAATGATAACTACTTATGACTGGAGATGACACAGGAACACATCACCACGGTGACACACTGCACTAATAAAAAATTCGACATCTGCATTGATTACTGCAGTATGCAACCTAAATTTCCTTACTCCATGATCATTGTGCAGTGCCCATGATGCAACATTGCTATGATTATAATTTCAGCGCGTTTCTTTTGGGATTGACGGATGTGGGAACTAGTACTATGCTATATGTTTGTTTTTTATCCATACCTTACATTGACACAGTTTTCACTACACACATTACTTTTATAATTATATGTTAAGGATATTGAAGTATTTTAGACGGCAAATCTAATAATATCATGTCTACATGACAAATGCAGATAATTTGTACACTAGTGGTCAAAGTTTGAAAAGAATTAGTACACGCATTCTAAAATGACATCTGGAATGGCAAAAAACGGAGGGAGTACAATTCACCAATTCTTGCCTTCAATCCACTCTAGACAATTTTTTGTCTCATTATCATTTAACTTTGGTACATCTATATATCTACATGACTATATATTAACAAGCAACCGATGATATTCAAGGTACCACCTTCATTCTAAAGTTCTAGAAAATTCCACAGTAATCATTAAATAAAAAAGCAAAATTCCTAGAAATTATCTTATTACATGAGAGCAAAGAGAAGATCTATGACACTTATTTTGGTAGGGCTAGATTATAATGGTGCACATTAATCATATGTAGATATTTACAACCACTACAATTATATAACAAAAAATATAAATATATTTTTGAACAAATTGGAGATTTATAACGAATATAATATGTTGTAATATCTAGCCGCACAATGGAGCAGGAAATTTCGCTAGTTAGTCTTAATAACATCCTCAGTATGACATAAAGAGTACATAATTATTCCAAAGTGGACCTGTCTTACCTGGTGAAACCTTGTGTCCATGTTTACGAAGTAGATAAAACCTCAGCGCAACCGTATGAAGATCGCAGTCACTGACATTGGCACTGTTAATTTGAGTTAACATAAGATTAATCTCATCTTCAAAAAGATGATTTACGCAAAGACGCTCCAATGCGTCGATGAGATGTAGCCTCTCGAGCAGGCTGCAAGTAGTCAAACTTGTTATCATTTTTGCCACTTCTTCTTTCAGTTTGTGTGCTTGTACCATCCACGTCTGCTTGCAACAATACTTGAAGTGAGCATATCACAAGTGATTAATAAATCATATGCAGATTAGCTGAGATTGCCAATTTCTTCATTGAATTTGATATCTATCTATATATAGATTGTTGGGAGCAAATGCTGGCACCTGCCAAGTGATCGTGCGCACTCCCCGGTCGTGGCAGGGGATAGATGCCACTTGCTACGCCTTTCGCGGAAGGGGAGGGGGTATTTTTGCAAATGCATGCACGGGGAGGGGGTCTAAATTTAAATAAAAAAGCTATAGAGGGCTAGATAAGTGATGATTTTACCTTGCTTCGAATGAAATTTTCACCCTTGCTAATTTTTATTTGGTTCATTAGGCTTTCGATAGACGGTGGCAACCATATGCTTAGCTGGGGATTGTGGTGGTGTGGTGACAGAGACTATATATGGTGGCAGTACTAGCTTTCTGCCGTCTATATAAATAGTGGACTGTGTGGATATAGATCAGATAATTTCTTAAAAGATATCGAATTACTAAGTAAATAGATACAAACATCTCGAGAAATGAAAACAGTATATAGCTAGGTAGCAAAGAGAAGGGAATTGATTAACCTGTTGTTGGGAGGAAGCTACTGTGTTTGAGTGGTGAAGGAAGAAATCTCCCCATACACAAGGGTGGAAACCGCAAGGGTTTTTGGTCAAGCGATCGTCAACAACCTCATCTTGTGTCGTTCCTGCTGCAAGTTGATGTGCATGATGACAGTGCAGCGCGGCATGCGGCGGCTGCTGCCGCCACCATGAGACACTCGGACATCGTCTGGTCGGTCTTGATGCAGCAGCAGCAGCAGCTGCGAGACGGTGGCAGCTTAAGTTGCACTGTCGTGCTGTCAAGGAGAAGGCGGTCATCACAGCGCTTTGCATCTCCAAACTGGCACTTGGACTAATTGGTATATCTGAGCTTCTCAGTGCAATTGAGTGCCTTGCTTGATGGCATACTGCATGGCACGGTTTATATAGACGCCAGATTGATCTCACGAACGGCATCGCCACGTGGGCTTCACAAGAGAGCCTCATGTTTAGTTCATGACTCGTATAAGTTTTTTACAACTTTAAAAAGTATGCTACAGATATGCTGAGTTCCAGGACATTATTGATATCTAGCTAGCTTGTTCGTGAATCTTGCACACGGGGAACATTAATACACTACTGCGGTGCCTTACCAATCAAGGAGTTGAAACTAGTTTAATAATTCTAGTCAGTTCTGACGTTAATTTCTTACATAACGTTGGTTTGTTTAATTTAATTACCGCATGCATTCTAGGACAGTGAGTCTACAATGCTTTTGCTAATCACTTAGTGACAAATATGGTTTGCATACAAACTCTAGTTTGAATTTCAGTTCAAACTTATTTGAACTACAAAGTAAACTAGTTAATGTTGACAGCCCAAAAAATTCAAACTTTTTCACATGCGATACATAGGAAAATACTCTTTTTATTAGATCATGGTACCTAACCATCATGGTGTCCAAGTTAATCTCTCTCTATATATATACTATAATCAGTATTAAAATATGCTCAAAATGATAAAAAGGCAATCAACATCATTTAAACAGTATACTTATAGTGGGAGTACGTGCTCCCAGGAGTATGGAATCATATACCATAGGAAGTGTTTAATAATTAGTTCAAACAATTTTTTGGATGTTGAGTTTAACTAGTTTAATAATTTTTTAAATGTCGAGTTTAACTACAGGTATTGTCTATCCAAAAATTGATTGATTGGAACGGGCTAGATTCATCTCTATCACAAATCACAAGTTGGTTTTTTTAGTGTGATTTGTTCACGTGATGTATTCGTGAAATACCATGTTCACGTGGTCTTTTGAAATAAGGAAGCATTGCTGGTTGGCAGACAAGAGATCCACTCAAATCATAGCAAACATGTGGGAAAATGGGTGTGAATTTTTTTAACGAAAAGGTTCGTTTCTGCTCGCTCAACTTTTCTCAGTCAAATTTTCGTCGCTTATCTCCGATACAAATATCTGTTCTTATCTATCCTCTTCACTTCTTTTGAGCGGATCAACGTAGCTGGGTTCAAGTGATGACGTGGCAGCTAACGTGATGAAAATTATTCAAAATTGTTCGGCAATCCTGATTGTTGATGGGGATTCTCCTCTGCAATCCATCCATCCAGCAAAGGACAGCATCGGGCGGCGGCGTAGGAGGGTGGCGTACAGCGTGGGACCGGTGGCGGAGGGGCCTGGGGGAGGGGTGGCATGCGGAGGGGTCTCAGGTAGAAGCGGAGGGGTCTCGGGCGGAAGGGTGGCGGGCTTTTGATTGTGGAAAGTTATCTAGAATCTATCTGTTCGATAAATAATTCGTTTTTATTTTAAGTAGAAACTGTACAGAATATGTAAGTTACGTAAGGAACAGGGCCGTAGGCCTGTTACAAGCGTGAAGGCGTGATGCGCATGCTGGTCTGTTGCAACAAAAACGTCCAAAAGGAAAGATGAGCTGGTGGCTGGTGGGCAAATCACTATGTGATGAATCTAGATGCTTTTGGCCCCTTGGGCTCGGCCTCGGCTAATTAAGAGTTGCCATCGTGCACGTTGTTCTCCTATGCTGCCCTGTCCTTGCTGACACGCCGCTAAGGTTCTATTTATTTAGGTTTTTTCACCAGCTTAAAAATAAAAAAGATAAAATCTAAACAAACGAGTAGCTTTTTATCTGATCTAAAAGCCAAAAGAAACTGAAAAGGGGTTTTTTTGGCTTATTGATGATTGATTTTAGACTAATAATATTAAAGTTAGATAAAATTACCCATCTCTATCACGTAAAAAAAGCCATTAACTTTTACACTGTTTAAGCTAAAAACCCAGCTTTAAACTATAAGCTAAAAAAACTAAACCTAGACAAACAAGGCTTAGAAGTGCTCAGCGATCTAAAAGGGTAGAGAGACCACCGGGCCTTTCGCTTCGCTGACAGATCCGAGACCACCATGCCGTTCGCGCCGCTGACACTCCATGTAATGTTCTCGTCGAGTTGAATGTAGTCTCCACTCCAGTAATTGGTTGCCTTGGTTGGGTACTTTCGTACGCCAACCAATTGTCATTAAAAATCTTTTCGTGATTCTTGTAACATTCCAAATTTTTCTACAAATTATTTATTGAGCTGTCAAAATAATCTCCTGCATTTACCAGTAATTTTCATAATTTTTTGGCTTTTGTAGAATTTTCTGCATTAAGGAAAAATGCCTTTTACACTTTCTAGCTGCTCTTTTTGAATTTTAAAAATAATTTCCCAACTGAGAAAAGACTAAAAATATTTTTTAATTATGTTCTAAATAACCTAAAGTGTCTCTCAAAAATATTTATGAACTTTGGAGTTGGGATGCTGTTTTTGCAAAAACAAGCAATGCACCTTGTATTAAAAACAATGACGATAAAAGAATTTCTAAGAAAAATATAAGACTGCTAAAATTCCGAAAAATTTATACAAACATCAACGTTATGTTAGATGCATCCAAAAAAATTCGTAATTTTTCGAGGCAAGATATCTAACCAAAACAAATTTCAAATATCCTCCTCTCTCACTGACAGCCTGGGCCCACGCATCAGCCCTCTCCCATCTTGCAGACACGCCGACCCACCCGTTAGTCACACGGCATCTTTCCCAAGCCGTTTTCACTTTCCGTTTTTTCTTGAATGAAAGCGACTCTTCGCCGATGCGCCTACTCTCTCTTGCCCAGTCCAGACCCACTTACAAGTCTTCTTCTCCACGATTTATCTTAATTATTTCCATAACTATGGAATTTGAATGTTAATTCTTTTCATAACTATGGAATTCATATTCGATAGATAGCAAACATCCATAAAGAACAAAAACGAAGGCCTCTGGTACAGAAATTCTTTATACAGGCCATGAATCACTAAGTCCAAAGCTTGATCGCAAAGGAAGAAAAAGCTTCATTTGATTAGTTAAAATGTACTTACGTGATAATGTGAAACATGCGCGCCGAGAGCTCTATATGCTAGCTGGCGATGTGGGCGGCTAATTAATATATCTTAAGCGCAAACTGAACATACAGTCATTATTATAAGTTCATTTATACTGACAAATCAATGGTAAAATAGAATTCTAGAAACGGACAGCCTAAGTTGCTTGCTTTTGGAGGAGTACGCAAAGTGTGGAGAAATTAAGTCCTGACAGATTAAGCCAATTAACTAGACAAGAAACATGACGCTGCTATTAGGACGTACGCTAGGGCTAACGTCACAACTAGGGTTCATAATATCGAAATTCAATTTTTGACCAATGGCAAACATTGGTTGAAAATCAGTAGAAATCAAAACGGTTTGAAGCCAAAAATTTTGAACTAGATGGTCAGACAACAGTGATAAAATAGAAAACTGACCGATTTTTAACCGATTCTATTCGATTTTTTATTTTTGGTTTTCAAGCGATTTTATTCGATTTCCGGCACATAAGGAAAATTTAAAAAAATACAAAAAATTGTAAACAAATATGAATAAATCCCAATTAATCTATAAAACACCTCATAGAAATTTTAACAATTTTGAATTCACTTATTACTTATGGAAAATCATAAAAATCAATTAATAAAAAGGAACATAGATATTGTCATATTTTTATAAAAATTTACAGGCTTGGTCATACTCTGAAATTTTAATGGTACCATAAAGAGTTCCCAGCGATCATGTAATAAATTTTTAAAAAATATTAGACTCCATTTATTGCCCAAACCAAAAATAAAGGTGCATATACAAAGACAGTAGCACTGTTAGAATGAATTTTTTAAAAAAATACACAGGTTTGATTATCATCTAAAAATATAATAGAATCATTTAGCATTTGCCTTAGGACCTCACACAAAAAATTGAAGAAATATTAGACTACATTTAGAGCCCAAAAAATCAAAAACAAAGAGCATATACAAAATACAGTGCCATTATCAAATTTTTTTTAAAAAAATACATATACCTAATAATATTTTAAAATTTTACAACATCATTAACATCGCCTCCAAACGAACGCTGCGATGGCGCGTTGGCGGGAGTGAGCGAAGCTCACTTCGTCCGGCCGTGTTCGAGCTTCGGCTCACGCGGTCGCGCACGAGGCGAGGGCTACGCGCGGGTGTGCGTGCGTGAGTGTGTGAGTAGGATGCGTGTGTGTGCGTATGTCGCTCGTCTGTTGTTTCTCTCTTCTATAACGTATTGTCAGAACTCATGACCAACTTTCAAAAAAAAAAAAAACATCGCCTCCAAACCTCACGAAAGGAAAGAGGTGACTGGCTTGTCACGTTCACAGTCGCGCGTCGCGAGCTTCAAGTCACACGATTCTAATGCGTGCGTGCTTCGGTGCGTGAGTTTTGCTGGTCCCTCTCATGATGCCTTTTCTCCCGTGTTTCATGGGATGACTGGTACTCGACCTTATAAAAATGTTCGTGTCCCACTAACATAAACAGGACGAGCATTGGAGGCAAGCGGCCGACGGTGATAACCCAGACACGCACGACGTACATCACTACCACGTCACAGGGGTCGAGCACACTGCACAGATCATCGCAAGAAAAACTAATTAAAGAAGAGAAAGAAGAGAAAGAAATGCAACTAATTAAAGAAGAGAAAGAAATGCAAGAAAAACTCTCGCAATATAAAAAGAGAGAGTAGGTGGACACGAGGGACTTCGGCCCAAAAAAACACCGGTTTTCCCATGTCGCCGGCCTAATACTCGGTTTTCCCTTGTATCCAGCCAATACACAGTTTTCCCTAGTCGCCAACCCAATACACTGATCCTCCCTTCCCTTGTCACAACACATCTTCTCAACATCTTGGTCTCATCTTCGACAGACATGACTTTAGATAATGAACGTATCTCCTCAACGTCCCATCTCGGAGTCAACTTTGACGGACTCGACGTAGGACGACGAACACACCTCTTCAACGTCATTGATGATTAGGTGAGTAAACGAAAGGAAAACTCACCGAGCCAAAGGTCATTAGCACCATTTCGACAAGGAAGAAGAAAGAAAAACAAGAGAGAAACCAGGGGGATACACATGGAGGCCGTAGGGTCTCGCATGGAGGCTGGGTAAGCTCAAACCTTGATGCATGCAATCGATTGGTCCTCTTGCTGCACTTATTCCCACTCCGAGCAAACAAACACACAAACAAGAGATGAAGTGCAAACACAGAGAATAGAGAGAAGACTGATGGAGGCTGTGGTGAGCGCTTCACAAGGTGCGTGGGGTCCCATGGCTTCTATTTAGGTATTGGGCATCTCCCGTGTCCCGAAGAAGCAGAAGCTAGGCTTTACAAGGAGGGTGCCGAATATTCTGATACCAAGGCTGCTGCTGTTGCTACCAGGAACGAAGCAAACATCCATCCCAACCATCCCAGAGTTTATATTCCTGGAGGATACGTATAAAAGACCAGGGAAGAGAGTGATACTGACGAAGAAGTGAGCAGGGAACAGAGTGGCACCGATGAGTGATATTTAGGACACCGTGTTTCTCAATATAATGAAAGAGAGGTATTAATCATTATCACCAAATTTCGGAAGGATGCCTTCTCACACACGTTCAACCATTTAGTTTCAGACACTACGAGTGCTGAGACCTGAAGCTGTACTGTCCTTTTTGCCTTAAGATGACAAGATCAAACAATGGTGGCTGATTATTGTTTTCGTCGTTTACTTTAGTTGAGACATAGTATTGTTGTTGTGTACGTGTGTTGTCAGCTCATTAGATGGCTCATGGCAGTCTTATGCAGTATTAAGCAGTAATTTATGGTGAAACATTTGGTTTGACAAAAACGTGTTCACCACAAGAAAAAAGTGCCACTAGTAAGGCAGTAATAGCAAAACACTCGTGCATTTTTTTTATCATATGCATCACCACTCTAGCAATGCTAGTGGTTGTGTACTTGTTGCTTCTGCAAATGTTTAGCCTTGCTGTCCCTGCTCACTGTTGAACTAATAACTTTCTCTGCTCTAGATGTCCAAAGGCCATGCCCCATCATCTTTTAGATAGTGGGGATAACTCCACCTCCAATTTCCATTGCAAACAACCAAATTTGGAACAACCATTGTATGGCGTGGATCACAACTAACTAGATATTCTGATTTTTTTTATTTTATACCAGGTTTGTCGCTTTGCATGAGGTGTTTTTTTTTAATTTAGGCCAGGAGTTCAGACATTCGCTAAAGAGGAGAGGGTGAGCAGCAGCGCCGAGCCGAATGCTCGAAAGCTGGAGGGCGAGGGCGCAACCCGTGCTCCTAGCGAACTGACCTTCGAGTTTCAAAATTGAAACATTAATCAGTGCATATTTCTTTGTACCTCTCTTTTTTAGTGCTCTTTTTCTAAGATATTTGATATACGTCTATTTCCTCAAATTCAAGGGTAATTAATTTTTTTACTCATGGAATTTGGATTAAACATTGCATCCACAAGGAAACGAATAGACATAGACTAGTTCAATGCCCGTGCGTTGCTACGAAATATAAATTTGGTAACGAAACATAAAGCTCAAACAACAAAAGAAAATTGTGCTACAAGATCAAACATCTATTTCTTCTTATTACATAAGTTTTTATGGTTTCTCCTTTGACATGAATTTAGGCATTCATGATATTAAAACAAATTTAGAAATGATATTCTTGGTATATGTCCCGAAAGATCTGAAAATAAATGGTTCAAGGCCGGGCATCGTCAAGCTCAAGGCGAGGCGAAACTCCCGATTTGTCCCCAAGGACCGCGAGGGCATGGCGCTCAATTGCTGGGAGGCCACGGGCGTGGACATCAAGAACGGCTGCCACGTGGTGGTGCTTAACACCCGAACACCGCCGCTCGCGAAGGAGGTCGAGCTCGGCGACGGCAGGCCACGACGCTTTCGGATCGAGTCTGGATCTGGAAGGCGGGGATCGGAGCTAGATCGGAGCGATGATGGCGGGCGGTCGTGGGGAATGAGATTGGGATGAACGAAATCTGGAGCTATCCGGAGAGGAAGGGGCTGGTTCGGTTTTGTTCGGGAGGAACGAGATCGAGAACTATCGCGAGAAACGAAAGCAAAAAAAAAAGAATAGACCGGTTTTTTTCGTCCGGTTCAGTTTTGTGGGTTGGTGGTGGAGAACGGACGTGACACCACCAACTCCAAATTAGAAGTAGTAGAGAAAACCAAATGGCAGATGTGTCTTCACCTCAGAGGAATTTCAGGTAGATGATTTGGTAGCAGCTTCAGCCTGTTGAGTTGTGGCACCACGTTCACTAGGTAGATGCTGTTGCTGCAAATGGTAGAACATACACCTAGGGCCGGCAAAAAAGCTTATTTTTGCTCAAGGGCCTAGAATTTGAGACATGTTGGTCTGGTCTTTTTATTCCTGGGGTTGCTTTGTTCCATCCATATTCTTGATGATCTTGGGAGGCTATAACTATCCTAAGGGGAAGGTGGCGTGCTGGGATTAATGTAGGATCTTCGATTTGAACTGGAACAGCAAAGCTTAATTCTGTTTGATTGGTTTTTAGGTTGTGAATCTCTCAAGTTTTCTATCCTTTGGATCTTGCTTCCGTCAGACTATAGTTCTTTTGCTAGATGTAGCTAAGGTCTGAATGTTTGGATTCATTACTCTTCTGGCTGCAGATCTGTCGGTGCTTACTGATTAGATTGTCATAGAGAGGATTACAAGAAATTGGCAAGCCTAATTAATTTGGAGTACAGATTTGGGGATTTCTTTGCCTCCATGTAAAGTCGTCTGATCCTCGAGCAAACGGCCATCAAGCCGGCACACACGTACACATTTGGAGTATAGATTTGGGGATTTTTAATTTGGGGATTTCACCTGGGCACAGGGGATCCATCCCTGACGTAGTGCCATAGGGGGGGCTCCCCTGCCGCGTCGGCACCACGCGCCGCAGCCTGCCCTACCGCCGGCCTGCCTCCCGCTGGACTTGCTCCCTCTTCCTGCGGTTCGGCCATAGGACGGCTCCCCTGTCGCACTCGCACGCTGGCGCTCCTTGCACCGCCGCCTCCTGCCATGTCGCCCGTCGAGTGGCTAGCGACCGCCTGCCCAGCTGCCCTGCCGGCTGCCACCTGCCTCCACCGGTTCGACCACAAGGGGCAGCGGCATATCTAGACCCCTACTAAATACTAGGCGGCCGGTGCCCTGTGTCGCCTCCCGGCCTCCGCCTCCGCCTCCGCCCTCCGATCTACCGACTTGCCGTCCTTGCGCCAGAAAGGAGAGGGGACAGGAAGAGCGGCCGCCAGTCGCCAGAGAGGAGGGGGAGACGGGAGCGAGGGATTTGGGGAAGCGTATTGCCGCTTTGAGCTGGCCCAGGCAGTGAAAATGAAGATGGTCCGTGCAGTAAAAATGGGCCGGGGTCGATTGGAGCCGCGTGGTTGTATTGACAACTGGGCCGAGCGTTGAAAACTGGCCTGGGCAGATTGGAGCCGGGCTAGACATGCTCGTAGGTTGAAATACGCATTTTCAGTTTACTTACTAGTATATATACCTACTAAATACTAGATTTTCTGTCAAAAATTTTGAGTGTACATCTATACATCTATGTCCTAATACTAGTGTCGGCGTATTCCACCTGACAGGCCCGGAGTCTACAGACCGGGTTTGGTTCGATAGGTGGGCGTCTTCGCGGCTGGCTAACCCTAACGAGTGGAAACCCTAGAGACTCCCACACGACGGACTCCGGCGTCTAAGAACTAAAAATGACACCCAGATTTTTATCTAGGTTCAGCCCCCCTTGTGAGAAGGGTAATAGCCTTACGTCCTGCTAGATTTCTTATTAAGTGTTTGAGGCTAATACAGAGCTCTGGAATTACAAGTTCTTTCTTAGACTCTATGGCTTGAGTTCTTGGTTCCTCGATCGCCCGTCCCCTCTCCCCATGCACCCGAGTGCCCTTATATAGGCCAGGCTAACGAGGGTAGGTAAAAGGAGGGTCATCATGCTGATCTTCATACATTTATTACTCCTCCCTGTGTTGTCCCGTTCCTCCAACTCTAATTAATGCCGACGCATGGCTTCGCCCGGTCCGTCTGGGATGTGACCCCTTCGCGACGGGTAGGTGAAGGACGTCAGAGGAATGGGCTTGTAGCAGAAATCCTCACGATTAGATGATTCGACCACAGCAGCACGCCATCCAGCGCGATGACGATAGGGAAGGAGACTTGAGGCGGCTACCCCGCCCACCTTTTGCCTTGCGGCGAGGCGGCGGCGTCATCGCCCACGCCGTCGGCCTCCGTGGACCGGCGCTTTGGTAGGGCACGCTCGCCACCCGCCGCCAAAGCCGCCACGTACGAAGGCCGCGAAGCGGCGGCGTCCTCGCCACTGCCGCCGCCTCCACGTGGACCGGCGCTGGTGGCGGGCGCTTCGCCCACCCGCCCTCGAGCCGCCACGTGGTGAAGGCGGGCGGCAGGCGTCTCGCCCACCGCTTTCGCGCCTCCACGTGGACCGGCGCTGGTGGCGGGCGTGTTCGCCCACCCGCTGCCGAGCCGCCACGTGGTGGCGCCGGCGAAAGGCGCCTCGCCACTGCGCGCCGGCCTCACGTGGACCGGCGCTGGTGGCGGCGTGTTTCGCCCACCGCCGCCGAGCCGCCACGTGGCCGAAGCCGGCGGCAGTAGGCGCCTCGCCCACCTGCTCGCCGGACGCCACGCGGACCGTTTTTATGCGCCGGAGAGGGTGCCCAAGCGTAAAGTACGCTGACAATAGCTTATCATCATTCCGGAACAAATCAATGAATCCAGATGAAACAAATTGTGCTTCTTTGAAGCCATGATGCAGCTGACACCTTTTGCTTCCTAACATTACTTTGTCATTGCAAACAACACTGCCGCTCATTTTTGCTCCACAGGTATCGGCATCACCAGAGGTTTCATATGTTCCATCTTCCGTGGATTCAACAATTGGAATCTTAACTTGGCAATTGTAGCTAGAAGCCTAGAAGAGGACATTTTAGGATTGCCTACGAATCCTGTATCGGCACAGTTCTTCGTTTTATAACATCGATCTTTTTGACTTTGTATCCTTCGGACCTTCTTCTATATAAGTTGTAGAATTTGGCAAAAACTTGCATTGATTTTGAACTTTCACAGATAAAACTGTTGGGTCAGTCCCTTTATTACTTGCTAACAACTGGTCCAGGCTAACATTGCTAACGAGTTAAACGAGCCAACTCGAGTAAACTCGAGTTTTTAACGAGTCGAATCGAGTTGAGCTTTCAGCTCGTTAAGAAAACGAGTCGAGTCAAGCTGGCTTGTTAAAAAAACAAATTTAATGAGTCGAGTCGAGTCAAGCGAATTGGCTCGATATCCACCTCTACCTAATACCAGATCCACCCCTGGGCTGGGATGATTAGAGATGGCCTTATGACACTGATACACAGAAGGGTTCACTCTAGTTCAACTTGACGTTTCCAAATTGTTTATTTTATGGAATATTTGAAATCCCTGGAAGTTGCGGCATGCTGTGTGACATCACGGCAAAGAAATGCTTAATTAGTTTGCTTACCTGGGATGTTCACATTCACATTTGAAGACTCGATCACTAATTATTATGGTTGGTATCGGCTAGAACAAATCCAACTCTTTTTTTGTCATACAGCCACCAACTAACGAAATTACCCGTGCAATTGCGCGCTTATATATTGCAACGTGTTATTTTTGTTATACAATTCTAATACCTCTGAAAATATAGGTATGTTTGTTATACAGTTATAATTAATAGTTATAATATCCGTATGTAATTAATATTCACCGTTATAATCTGATCCTACCGAAATAAGTGGTGTAGATATTCTCTTTTTTCTCGATTAATGAGAGAGTTTCTAGGAGTTACATTGAATATCACGGGTTGTTTGTTTGTTTGTGTATATGCAATAACCTGACATTCGTGAACTAAACAAATTCCCTATGCAGGCACCATTTTTGAACAAATTGAGGTCAGGCATGATTATCATCTGAAAATTTTATAGAAATATTAATGATGTGTCAGGATCATTTACAAAAAATTTTAATGTAGTTTGAACTATTTTTCGTTCGCTTAAAATTTGCCGAGATTTTGGCTGAAATTTCAATTTTTTCGAAATCTTGGAAATCCGGTCCAAAAAATTCTGGATTTGAATTTTACTTTTTGAATTTCATTTGAATCTCATCTGAAATTTCAAAATATCGTCTCAATTTCGAATTTTGGTCCCCTTCGAGATATAATCCGAAAATGAAATTTAAAACCTTGCTCCGGCCTAGGCTTTTTGCATCCTTATCTTCCTCTTCATTTCAGGTTGAGACAGATACATTCGAACTACTTTTTTTTTTTCAAATAGCGCTTTCCAACGGAACTTCAATCCGAACTATTTTCTTTCCACATAGCGCTTTCCAACGAAACTTCGAGCGTGGAAAAAAAAATCTTTCGCATTCCAACGAAACTTCAAGACACTTTCGTTGAAACTTCAAGACACTTTCGTTGCACTGCCAAAATGCAAATGAAAGTAAGCTGTTAGCCTTTCAATTAGACTTGTTGGGTCAGCATTCCAATTCAGCCGTGTCAGGGCTCTCCTCTGTAAGATCCCTTGGCCTCAGGACAGTCCTGGACGTGAGATCGGAAGAAAGAAACCAAAACGAAAGTCTCCAGAGGAGGAAAAGAAGAACGAAGGAAGAGGAAGAACACAGAAAGGAAAACTTGGGGAGCAATCTCAATTCATAACCTGTCAAAGCATTCGGTTACAGCCGTATTTATACTCGGCCCAGACTATGCCATCACTGAAAGTTATCGCTCAGTTTTACCGACAAAAGTAACGACAAAAAACTACAGCAGTAATTAACATTCACTGGTATTGTCACTAGACCGTAGGATTACATTTCCTCCAGATCCACGCCCTTCAAGTAACTTTCTCAAGTCGCCAATTCCAACCTGCTCCGGATGCCTCTTCCTCCTGGCGATCGTCTTCCAGACGAGGCGTGACATCCTCTCCCTCGCGTGCATTCGAAGCTCCGAGTGAGAGAGAGATATGGGGGTAGCCGTGAGCGTTTCGCTGGGCGCCTTGGGTCCCCTCTTGGGGAAGCTCAACGCTCTGCTCGCCGATGAGTACGCCGGCCTGAAAGGGGTCAGCCGTGAGATCCGCTCCCTCAGGTCCGAGCTGACCAACATGAATGCCAAGCTCTAAAAGAATAGATTTGGCTCAGCCCATATGCATATATAGATAATCCAGACATTTAATCCGTAAATATTTGGATTATCTGTATCTATATTCGATAAAATTTGTATCTAAAAATTATCCAGTTGGTTCGAAAACTATCCGATTTATTTTATCTCTAGGAGGCAGGCATGACGTGAAAGTGGCAGCGTGGGCGAGAAAATAAGAGGTAGGTGCAGGGTCAGGGCGTGGAGGAGCTGGATTTAATTTTTTTTAATAAGTGGTGGGACCCATCTTAGAGAGATAAATGAGGCACTAAGAGCAAGGCTAATAATAGAGCCAACTGCAGGCTTTATCTCATTGCCATATCATATACAACCAACCTAACAGTCCACCCATATAATAGTTAGCCATACATACATACAAAGCCATTAATACTTGGCCCACATTCATCCACTCATTCTCTCACCAAGTTTCTTGGAGCCCGTGCTACAGCCGGCTGTAGATCTGCAGCCCGTTTCTCTCCTCTCTCCTCTCCTCTCTCCTCCAACTCACCATAAATCTGATGTGGCAATCTTTACAGTCTGTTTAACTCACCTTATTATACTTACTCTAAGAGGTAAAGAGAGAGTTAGCGTCTGTATGGCAATTTTTAGCTTCGGTACAGGTATATCACATTTATGGATGTCCTTGAAAGGAGTGTAGTACTACTGTAGTAGTGCAGACTCAATTATTATTACTACTATAACACTTCGAACAAAATCCAATTGGATAACTGCTAACAGTAGGAAACGGTTGAGGCCGCAAATTTTAGCTGGCCAGGGTGCAGTCTAGACCGGTGCTTCTTATGTCGTCTTAGACCATCTCCAACCGAGTCTCTCCAGTCCTTCCGTTCCCGTCCGCATGGAAAAGCGCCGCCGAGCTAGCATTCCCAGCTCCTCCAACCGAGTCCCTTCCGCCTCGGACGCAAGCTGGGAGAGGAGAGAGGATCCCTCGCCCCAGGGTTGCGCTCCCCATTCCCCTCACGGTGGCCCGTTGCTGTGGACGCCAACTGCCGAGGCTTCGCGCGGCGGCACGGACAGGGCGGCAGTGGGCGAGGGCGTCGCGGGCAAGGAGCGAAGGTGGTCCGCCTCACCGCCGGAGACGAGGGCGGCGGCGGGAAGCGACTCCTTGAGGTACGCATCGACGACCACTACATTTGGCGATTTGAAATGGATTAGGTTGTGGGATCTTCGATTGAACCGAGTCCCGTGAGTCTGAAATTGGGGGAAAAACCTCGATGGGGTGAAATCGCCGACAAGTAATTTGTTCCTCACCAAAATGGCAGTCCAGGACATAGATTGAGAAAATTGGGGATACTTGCGTCGGGTGATGATGACCGGATGGTGTAGAAGATTGATTGAATGAGCACTAGTTTGAATTAGTGCACCTGACATTTCATATGTGATCTCCGCTGGGTGTAGAGAAATTTAGTTCATGGGTGCTCTTCTCATTGTTTCCAGCCAGGTCACGATCGATTCTTACCAGTCGAAGCAGATTTGTTGATTTCAATGTGTCCATTAGGGTATTTTGTACTTGCTGGACTGATTGCATTATATGGGTACTAGTCAAATCTTTAGCATAATCACGGCATGAACAGAGGATGCCCAGTCGGCTGACCAAGAAATTTCTGCTTTACTTTGGCATAATTGACAGCAAGTAGTAACTGGGCATCCTCTGTCTTTGCAAGATATGTTCGATAAGAATTTTGTTTTAATAATTATCCAAGCAAAGCCCTTACATTTGCTGGTAGCCCGCCAAATGTGCTAGAAATGGCCTCATAACATGACAAGCATGTGTCGTATGTCGAGCTTGTTGTGATGCGATCCATTTCAATTGACAAATCAATGTCATTTGAAATGTTTATTTAGAGCTCAGATGGATGGATTGCCACCCAATGGAGCCACTGTGATGCTTGACAAATCAATGTCATTTTTTCATCTTTCATCTAAAATTCTCGGGTTGGTGTTGACGCGATGTGTATATCTTATATTGGTCCATGGCTTATATTGATATCTTTGTCATATTTGTGATAATCGGTTATTGTGTCATGTCGATTGAAGCTAGTTCTCGTGGTTTAAGCTAGTTCCCTGTGGTTATCGATAATTTCTTTGGTTTAAGCTAGTTCCTGTGGTTATTGTCTCATGTCCGATTGAAGCTAGTTCACGTGGTTTAAGCTAGTTCGTGGTTAAGCTAGTTCCTGCGGTTTAAACTAGTTTCTGATATAAATGGCTAGACAAACCTTCATGTTACTTGTTGGTATAAATGGCTAGACAAATCTGTTCTCATTATTTTCTGCAGACATTATGTTACTTGTTTCGGTGGTAAAATGCTTTCTTGATTATGTTTCCTACGCATTGCCTTGACATTGTTATTATGCTATATTTGTACAAGCCAGTTGGGTAAATTTTCCATTACGCAGACCACATACCCACCTGTTCTGGTTGAACTAAATGCTTTATTCTGATAAAAGAAGTGGACAATGCTTAAGCTAACTGGGTTGGAGCAATTTCCTTGGCTGCTGTCGACAAAAACTGAGTTCACCATGCTTCCAGTTGACAGTATGCTTCCAGAATTGTAGTATGCTTCCAGAATTGTAGTATACTAACTGTGGTTGAATCGGTTGCTTCTGCCGAAGGTTGAAAGTAGTGCTTGTGGTTGAAACTATGCTGCCTGCGGTTGAAACTGCAGCCCGGCACTGGTTGTGCCGAATTGCACTGCCTGTGGTCGAAACTACTGCCTGATCCTGTTGCCAACTTGTATGTGTGATCCTGATCCTGAAGGAGGCTACTGTATTATTTCTTGCTCTGCCTTGGCTAATTGCAGGGCCTATGATCTTTGTTATTTGTTGTTCATGTAAAATTCTATTCGGTGCATGCAAAAGGGCGATCAACATTTTGGCTTGGGGACCTTGCATGTTGGCATAAGTGTTCAAATGAGGATCTCGAGGTGGAGCAGACGATTTGTGATAATAAACT
This sequence comes from Guadua angustifolia, assembly GCA_036346375.1. NCBI lineage: Eukaryota > Viridiplantae > Streptophyta > Magnoliopsida > Poales > Poaceae > Guadua > Guadua angustifolia. The sequence goes on along the minus strand of CM070515.1, from coordinate 3,012,873 downwards.
TGACAATATGTGATATATATACATTGTGATGTAATTGGTTAGTTCAATTGTCAATCACTCGATATGCTCATTCGGGCATTTGCTTATGTCATTTGGTACTTCGCCATCGCTAATTTGCCTGCTACATTGTTCTCCATTGCTTATTTGGTTCTTCACCTTACTAGTAATTTGCCATGCATAGTTGCTAGACAATTGGTGAAATTAACTGGTCAAGTATAAAGCGCAATTGTCCTAAGATTGTCACAAATATGTTCATTTTCGCCTATTGTGGCGAGGAGGGCCTATTAAGGCAACCCGACATCTCGAGAACACTCAAATAAATGGTTTACTTGTTATCTCTGTAATTGCATGAGCCAAGTATTTCGATAAATGCTTAACTTGTTTGTGTCTGAAGTATCTGTCCAAGCTGTTGTCTGACGTCTTTGTTTTAGATGGACTCGGAGACCCTTCGAGGCGTCCTCTCCAGATGCGAGACTCTTTGGAGGAGAGAGCCGAGCGGCTCAGACTTCGCTCGGACAACTTCCTCCCAAGTGATGAGCCTTGGGCCATCGACATTAATAAATAAGACTTCTTCACTCGAGCTCATAGCCGAGCGGCTTGGAGAAGATGTCCTGGACACGGTTGAGTTTACCACTCCATCTTCTCCGACTGTGCTCGCTCACCTTGCATCTGCCGAGGGAGTTGATCCGGACGACGTCGTGCGTGCCGGACTACAATGAATTAACGACTTCGCTTAGCGACTCCTCCACGGGTTCTCTACTTAGCGATTGTGGATTCGAGTCGAAGGCAAGATCGAAGAAAGCATTGGTTAACCCGGTCATTGATAAATGAGTGTGTTAGCAAATATTTGGGTATCTCAATCGAACCAAACGGTCTACATCGAGTGGGAGCACCGAGCGTGATAGGGTAAGTAATTGTCCCGTCTCAGAGTCGACACTTGTAGTCATGTTGTAATTGTCTTTTCTTTTTGCAGATGGCCCATCTTTGATACGATGTACCAGGACATTGAGGGCAAGCCATTCGCGTTCCACCATTGTTGGGTACTACTTGCGGAACATCCGAAGTGGTCTTCGCACTTGTCCCACAAGAAGCAAAAGACGGGACAACATGAAGGGTCCAATGACATTCCTATCGAGCAGTCCTCGCAAGCATCATCTGATGAGCTGGAAAGGCCACAAGGCCGGGACGCTGCGAAGGCTGCGAGGAAGCGTGGTGGTACGTCGAGCATGTCATCTGTGGGTGCATACTCCGAGCAATTCAACAAGATGAATGAGTCCAGAGCTGCTCTCGTGGAAATACAGAAGGAAAAGGCGGCTACAATGCTAGAAATACAGAAGAAAAAACTGGCCATGTCAGAGGAAGCGGAGAATGAAAGGATTATGAATATTGACTTGAACTCGTGTAATGGATTGCTTTGCGAGTACTACGAGAGTCGACAGAATGAGATTATGACAAGTCGTCGTGCAATGAACAAGTAATTGTGTCATGTTGTGTTAATGTTTGAACTACCTTTATTTACTGCGTGAACTACCTACTTGTATTGTGTGAACTATCTAGTTTGTTGCTTTGTTGTGTTCCTTTGTTGTGTTCATGTGCGAACTATCTAGTTTGAGGGAGGGCCTCTACTATTGTGTAATGTTGTCTTAATGTTTGAACTATCATGCTGATTATTGCAGGCTTACCAGATTTGTAATGTCTGCATTGTCGGTTATCGTGTGTTGAGCTTTCCATTTCATTTCACGTACAGCGAAGTTCACTTCTTTATTGAACCTTACATTGATACATAACACTCTCACAAGGAAACATAGCTTACACTTGCATTATCCCCCGTGCCGTGACCAAAGGTGTTCGACCGAGATCCGCTGCGAATCGATGGTGAAGTTGGCGATCCCTCGCCTTTGAGTTGCTTGTATGCGATGCAAGACCGACCGTTCGGTGACGTCCCAGAACGACGGGAGTTCCCATATAGTCGAAGTTCATATCCTGTGGTGGCCCATTCCTCTCATCCTCCACGATCATGTTATGCAAAACGATACATGCAGTCATTATATGCCTTAACGTACTCTGGTGCCAACATCGCCCGGGGCCCCTGACAATGGCAAACCTACCCGGAGCACTCCAAATGCTCTCTCGACATCTTTCCTTGCGGCGATCTGCATCTGCGAAGTGGATTCTCTTGTTTCCCATCGGTGCTGAAATCGCCTTAACAAAGGCACCCACTCGGGGTAAATGCCATCCGCGAGGTAGTACCCCATGTCGCACGGAGTGCCATTGACGATGTAGTTTATCACGGGGCTGTACCATCATTTTCCTAGAAAATATGTTAGAACGGTGTAACACATTAATATCGTTCATGCTTCTGGCATACCGAAAAAAGCATGCCAAATCCACAAGTCGCATGAAGCAACGCCTCGAGGACTATGGAAGGCTTGTGAGTATGCGGTGAATGCCCCTTGCCATGCTTTAGACAGTTCTTCGGGTCCAATGCATGCAATCGATGCTACCAAGCATACCAGGAAACCCTGTGCTCACCAACAAACAAGGAGTCTAGCAATGTCTTCGCGTTAGGAGATCGAAGGTACTCCTCCCGAAAACCTCCACCACCGCCTTCACGAACTTCTTGAGCTACAAGGGCCGTGCTTTCGCATACTGAGGTACTCGTCCGCGTCGGCGAGGAACGCCAGACGCTTAGCCGACGGAGAGTCATTTATTACTTTTCAAGAGGATGCAAACCAAGCTTCCTTCCGATCCCTCCTTTGTGGAACCAAACGTCGTGTCCTTCAACAAAGATTCGTTATTCGCAAAAATAGGGACCGGCTCATCCAAACCCCGAGTAAGCGGAACGACTTAGACAAAATGAAACCTTACAAGTACATCATTCATCTTTCTTTGCAACTCTTGGTTTATTACCTCCTTTGAAAAATGCGTGGCCGTACGGGAAGAAGCGAAGTAATCACCATAAAGCCGAGCCGCCCCTTCGCGTGACCTCGGTTGATCACCGCATGTCTGGAACCGATCCGCGTCGACGGTTCGTACTTCAGCGCTTGCATCTCCTCCTCCTCTGCGATTATAAGAGAAGGGTGTCCTCATCATCGGTGAAGCCTAGTTCATCACTCGAGGAAGAATTGGGTGACTCATTTTGAAGTTGGCAATGGGTTGTGGGTGACTAACTCGATGAGTGCAACCCTCATTATATAGAATGGCTGGGTTGGATGAGAGGGAGGAGGAAAAGTTAGGTATTTCGGGAAGGGAAGGGAATGGGAAGGGAATCGGTTGGAGTGCATTGCTGGGAAAGGAAGGGAATCCCTTCAGAGGCTGGGAAGGGAATGAAACCCTGGGAATCGGTTGGAGATGGTCTTATGGCTTCTCTTTTTCTGCATGTTTCATGATTTATGATCAACTAATCGAGACAGTACTAATTAATCCATCTATTTTTAACAGGTTGTTTCTTCGATGTCTCGCCTTATGTTTAAGCTATTTTGTTTGATAACTTGGTGGCAAGCTTTACTTGTGAGGTATTCTTTGATGTTCTATCTTCACATGTTAGCATGCGGATTGTAGTCGTTGATTCCATCTAGCGTCGTACTTGTATTAGTGTGATTGCAATATAGTTTGTGTACGGATTCTGTTGTTTTTGGGTATTATACTCGTTGGTTTACACCGGCGAGTCCATCATACCTAAATTTTGGTCCTGGGCTTGCCACTGGACATTGACAGAGTGCACAGAACATAACTTTGATAACTAATTTCTATATTAATAGATTTATGAAACCTAATAAATAATATTGTAAAAGTTCTTTCCAAGACAAATATGTAATGTCATTTTTATAGGTTCAATCTTAATAGTAAAAAAATTAGGAGTAATTGAACTTTAGATAGTTTGGCTATATGTACCAAAAAGGCATTCTTTTGTGACCAGAGAGAGCAATGCACCGTGGATACCATTAACTTCACTTCCTTTTTCTATGAAAATTACTGGAATATATTTTGTCATATTTTATATAAAAAATATCACTACATATCAGTACATGTAAGTTGATAGAATAATACTCTATCCATTCACATTTACACGTCAATTTTGACTTTAAGTCACCGAGTTTTTGGCCAATGATAAATTTTAAAATATCTAGCCATGCGCCCGACAGCTCCACATGCACCCTCACAGGCTACTCGACGCCTAGAGGAAACGACTCATGAGGCTAGTTGACTGTTGACTTGACTTGAGTGCGCTTATATTCTCCAAAAGAAGGCAAAAACGCAAGCGCTTTGCTCCCCTACTCAGTCCATCATTACCACACCAAGCAAAGAGCAAAGTAATGCGCGAGCATTCGAAGCTCTGAGTGAGAGAGACATGGAGGTGGCCGTGAGCGTTTCGCTGGGCTCCTTGGGTCCCCTCTTGGGGAAGCTCAACGCTGTGCTCGCCGGTGACTACGCCGGCCTAAAAGATGTCCACCCTGACATCCACTTCCTCGAATCCGAGCTGAGCTACATGAATGTCGCGCTCCAAAAGTACGCGATGTTGGATGAGCCGGACGTCCAGGTGAAGGCTTGGATAGGTCAGGTGAGAGAGCTCGCCTATGATATCGAAGACTTCATCGACAAGTTCATCCACCGCCTCGGTGAAGACCAGCATCAGAGCTTTAGCTGGGTGAAGGACTTCTTTCGGAAGAGTGCGCGCCGTCTGATGACCCTTGGCTCTCGGAGCCAGCTCGCCAAGGAGATCAACGATCTGAAGGCCCGTGTCACTTCAGCGAAAGAACACAGAGACGCTTACAAGCTTGACGGCAACGCTTCTGGCAGATGTAGCCATTTGGCTGTGGATCCTCGGCTGTCTGCACTTTTTGTAGAGGAGAATAAACTTGTGGGCATCGATGGTCCCAGGGACGATCTTGCCAAGTGGCTGATGGAGGCGGAGAGCGCGTCGACGAAGCGTCGTAAGGTGGAGAGCGGGTCGAGGAAGCTGGTGGAGGCGGAGAGCGGGTGGAGGAAGCATCGTAAGGTGTTGTCCATTGTTGGGTTTGGTGGTTTGGGAAAAACAACACTAGCCAATGAGGTTTCTCGCAAGATTAGACGCCACTTTCATTGTTATGCTCTTGTATCAGTTTCTCAAAAGCCAGATTTGAAGAAAATTCTGAAGGATGTAATCTCTCAGCTGCCTTGTGAAGATGGATTCACCAAAGATACTGACGTGTGGGATGAACAGAAATTGATCGCAAAGTTAAGAGAATTGCTGAAAGACGAGGTGAGTGCAGGCCCTATATAATTATTTATACACGAGACATGTCCTTTTACAAGTTTATTACATTTGTGGAAATTCTCACGTGATAGATTTTTTTTTGCATAATTAATTAAAAATAAACAAACATATTCTAAACATTGGTGTAAAATAACTATTCTCTGCCATCTTTTAGTATACTATTTTTTTACTTCTCTGCAATGTATGGCAATATACTACACATTCAAACCTTAAAACCATTCCTTAAAGATATTTTTTGTTTGCCTGTGCTAGATGACTTTAGACAATGACAATAATTTTCTATGTGATCTGGAGTAGTAAATTGTTAATTTTTCTTTTGTCTTTACGCTCTACTTGATTTTATAAATCACGTCATTATTTAGTTGGATATACTGCAACATACCCCATTTTATAAATCACGTCATTATTTGGCCAGAAAGATGTTATAAAATTGTTAATTTTTCTTTTATCTTTACGCTTTACTTCATTTTATAAATCACGTCATTATTTGGCCAGAAAGATGTTTGGCGTTTTTGTGTTATGTCCCATTGTCTCGTGGAGTCTAGTTAGCACAGAAATGAAATGGATAGAAAAAAGTTATCTAGGTGAACCATCAAACTTCGCTGGTATCTAAGTATGTCAACCGCTGGAAATTACTTGGTTCCAATATTCTACACGGAATTCTACTGGCATCAAATAGGAAAGTTTTAAAAATAATTAAACATAAATGTAACACCTCAACACACCAAGTGCTCAGAATTTTTCTTCATCCTACATTTTTTCATCATCTTTAACATAATTTTATCAACATTTTTAGCAAACCTTACCTAAACAATTATCAACAATACTAACCAAGGTAAACAAAAATAGCATAAAGATATGAACATGAATAATAAACAATAATAAATTTGGAACCACGCGCCCCCAAACGTCCGAGACCAAGCTCTCGAAAACCTCCAAGTCCTCGTGATTGGGAATGCTCGGGTCCACACGCCCGAGAACGCTCGGATCACATGCGTCCAAGAGCAATATTACCTTTTGGTGACATCATAGAACGAAGCTTTGAAGACAAACAAATAAGAAACTAAACTTCTCAAAATATTATATAAGTTCAACTAAATTCACATGACTATTATTATGATATGAAAGTTCAACAACTAAACTGACCAGACAATTTATTAATCCATGAATGATTGCTAATAGTAGATAATAGTGGTTGATTATATGATACCTGACGTGTTTGTGCTACTTCCAAGCCATGCATGTTGCCTTCATTGTCCACCTAAATAGGCATTTTTAAATTTTAATCGCAGCGGGAACAAATAGCTTCGGATAGTCCGAAATTTCCTTCGAACTGTCCGAGTGGTTCGGATAGTCCGATTGAAGTTTCGGATAGTCCGAACGAATCAGAACGCAAGAACCCTAGAAAGTAGATCTAGGCTATCTAGAGTGAGTAGCTCGAACCAAAATATGTTTATGAGCTTAGAATACCTCCCGTGGTCGAGTGTTTACCAACCCTCTTCTCAAAAGCAAGCCTCCACTTGAAAACCCTAGATTTCAAGAGACCACAAAAGGGGAAAACAAAGTAGTCCAAGAAACAACAACGAAATGCATAAAGATTTTTCTCCGAAGTTCGGATCCTTAAGGGGATCCTACGTCTCCGTTGAGGCAGCATTAAGCCGGGGTCTCTTTTAACCCTAATCCTCTAGGTGTTGCACCAAACACTCACCCACTTACTTTTTGAATCCTTTCCTTGCGGAGGTGGATTCGACCTTCACAAACCTCCGGCGGCTTCCCACACCAAGATCGGGAGCTCACCGGCAACTCCTAGCCGTCCAGAAGTCCTCAACCTCCAAGAGTAATAGATTTGGCAAGAAATCCGCGAGAGAATGATTTTTGTGCTCAAGATGAATTAAAATCTCTAGATCTTTCAATCTCTCTACTCACTCAACCTCCAAAGATTCACAAATCACACGAACAAGAGGGAGAGAGGGCTTGAGCTCTAGAGGTGAGGAATGGCAGCAAATGAGTGAAATGAATGCTCTGTACTTTGGTAGGTGGGAGTTTGGGGCTTTTATAGCCACTCAAAAACTAGCCGTTTTGAGCTGAGCTTGAGTCTGTTCGGATAGTCCGAACAGACTGAGTTCCAGGCGACCGAGCGCACAGTTCGGATAATCCGAACATTTCTTTGGACAGTCCGAACCAATTTGAGCTTGACCTAACCGAGGGGGTCAGCTCGGATACTCCGAAGATGACTTCGGACATTCCGAACCGAAATTTACCTGAGCTAACAGAGAGGTCATCTCGGACATTCTGAACAGGGGTTCGGATACTCCGAACTATTTTGAGCAAAATGCTCCTAAGACTTTACACATTGACCCATTTGTGACTAGGATTCATCATTGAGCACATTAGATCATTCTAAAGCTATTTCTCGTCACATCCCTCTTTATAGTACGGCAATCCTTAAACTCAAATAAAATAAAATAAATTCACAATAATTTTGAGTTTAACCGATGCCTTTTCCTTCTTTATTTTGAGAGTCCCCTTTTTGCTTCATAGCTTTCTAATGAATGCGACAATCTGTTCCACAAAGCTTGTAAAGCTCATTAGTCACTTAATCTTGTTGTCATTAATCACCAAAATCCTTAAGGGGCCTAGATGCACTTTCAATCTCCCCCTTTTTAGTGAATTGATAACAACACAATTAGATTTATAAAATGAATTGAAATTGCATTTGGAGTACCAAATACATGGTGGAGCTCCCCCTAAATGTGTGCATTAGAAAAGTTTGAGTGGAATCTCAAATGCACATATTTACGGAAAAATTTTGCGAGAGCTCCCCTTAAATCTTTGCATTCGAGAGAATATAACAGAATATTTAACCATTAATTACACAAATAAATATGGCATGATATGGGGCACACAAATGCATTACTTAAAGGAATCATAACATAGTTCAACCATCAATCAACATCCATAAGCAAAGGTATAAGCATGTAATAATCCAACACAACTAAGCAATACGACAAAGCAAATTAATCAACAACCAATCAAACAAAATAAAACAACAAAAGATAAATCTAGTCCTCTCCCCCTTTGGCATCAAGACACCAAAAGGTCACTCCTAGTCTGCCGTTGCCGCTATCGCCGCCATCGTCTCACTTTGGCGATAAGCGAGATCACCTTCTTTATCATCTCCAGTAGGTGTGGACACAGCAGGAAGATCAAACAACTGATGAGTCTTAGAATCCACTGTCGCTGTATCTGACTCAGACTCTGACTCCTCAGAAGAGCATAAAAGGTTTAGCTTCCCTTTGATGACATTCAGCTGACGACGAGTATCTGCAAGTTTGACATTCATCTCTTTGATCTTCTTATGGTTCTTTATCTCCAGGCAAAAGATGGCATGAAGCATAGACTTGATGGAGCCACCTAGAGAGGAAGGATGAGCCGGAGACGAAGGTCTAGCAGAGAAGGATGGAGCCGCTGTCCTGGGGTCTGGCACTGAAGAAGGAACAGGAACTGGAGCTTTAATCAGTCTGACTCGATAAGGAACATGATCCACATCTTTGGCAAACCACAGACCAGAAATGCTCTCGACCATGCACATGACATAGGGAGCAAAGCCACAACTGCTTCGCGAATTGATAGAGTTGAAGCGAATTTCCTGCCAGATAAAATCAAATACATCAAAGGGCCTGGATCCCTCACCAATCCGCAGAAGAAGGTTTCTGGAGTAAGAGCTGATATTTGTGGCATCACCCTCTTTTGGCCACAAGGTCTTCCGAAGTAGCTTGTACAGTATAGTATAAAAAGGCTTCAGTCTCTTTGTGGTACCCAGCTTGAAATTTTGACTCTCATCATACAATGGGTCCAAATCATTTATACCTGAAGCATCCAGAGTATGCAGCTTATCCAAATTCTCCCAGCCCTCGGTAGAGAAACCCAAGCAGTCGGCAAATTGAGCCTTGATCACAGAGTAGTAGAGCCCATCCACCATGAACCACATTGTCCATGCTTCGTCGGTGTCAGTATAAAGAGTGGCATAAAACTGTGCCACTACTTCATTGTTCCACTTGTACCGAAAAGACATAATTTCTCTTAAGTTGAGTTGCTCGCAAGCTTCGATGATAAGATTGAACACAGTGTCCTCCTGTTGCTGCATATATTCCCAGTCTACCCATTGCATAAGAGCTACTGGGTTTTTCTTTTCTGCGATCACAGAGTCATAGAAGTCTGGCTGGAAGTGATTCCAGAATCTTTTGTCCACATAGTCCTCCTGAAGATACGTCAACGGATCTTTACTTCTATGCTGATGCAACTCTTTGCCTCTCCCTTGTCCAATGCAGTAATCTATTTTCTTTTTCGGAGTAACACCCATTGGAGTCATACGGATGGATGGGTGAATCTGCAATGGACCAATCAGCTCCCCAGCACGGTGCTGCTCTGCACATTTTGCTACCCTTAACCTTGCCATCGCTGCCCTGGGATCCACAGAACTGTTGCCCTGACCATCACCACCTTGCCTTGAAGCGGCGGCTTGAGATTTCTGGCGGATTTTGCGAATTACTTGACGCTTCCTCCTTCCTGCGGACTGAGCTGGAGGAGACTCTGGAGGGGAATCCGGAGGGGACGCCGCGGGGGCTGCCGAAGAGCCACCGGTGGGGTGATCATGCTTCGCCTTCTTGCGAGCCATGGCGATGTCGATCTTGCGAGGTGAAGGATTGCCGCCCTGAGAAGGATCCATTCTAAAGGTACACAAGGATAGAAGCAAGATTAGACTATAGTTAAAACCTAGATGAACATCAAAGGGTTAAAGTGAACTCACCAACTTCGGATAGTCCGAAGTTTTGTTCGGATAGTCCGAAGTAATCTTCGGACACTCCGAACAGAAACTCGAACAGTCCGAGGCGAACGTCCACAAACCCTAAATTATTCAATCTAGACAATAATCAAAACAAATCTAGAGCTAATCAAGGAGGATCATCCTAGCAAGGCCTAAAACGATCTTGAACCCAAGGATTTGCGAAAGAGGACAAGAAATCACCAAAACAAGGGATAGATCAAACCAACCTTTGGAGATCAAATCCGGAGAATCCGAGATGAAGTTAGGGCAATGACGTGAAGGAGATGAAGCCCTCGCCCTTGGGGAAGACCTTGGAACCCCCGATCCACCAAAATTGTGGACGAATCGCAAGATCCGGGAGCTAGGGCACCAAGGATGAGAGAGAAACGGGCGTTTGGAGTGAAAGGAGGAAAGGAGGAAGAAGAGAGGTCGGGCCGGGTTAAATAGCCCGAGACCCCACTTCGGATAGTCCGAACATAAGTTCGGACAGTCCGAACAGTTCGGACAGTCCGAACAGATTTTCGGACAGTCCAAGCTGTTTTCTTAGGATGGCAAGAGACAAAAAGCAGGAATGACTCCGGAGCAAGAAAGAGGTGAGAGGTTCTAAAGAGTCAAGTCATCAAGTGATCAGCAAGCCACTCAACCAATCAAACCATGATCACTAGATGATTGACAAGATCCGAAGATCAAGACCCAATTAACACAGGAAAAAGGGAGAGAAATAAATCGAATAAGTTTTTATAAACCTTTTTCACTCATCACCCAATTGTCCAAATCTCAAGCCAAGTTTCAAGAGTCTAAGATATTTAGCCCACTCCTCAGGTCACAGAATCTCTTTTCATCAAGGTGCTCGGTGAATATATCTGCTAATTGATCATTTGTGCTCACATGTTGAATATCAATATCACCTTTAATTGAATGATCTCTAAGGAAGTGATGGCGAATATCGATATGCTTTGTACGGGAATGTTGGACGGGGTTGTTGGCAATTTTTATGGCGCTCTCATTATCACACAAAAGTGGGACATGGTTATAGGTTAAGCCATAATCATTTAGTGTTTGTCTCATCCAAAGCAATTGGGCACAACAACTCCCGGCCGCGATATACTCGGCTTCAGCTGTGGATAGGGCTACAGAATTTTGTTTCTTAGATGACCATAAGACAAGAGATCTTCCTAGAAATTGACAAGTCCCTGATGTGCTCTTCCTATCCACTTTACATCCAGCATAATCCGCATCGGAATAGCCAACTAATTCAAATGATGAACCTTTAGGATACCAAAGCCCAAAATGAGGAGTGTGCACTAAATATCTCAAGATTCTCTTAACGGCCACCAAGTGGCACTCTTTAGGAGCGGCTTGAAATCGTGCACACATGTACACACTAAGCATAATATCGGGTCTAGATGCACAAAGATAAAGAAGAGAACCGATCATTGAACGATATACCTTTTGAACGACCGGTTTACCTTATTTGTCAAGGTTCAGATGTCCGTTGGCTTGCATGGGCGTCTTGATTGGCTTGGCATTCTCCATATCAAAGTTCTTTAGCATGCCTTTGATGTACTTGGTTTGGCATATGAAGGTTCCTTCCTTGAGTTGTTTGACTTGAAAACCGAGGAAAAACTTCAGTTCGCCCATCATGGACATCTCGAATCTCTTGGTCATTATCCTGCTGAATTTCTTACACAATTGTTCATTAGTAGACCCGAATATAATGTCATCAACATAGATTTGACAAACAAATAAGTCATTTTCAATATGCTTAGTAAAGAGAATAGGATCGGCCTTTCCGATTACAAAACTTTGCTCGAGAAGAAAGTCTCGAAGACATTCGAACCACGCTCTTGGTGCTTGTTTAAGTCCATATAGAGCCTTGTGTAGGAAGCAGACGTGGTAACCTTCCTCCTTGGCTGTGTATGAAGCGGAAGTACATTATGATGCCATTGCTTATCCAAGGCCCGAAGCAACCTGGAAACGACATTGATGTGTACCTCAAACCGTTGGTTGAAGATCTGTTAACACTGTGGAACGATGGTGTACGTGTATGGGATGAGTACAAAGAGAGCACTTCACTCTCGTGCATTGCTATTCGTAACCATCAACGATCGGCGCACTTGGTAACCTATCGGGCCTATCTATCAAAGGATATAAAGCTCGCATCCACCGCTTAGAGGATCTTGACGACAAGTACCTAAAAACTCTCGAAGGTTGTGTACATGGGCCACCGTGAGGTTCCTCCATATAAAGGACCCGTTACGGAGGAAGGGTGAGAATTTTGATGGGACGAAGAAAACGTAAGAAGCCCATGCATCGCGATGGGACACTTGTATTTTCTTTGGTAAAGGATCTAAAAGTAGTATTTGGAAAAGGTCTCGTAGCAAACTCGTCCCGGTGAACAAGGTCACACGAAGGCCATTTGGAAGAAGAAGTCAATATTTTGGGACTTACCTTCTTCGAAAGACTTAGAGGTCCGCCACTCACTAGATTTCATGCATATCACGAAGAATGTCTGCGTGAACTGCTAGAGTTTTCTAGATATGTACGGTAAGTCAAAAGATACACTTCAAGCATGAAAGGACCTCTGACTATTGGGACTCGGAGCGACCTACATCCGGAAAAAGAGAGAAAGGACAACATTACCTCCACCCCATGAGCTACACTCGATCAAGGAAGAGAAAAAACATGATCAAGTTCTTGAACAATTGTGAAGGTCCCTTCTAGATACTCCTCGAACATAAGGAGACTCATAAACATGAAAGAGAATAAAATCGTACACATAAAATCC